>CM053570.1:36704930-36771665 GCA_028646485.1 Cryptoprocta ferox
AAAAGAGTTAGGGAGAGGGAGGGAGACAAAACACGAGAGACTCTTGAATCCTGAAAACAAACTGAGGGCGGAAGGGGAAGGAGGAGAGGGGAAGGGGAGTGATGGTCACGGTGGAGGACACTTGTGGGGAAGAGCACTGGGTGTTATATGGAAACCAACCTGACAATAAACTATAAAGTTAATAATAATAAAAAAAGGAAGAGATGATATAATATATAATGGAATACTACTCTGCCATAAAAATAGAAGAAAATCTTGCCATTTATGACAACACAGATGGACCTTATGCTGAGTGAAATAAATTGTACAGAGGAAGACAAATACCATATGATTTCACTTATATGTAAAATACAAAAACCTAAACAAACAAAACAAAACTCTGATACAGAGAACAGATTGGTAGTTTTCAGAGAGGAGTGGGGGTGGGTGAAATGAGTTAAGGGGCTCAATTGTATGGTGTTGGATTATGACTAGCCTTATTGTAGTGATCACTTTGTAGTGTATACAAATATTGAATTATTATGTTGTACACCTGAAACTAATATAAAGTTGTATACCAATTTTACCTCAGTAAAATAAAAAGGAAGGCAAAGCGAATGAGTGAAGTATGCCTAGACTTTATCATATACCACATCATCATATACCACAAACATCATCATTTACCACAGCCAATTGGACAGTGCATGCCCTGCCCAACCTCACAACACACATAGTAATTTAAAAAACCCAAATGTGAGGAGCATGTGGGTGGCTCAGTCAGTTAAGTGTCCAACTTTTGATTTTGGCTCAGGTCAAGATCTCACAGTTCATGAGTTCGAGCCTGCATTGTTCTCTGTGCGGACAATGCAGAGCCTGCTTGGAATTCTCTCTCTCCCTCTCTCTGTCCCTCCCTCCTCTCAAAATAAATAAATAAACATTTAAAAAACCCAAAACACCAAATGTGAGAGAGTCAGCCTGAAAAATATGCATCAGATCATGCTATTCCTCTGCCTTGAACTCTCCTATTATCCTCCCTTCTCCCCCTAGTAGAACATAAAGCCCTTCCCTTGCCTGTGTGAGACACTATTTGACCTGGTACTTCTCTGATCACAGGTCTTAACATCTTGTACTGTTTCTATCCATTTCAGCCTTTCAGTCCCCTCACTGATCCTTGAACACACCAGCATGCCCAGGTCTCAGGGGTTTGTTGCATCCTTTGCCTGAAATGATCTTCCCCCAGACTGAAAATGCATTCCATCAATTTGGCAGTTCCCTATTCAAATGGTGCCTTGTTATAGATGATCATGTGACAGCACTGTCTAGCACTCCTATTCTATCTTATCTTTATAATACTTATCACAAGCACACATTTTAATATTTCTGAAAACATTTGATGTGAACATGCAATATCACTTCAGTAGACTGTTTTCTTAAATATATATATATATATATATATATATATGCATATGTGTATGTGTATGCATTTATGTATACGTATTTACATTTGTATACAGCATATCTTGGTTTAATCCTGATTAGATACCTCAATGTATATGTGTACTGAAGGAGCTGGATTTAGTTGGGTTTTAAGTAGCATACAGTTTTATTATTTTTCTCAATTTCTCTTTCAATATACTCTGTTGAATTATTTTTTCCTGCCCCAATATGAACTTTCCAGTGTATCAAAAGCCCTACAACTCAAAGAAATGCAAAATCAACCATTAATCCTCAAAAAATATGCTATAGAAATAAATGAGTAGAATTATGTAAAATATAAATGTATATATTTGAGTGATTTTTATATTTTTATTATATGAATGTGACACATACATTTAATAGTTATTTATTGTGGAGGAAGATCAATGGCAATATCTGCTAATATATTTGAAATTCCATTATAGTGAGGACATTACTCTAAGAGAAAAATACAGTGGAATGAGTTTAAGAAAATTGGGATAAGATTATCTGCAAATCTTCTCCACAATTTGTCTATAATGACACAGAATTTGTGAACAATATCAAAGAGAATAAAGGAGTCTTTACATTTTTGCCATAAATAACCTTTTCTTCCCTCCTCCTTATAAAACAAAGAGAAACAATTTTAGGGAGAATGATGGTGAAGAATTATGAAAGTAATGGAAAATGCTAAGGAACTATTTCTGTGTCTCATTATACATCTTGAATTGCTATTCCAGTATCCTACATTTGCTTAAACAGTTAACTACTGCCAAACATAGCAGTAGTCGACTCTCTGGAAGAGACAGTGATTGTACTGTCTGCTTGTGGAACATGGAACACACAAATGCTGATGGACTCCCAGACAGTATGGAGGTCTGGCCCAGACTGAGACACGTGGCTGGTATTGGAGCCCTTGCAGACTCTTGCCTTTGAACACTTGAAACGTGAATTCACCCAACTTGGCAATGAAGTTAAAACCCATCTTCAAACGAAGTGTAGTATAATAAAATCAGGGGAACTGAAATGTACAAATAATGTAAGCTGTAAAATAGTACAGGATTTTTGTTCTCCTTTGAATGTTGTTCCTATATAAGAAATAAGGCTTCTTCTGAATTTTCAGGCTGTCTGAATTATCTAGGCCTTCTTCTTTTCCAGGCTTTGAGAAAAATAACAAAAACCAAAACCAAAACCAAAACAAAACATTGGGTATAAATCCCCCAATGCCTCATCCTGAGAGTAACAGTTTAAATAGTTGCTGAAAAGTGGAGAAAGGGAGGGGTTCTGCTCTCTCCACATTGAGATTTTCTTTCCGGGATTGAAACATAACAAGCTAAAACCATCAGTGACCTGTTCATTTGGAACACATTTAATGTATCACAATATGAAAGTGATTCTATAGGGAAGGAGAAGCACATGCATATTTAGATCATGCAGATTATTAATAATAAATAAATATTTTCTGATTCAGTCTTGGGCATTCCTTATAAACCAAAAAGCAGGAAATTGCTGAAAAAACACAAATTTCACATTTACTCATAGTCGCTAGTTGGTTATCTTTCATTCAGGAAAATACACTATACTAAAGTCAAATTTCTGAAGTCAAAGTGAATTCCCAAACATTGAAATGAATATCAGAAGAAATTAGGGCAAATTATGACCTTTGCTTTAATTCTCGATAGCTCTACCCAAAGTATTGTATAGTGTATACTGTACATGAATCTAGAGATACAGTGGGGGACATGGGAACATGTCTCTGAGGACAGAGATCAATGAATATTTAGATCTATGAGAACTACAGCTCAGAGGCTATAATAAGAGAAGACCACTATCTTAAAGCTATATAGTAAGGTGATTTCTGCTTCTGTTCTCACTCACTCTGTTTCTCTCTCTCTCCATCCCAACCTCATAGATTCCCAGTTCTATAGCTGAATAATCAAGAGGAGTCTAATAGAATTAAGCTTTGGATCTGTCTTTACTTTACATCTACATGATGGGGGAATTTAATCTGTCCAAATTTTAGAATTTTTCATCAGTTATACAAGGATATAAACAGCACCAATCAACAGGTTCAATAGGGATATGAGGTCGAGGTTTAGAATAGATAGTGGATGATAAACATTCAGCATTATTGTCTAGCATAGAATAAGTATTCAACATTCGTTAGCCATTGTTACTCCTCCTTTCCTGCCACTAATGCTTGTCCTATGATAGTTTACCGAACCTTAGAGCTTATATAGTTTTTGAGCTTAATTCTTCAAAGCTAACTAACAGTGTCTTTGATGTTCCATTCCAAATTCCCAAAAGAGGGATTTGATTAGCTTGGACCACAAAGTCACTACCATGGTTATGAACTTCCTGCCTTTTCATGGATGTCCTTCCCTGGCCAAATCAGCTGTGCCAGGGGGACATAAGAGAAAAGCTGAAATCAAGTGGATTACCATTCATATAGCAGGAGTTATTAATAAAGATGTGTTCTTTAAGATGCATGTGCAGGTTGAGGAGACATGACAGAAATTCCTGGTAAACCAGGTAAACCAGGGCTCCCCATTTTGCTGATATAATACATCTAGTCTCACTATTGGTAGTGAGATACTATCATGTAGATAATTTAGGTCTCCAAATCTGATTGAGGAATTTTCTGAATTTTCAGGTTTCCACTACTGACCAAGTTTATTGGATAATTTTCATCTCTTCTCTTCCCTCTGATGACATGAGGTAGGGTCTGCGTCTGAACATGAGAAATAACTGGTTGTCTATGTGGCTGGATTGGTCAGTATTGTTTGTTACAGCGGGTCCTCACAATCAATCCAGAAGTGCCACAGCCCTGCCGCAATCAGGATTGATTATTATGAAAGCCAGCTGTGGCTCATCTATTTCACTGCAGATGGCCACAGCCTTTGATTCCATTGAGAAAAGTAATTTGTCACCAAAAACTCAAATGCCGCCTTCACAGTATTTTACTTTCAAAGACATAGGGAGGATAAATGACCATATGGACCTGAATGTGGATTTGTCAAACTGTGACTGAGTCTCTTCTGTGCTGCAAATGATGAAATGGGGGCTGTTGGTTCCTACTTCTAAAGTCCCTTTGCATAAACAAACTACAGCGGGTTCAACTGGACATAATATTTGGTTCTTTCGTTTGCACAGACATGACATCTCTGGGTTCACTGCTGAAAAAAATCCATGTAACTCCCTATGAAAAGACAAATGTATCACTCTAGTCCTAATAATATAATATAATAATATATGAAGCTTCTAACAAATGGCTTTATTGTTGTACTTATTGCTTCCCAATTTTGATAAGCATTTAAGTTTCCATACAAAATTACTTTATTCATTTCAGTAATAAAGAAAGAAATAGATGAAATAGAAGTTTGATTTAAAAGTCTCTGTTTTGCCCAAGATAAGCTGGCAAAAAGACATTTGTTGAAGTTACTAAGGACCAATTTTCAAAAGCTCACTGCCAGTTTGAACCCTATCAAAAGAACACACATATATGCACCCATTTTTCAGTATAAATCAGGAAATATGAATAATTGAAGTGCTTTTGTGCTCTAAATTTTCATTAAATATAACTCAAATGTTGGTCCCAGGACTCAGTCTTGTGTCAGGTTTATTTTAGCAAAATAAATTAGAGAAAAAATGGACAAGACAAAGCTTACTATTAGAAAATCCACACAAACTGAATTTTTTAAAAAGTTTAGGGAAAGTAATGGATTTGTAATGGATTTCTTAGATTCCTAAAAATGTTTTCTTTTATTATTTTTAAGGGTGTATTATTTTGACCAAAGAGCTGATCTTCACTACCTAGATGAAATCAGATTTCTATCCAGGGTAATGAATTGCCTAAAGAATGGAAAGGCATGTTTCCAGGGGAGAAATCAGGAAATCTTGCTTAATAAATTACTGCTAAAACTTGGAAAAATTATGAAAGAAAATAAATGATTGTAGATCTTTGTGAAACAGACCAAGTGTATTTTCAGCATGTTATTTGATAATTTATAAAGCATGTTAAACGAGAAGTCATACACTGGGTAAAATAATGTATGTTATGTTATTGTACTCATTCTAGATTTCCATTGAAAAGAACATATTATCAGCTTGAATTTTGTGGATAAACTAAAACATAAGCCCTTAGGATAGTGTGAGGAATTTATGTAGTTAGACAGCCTTGGATTCTGAATCTTTCTTTAGCCATGTCTCGTCATCAGATATCTAAACGTTTGCTTTATTGTTTTGTCCTTCACCTACAAAAAAAGACGTGATGATGTTTATCAGCAACTCTTGTAGCAGATGGAAGAGCAGCAAATATCAATAGGTTAATACTTATAAACCACAATTCAGGTGACAAAAAGTCTGCAGATGCATAAAATAAACATTATGCTAATGATAGACTATTGATCATAAAAAAATTACTCTGCTCCAGGGTAACACCTTTCATTTGTTCTGTGGGTTGTATATATGTTAGTCTTAGAGAGGTATTAAGTAATAGTTATAATTATCATTTAATAACCCCAAGACTGATGTGGAGGCCAGAGGTCTCAGTGTTCTTTCTACGAGGATTTTTTTATTATGAAAGTTTTATACCTGAGACATGAATTAATTAAAACCTTTCACACTTTGTCAGATAAAGCAAAACATATACTAAGATGACATAATAAACTCTGTTGTTCTAGCCTTTTGCTTAGGAATCTACTAAATAAAGTCATTCTGAAAATAATTTACATTTTGTGTAGTTTTTTTTAACTTTTTCAAAGAATTTCCTATTTTTGTATATTTATATTCATTTGCTATATATGAGAATGTGGATATGTAGGAAGATCAGAAAGGAATTACAAGTCTTCATTCCAGTTGATGATAATAGCATTTTTCTAGTCATTCAGATTCTTAACATCAGTTTATCTCTATTTTCTTTTCGTTGCTCACTACCTTGAGTCACTTGTCAGTCTTATTTATATATTCCTAGACCAAAACATCTCTTACACCGTCATTGCCACCTGGCTTAGGTATCATATCTTTTCATCTGTATTAGTGTCACAATCTTCAAATTGGCCTTCCCATCACTGGATTTACCTTTCTTAATTCATTCTTCACTTTGAAAATCCCCTTTGCTACTATCTCTGCTCATAACCTTCCATGATTCCCTACCTACACTAAATACAAATTCAATATTCAGATTTCCCTTTTCAGTCCAAAATTCTGGTTAAAGAGACAAACTTTGGAATTGGCTTAAATTGAGTTTAAATCTTGGTTCTAACCCTTGCTCTTTGTATAACCTTGCAAATATTATATAAGATCTTTGAGCCCATCAGAAGGTTCATGTGAGATATAAATGACATAATTAATTGATTCATTGATTGATTAGACAAATACTTATGAAATGTCTGTTATGTGCCAGGCATTGTTCTAAGACTGGTAGTAAAGCAGTGAACAAAAGTTTCTAAGGAAATGGACAATAATCAAACAGTACACACATGCACACAACTTTTTTTAAAATAAATTTTTATTTTAGATTAGTTTTAGATTTATAGAAAAAATATAAACTACAGAGAGCTCTTTTATACCAAACTTTCCCTATTACTGACATCTTAGATATTAATATATTCTAAACCTTAAGTTCAGTGTATTCAGATTTCCTTAGTTTTTACCTAATGTCCCAGAATCCCATTTAAGATACCACATTACGTTCAGATGTCATGTCTCCTTAGGGTCCTCTTGGCTGTGACATTTTTTCAGATGTTTTTTATTTCTGATGACCTTGACAGTTATTTTAATGTTAGGTGGAGACAACTAATAGGAAGAACAATAGGCTAGGTAAATGATTAGAGAGTAAAGAGAGGAAAGAGGGTTGTTATTTCAGATAGCATGGGTAGGCAAGCCAATTTTTGATGAGATGACAGTTGAACAGAAACTAGACTATATCAAGAGATTAAGCAATAGAACTGTCTACAGAAGAAAAATTTCTAGACCCAGAAAATTCCAGTTACCCTGAAGTGAGGACTTGGTGAGCTGAAAAAGTACAAGAAAACTAGTATAAATGGAATTAAGTGGGTGAGAGAGAAAAAGCAGTTACTGAATTCCTTACGACAGTATTGGGGATCATGTTGAAAGGATCTTGGATTTATTCTGAATGAAATGGAAAGACCTTGAAGCATTCTGAGCAGGGGACTAACAACATGATACATATGTTTTATTTATTTATTTACTTATTTATTTATTTTATTTGAGAGAGAGAGCATGCGACTGGGGAAGAGGGGCAGAGGGAGGGAGAGAGAGACTCTTAAGCAGGCTCCAAGGGACCATGACCTGAGCCAAAATCAGGAGTCAGGCACTCAATCAACTGAGCCACACATGCGCCCTGATACGTATGTTTTTAAAATAGCAAATGTATACAAGTAATTTTGCATTATATTCCTATCATAATATTTTTTGAGAACTAGTCATATACCAATACTATAGGTCACATGGATTACTCTTTCTCCAATCATCTGCCAAGCTCCCCAAATGCTGGCCTAATTCTTCCCTTTGCTGAACATGTTTCTGTCTTATCTCTCTTTTAGAATCCTACCTAATCTCAAGATCTATCTCAAATATCAGCACTTTCAGAAAAGTTTTTCCAATCCTCTCTAGGATATGTTCTTTCTCATGTGTAATTACCCTGGGAAACATGATTGGGTAGAAATACTATAAAACTTAAAACTGGACAAGCTCTTGTTTGAATCCAGGACCAATCTACAAATTATTAGGTTAACTCTGAGTTTGAACTCTTTATATACAAGATAAGGATATTTCATTGTCGTATGGGGTTTTGTCACCAACTAGATGCCAAGACTGGACCTTTACTGCCCACCTGCCTGTACTCACCCACCTTTGTCCTACATTTTCCCTTGAGCTCTTCTTTCCAGCTTATCTCTTATCTCAGGCAAATGGAAAACAATACTGACCCTTGAGCCATAGCAATAGCTACTGCCCTGACCACAAGACCTCCAGCTGCCTAGACCACCCAGAGCAGTTTGAGCATAACCCCTGACTAACCTCTAGAATGACTAATGATGACCTTTACTTCATTATAATATTAAAGTCTCCACCCAAGGATGAGCTCAAGCTTCATTTGCATAACATACAATGTATGTCTAGACATGTTTCCTTAAGACCCATGTGTGACCATATACCTGCTTGTACATCTGATGACAAGGCTTTCTTATTTAAATATTCATCCTAACCTTAAATAAAAGGATCCCATCCATCCTTGCTCAGGGAGTTACAGCTTTGGCAGCCATTCCCTGTGATCTCCTTATATGCTGCAAATAAAGTTTTCTTTGTGTGACAACTCAACCTCGTTCAGTTTCTGACTCACCAAGGAGTGAACTCATGTTTGGTTTGGTTATAGTTGTCTTCTGAGATAACATGTTAGAAGTTTAATAAACTCCAGTTATTCAGAGTAAATTCCTTAAACTTCTATTATGACATTTACCCAATCCCCTTTGATAATAGCTATTATTTTTTTATATATTTATAATTTCATCTAGTGCCTACTATGTCTAACTGCTTTGCCAAAGCTAAGCATGAAATTGGAGGAAAAAAAAATTATCATAGAGTCCTTGCACTCAAAGGAACTTTTACTTCAATGGGGGACAAGATATAAATATGTATATTATACATGTATGTACACATATGTTATAAGGGAATGAATGGAAGGAGGATAAATGTGAAGAAATGAGTTGAAACTAGAAGAAAGCAACATCAAGATTCCAAAAAAAGACCACTGGTATTAGATTCTATGCTGCCATCAAAGGCATCCTAGAATCACCATCTCTTCCCTGCACAGTTTCTTGATTGTAGGAAGTGCTTGATAAATGTTACTTGAAATAGATTCCTGATTTTATAGAGCAGAACACAGGCATGCCTGGGGATGCCCATGTTCACAGGGCCACTTAGAAAAGTCAGGGCTAAAGAGAGCTTTACTGATGCTCATCCTGTGCTCTATCCTCACAGTCATCTGGCCAAATGCAAGGGGCTACCTGTGGTCACAAATGTATTCATATTTTTTAGCAGAATCTTAATCAAACCTGTGGACCCTAAGAATTTCTGCATAAATAAAATGACATAAGAAGTTAAGATTATATTTGACTATGAGAAAACTAAGACAAGGTCTGAATACAGTTTGAGCTGGAGAAGTAAGCCAATTATTTTCCTAAATCTCAACATCCAATGTAAAAAAAAAAAAAAAAAAACATTATAATTGACATTTGGTAATGATGACCTGGCTTTACAGCAACTGCAAATGCACCCAAATTTCTGGCCTAATTGGCATGAATATCAACCAATCAGTCGGCAGGCAGTCATTGAGGGAATGCCTGTGCTAGTATCCTGCTAATACTAGGTGCTTTCTTCTAAAGCACTTACATTACTTAAAATAATCATTTAGACTATGAGGATGCTTTTAACTTGCCCCAAATAAAGTATTCACAAAAATATGGCCCATAACCTTATTGGTAAATGCCATGATTTTTTTTTTTTTTTTTTTGAGAAAGAGAGTGAGAGAGAAAAGAGAATGAGACAGAAAATTTTAAGCAGGCTTCATACTCAGTGTGAAGCCAACTCTGGGCTGATTTCCACAACCCTGGGATTATGACCTGAGCTGAAATCCTAAATCAAGAGTCAGACCTTCAATTTACTGAGTTTACCAGGCTCCGTTCTTTATTGAGCCTGGCCTGTCACTATCTGAGCTAATCATAGGGGTGATGACTTATCACTTACAAAGTGCTTTTGTATGGATTTTTAAATGTGTTTCTTACAGGGGATTCAGTTGGTTAAGTGTCAGACTTGGGCTCAGGTCATGATCTCACAGCTCAGCTCCTAAGTTTGAGCTGGGCTCTGTGCTGACAGCTCAGAGCCTGGAGCCTGCTTTGGATTCTGTGTCTCCCTCTCTTTCTGCCCTTCCTCTGCTCATGCTCTGTGTCTCTTAAAAATAAACATTAAAAAAAATTTTAATGTATTCCTTACAATAGCTCTGAGGTAGCTTTTTCTATTAAATTTATTTTATAAATGAGGAACCTGAGCCCAAGTGAGTCTTCAAAACAGCTCATTTTACAAGTGGTTTACACAGGAGTTGAACCTAGATATTCTGATGTTAAAGTCGATCCTCTATAATAATAAGTTTAAAAGTACTAAAATAAAATACTAAAATGCAGTCCTTTGACTATTGGTGGAAGGATGTGGTCAAGTAGCACAGAAGACAAAGTTTGGCATCAACAGTATTATTTTCTTTCCTACATCTCCAATTCATAGTGACGTGCCCTTTGTCTCATCTGTAACCTCAGAGGCTCAAGATCTTCATGCTTTCCAGATGACCAACCTCTCCGGAGTCTTTCACTCAGCTCTGCCCTGCAATCAAAATGCCTGAAATACTTTGATCTTTTCATTTCCTCATTAAAGCAGCTCCTTGGTGCTACTGATCCTGGCATGGTCTTAGGAGAAAACAAAGCTCATGAACCAATTCAATAATGACTGTTAATTTCTACTCTTTACCAAGTGACTTGCATCCTGAAGGAAATTCTCTTTACTTATTAATTCACACAAACTTTCACTTACTCAATTACTATTTATTTGGCTAGTAATGCCAAATTTACTAGCCATTTATTTGGCTGCACTAGTAATGCAGTCAGCACTGTACTAATTTCTGTAGATAAAATGGTGAACAAAGGAGACATAGATCTTGCCTTCATGATTTTTTTTCTACCAGCAACTACTTTTGTGACAAATTAAGTGTAATTGTAATTAATGCAATGATAGACATGTACAAGATGTTATGAACACTGATAACCTTTCTGAGTCTGGGAAGTTAGAGAAGGTTTCTTGAGGAAATGATCTGTAAGCTGAGATCTGAAGATGAATAGAAGTTTGCAAGATGAAACAAATATTGATTACACAATGAGAAAGTACAGAAATAGACTTAGTAAAGAACTCAAAGATAAATCAGATTCAAATTCTTCACCCAAAGAATTTTAAATATAAAAAGGTTAGATTAGATTTATCTATAAATATAGTAGAAGATAGAAAGTGTCATAAGAAATATATAGCAAAGTTCAGTGAGAGTTCAAAAGAAAAATAAGGATATTTCCATCTTAGAAGAACAAAGATGGAATTTGATGGAGGTTGTCAGAGGTAGTGTAGTGAATGCTGTATTGTACCATCCAAATCTCTCACTATCAATATGTTCATTCCTCAAGATCCTGTGAGTGAGTATTGTTTGCTAAGAGCTCATAGCCATGTTCTTCTGCACTAATTGCTTTTGACTGAAAGGAACCCATCACTCCCAGGTTTATATCACCTTTCAGGGTAAAGGGGAACTCTCAACCAGGGACTAGTTAATGTGGCATTACAAAGATCTGGCTGCCTTGCCTGGGTTGAGATAATCTCTAAAGAATCATCTCAGTTTCACAGCTTCTAAGAGGATCAGCTGAAACCATATTTGCAATTGCATCACATTTCTACTTCGCCTTTCTGCCCAATTCTACTTAGCTTTCTCCTTCTTTATAGGTGTTCTTAAAAACTACCCAATAAACCTCTGCACACAAATCTTAGAATCCCAGTGTCTGTTTCCTAGGCAACGAAACTTGAATCAGTTGGTACTGGGAGCAGTCCTGGAAAGTGGACCACAAAATGGAATTTGGGAGCTGGACAGACTAAGTTAGCCATGAGGATTCCATCACTGGTGGTGATTGGAATATGGATAGCTCCTGACATGCTCTAACAGGGTAATTGTTAATTCTTTCAACAACCCAACAGTGAATTGGATTTGGGATAGGATATTGATGGAAAGGAATGCAATAGTGGTACAATATTTCAGGTGTTTTAGAGGCTTAAGGGGAATTATAATTATAAGTGCTGTGGCATTTGATGGCTGGTGTTTGGGGGAATCTATATATTGGAGTAAGTCAATGGAAAGCTAAGAATAATAGTTAGGTTTAAAAGTCAGAGGACCTGCTTCAACAGCATAAAAAAAGACTCTTATCTCCTGTTGTTGGAAGGCTGAAGAAGTGGTGAGTCAGCCTAGGGCTTAATTATGAGTAACAAATCTCCAGAAGAAGTTGAATTCTTCATATTAGCAAACTTGCTATGCCACGGTGAGAAATGGGTTAAGAACATCTAAGTTTCTGTTCTACAATTCTTGAATCCTTAGATTCTCTCAATTCTTTGGGAGTACAGATGAGGTCCATTGCTCCCAGTTAAAGGCAATTGCTTAAAGATAAATCAGAGATCTCTGCTTTGCAAGACAGTATGTGTACCCTTTGGATCTAACCCTACCTTCCCTCCTGGCCACCAGGCTGATAAATCAGGTCAAATCACAATAATAAATCCAGTAGATAAGTGCTGAGCCTGCTAATTGGCAAAAAGAACTATACGCTGACAACAAAGAGCATGGAAAGATCCTCAAATATTAGGCACTTTGAAAGCAAGATAAGATGTGATGCAAGCAAAGTTGGAGTTGTAACCAGACTGTGGGGAGATGTTGATTTGTTGAAAACAATGGAGCTGATTAACAGATTTCTAGGTAAATGGGCAGCCATCAAGGGTATTGTCTGTTTATGCAATTTTTTAAAAAAAGAATAGATAACCAGGAGGACAAGGGCAGCTTCCATAAATAAATCATATCGCTTGCTCTATTTCTATGACAGTCTGTTTTCAGATCTGGAATTATCAATGACTAAAGAAGAGGTCACAGGAAGAAAGATCCTGCAATACTATAGCAAGTAAATGCAATAACTAAGACCCTAATTCTTTTAACTGAAGCATTTATACCATTGTACACTGGGAAAAGAGGATTATCAGACATTTTGAGGACTGTTGGATACAAGGTCTCAGTTGATCTTGACATCCAGTGTATCTGTTGGAGTGGAATTTACAAAGTCCAAGAAGAGACATACTTGATGGTTGGCAAAACTCTCACACTGATTCCTTTACTCTATGAAATAAGAACCATCACAGGGAAGGCCAAGCAGAAGCTTCTCAAACTGTTCCCTCAAAACCCCAGCCTAGATAGTTGACCAAAAACAATACTGCATCCTGAAAAGAATGGCAGATATTTGTGCCACCATTAAAGATTTAGGGGATACCAGATGATGGCCCCCACAATACCTTCCTTTTAATTCATCAGCCTAGTTTCTATGGAAACAGATAAAGCTTAGAAGATGACAAAAGACTTCTGCAGATTCAACCAAATAGCGACACCAACTGAAACTGTTATGTCAAATGTGCTGTCTTTGATTGAAAGATTAATATGGCCTCAGGCACGTGGTATATTACCACTGATTTAGATCATGTATTCTTTTTAATATCCATCAGGAAAGAAGACCAGAAGCAATGTGAATTCTTATAAAGTGGACAAGGATATTTATTTACTGTCTTGCTCCATATCTTGTGATTTCTATCAAAATATAACCAGAAGGGATCTAGATTTATATATGCCACCAATACATGCCATATGATAACACATTGAACTACTGTATTGATGATACCATGTTAGTGAGATCAGCTGAGCAAAAAGTGGCAAGTACATTGAAGGCCTTAGTAAGTATGTAAACTCTGAAAGTTTGAAGATAAATCCAACAAAGAGTCAGAGAACTAACTCATTAGTGAACATTTTTGGGGACCCGTGTATGCCAGGGCATCTCTTCTAAAATAAAGAGAAATGATTGCATCTCATACTCCCAGCACTAGAAGTAAGTATGGTATCTGCAAAGCTTCTTCAGGTTCTGGAGGCAGCATATTCACATTTAGGAATACCCAACCCATTTACTGAGTGACATGGAAGGCTGCCACCTTTAAAGAATATGCTCTGCATAGCCCAAGCTGCAATTCAAACAGTCTTGCCACCTAGGCTGTACAATCTGGCCCATCCTCTGGTATCTGTGGTGGGTGAAACTCCAAAAGAGAATCACGGTATAGACATGCAGTTATCTGGTGCCAGTTATGCCATCTATAGCATAGTATTATACACTATTCAAATAAAAAACTTCTTATGGGCTGCTGAATTCTGGTAGATGTGGAGAATCTGACTATGCATCATCAAATGTTCATGGGTCCAGAGATGCCCATTGTGAGCTGGGTTCTGGCAGATTTGCTGAGTCGTAAGTTTGGGCAGGCCAAGCAGAAATCATCATAAGATGGAAGTGGTTCATCCAGGATGAGGCATGAGTAGAGCCATGGGGTACAAGTAAGAGGCTTGAACAGGTTGCCCAGGACCCTATATCATCTATCACAGTTGCATTGTCACCTTATCCTTACCTTACGAGTATGTCCACAAGAAGAAGTATCCATTATGACCAGGTGATGGAAGAGGAAAAAAAGGCTGAATGTGTTTCACAGTTGTATTGACTTGGAATGTGATTACAAGTGCACTAGAGCTCCACTCAGTGTGTGAAGGGAAATTCTCCAATTAAGCACAGCTTTGGTCAGTGTACCTAGTTAAGCACTTTATGTGGAGGGGGAAGTGGCCCTGGCTAAGAATATATATGAATTTGGGGACAGTGTCAAATCACTTAGATCATTGGGTAGGTGGCTTGAAAAGAGAAAGAAATATTCAAAATAAGGAAGTCTAGTATGTAACTAGACCTATGTGGATGGGCACAAAATGTGGCAATCTTTGCATTACATGTTAATGTCTGCCAGAGACAACCCACTATGGAAAAGTTACTAAATAACTAAGTAGACCTTAGCACTCAGCCAGTTCACATCAGTCACCCTTTTGTTACCAGCCATCCAAGAGCCGCCAGAATGGCTTATGAACAGAACAGCCATGGTAGAATGGGTGGTGCTCTAACATATGTGTACCTACTCACTAGACTCATCTAACTACTGTTGCTACTTAGAGTCTAACATGTTGGTAACAAACCAATAATGAGTCCCAGATATGGCACAAATTCTTCAGGGGACAAACCACCAACCTGATGGCAAGTTGATTTCAAAGGATTCCTTTTACTCTGGAAGAAGCTGTGATTGATATGTCTAAAATCATGATATGTTCCAAGTACGGGTTTCTATTTCCAGCTTGCAGAAGCTCTGCAAATACTACTACCTGAGAGTATTTGATCCATGAACATAGAATTCTGCCTAACATTTTCTTGGACCAAACAAGTTTCTTTAAAGCAATGGAGGTATGACAGTGGGCACATGGTCATGGGATACACTGGTCCTGTCACATACGGCATCACCCAGTCATTGCTGGTTGAACAGTCTCTTGAAGGCACAACAGAGGTGCCAATTTGCTGATGATATCTGGTGTGGATAAATACACCCTATAGAATGTATTATTTAGTTAAATAAATGATCATTATGGGGTGCTCTAACACCAATATTTGGAATACATAGTCGGGGAATCGGGAAAAAGAAATATAAGTGGTCTTACCTGCCATCGTTTACAGAGACCTATTTGGGGAGTTTGTGATCCACACATCTATAAGTTTAGGCTCTGTATGTCTAGAAATGCTAGTTCTTAGAGTAGAAACAGTTACCTCAGGGGACATCTCATGAATTCCATTAAGCTTTTATGTGATGGGTCCTGCCCAGTCACATCAGATTCTTTTTGCCAAGAGAACATGGACAAGAGAGAGCAATAATGTTGTAGGTTAATTGATCTTTATAACCAGGAGGAGGTAGGGCTGCTATTATACAATGGGAACAAGGAAAAATAGAATGGGGATGCAGGTGATCCACTGGGACATTTCTTGGAACTCCCCTATACAACTTAATGGTAAAAGGGAAATGTGGATCAGCCATGGTCTGAGAAATTTATTGTGACCAGGGAATCAGATTCTTCAGGGAGTTCACCCTACATGATAACCTACTTAAACCAGCAGAGGTGCTGGACTAGATGTTGGGGAGTCTTCGGCAGATATTGGAGGAAGGACAATGAGTCTTAGATGCAGTTTGGACTCTACTTTTTCCCACTAATCTGCATCTCCTGAGTTGCCTCAGGAAAAGAGACCAACCAGAATTCTAGAGTTTTTCCTGGGTAGATCGAACCTGCTCTATGAAGCAAATGGATCTGAGTGGAACAAGGAACAGGTCACCTGAAGTGGGTGTGTTGTCTTATGCAGGTCTGCCTTTAGGATCTACCTGATTATTGGCTGCTGACTGTTTACACTTAGCTCCATCCCACTCTCTCCTCTCAGCTGAAGGAAGCTGCCTTGCTAAAGTCTATGTCCCATTTCCAGAGCAGCCTGCATCCAATGATTGGTCAACACAGTGATAGAAATGCCTGCCTGGTTCCTCTACATAGATTGGGGATATGTCTGAAAGGGATCCCCAGATTATTAGTTCTCAGTAAAATTTGCTGAGTCCCCTGTTGTAATATTATCCAACTTTAACTTCAACCTCTACCCAAACGGTCCTATTTCCCTTGATCTTTTACAGTTACCATTCCAGAGAGCACTTTCCAATTAGACCCCAATCTATACATTTCAGAATCTCAGAACCTGTTTCTTAGAGAATCTGTCCTATGACACTTGGGTAAGAGGAGAGAATATTTCCTTTTAAGGAAATAGCTTGTACAAATTCACAGAGGTGGAAAAGTGATAGGTATGAACACTTACTAATTTACTGTTGGAGTTCAGATGCATTGAAGAACATGCTTGGGAAGAGAGCTTGAAGCCAGATCATAAGAGACTTTGAATGTCAGGATGATTGTCTTGAATACCTAATTTAACTGGCAATCTGGAACATTCATGGCTCTTAGAGCAGGCAACTAAACTGATGTGAACTTTGTTGTGAGAATATTGCAAGGTATATAAATTGCTTTGTAATCCAGGAAGAGTTCACATTAAAGAACCATTGGAGGGATTACCTTCAGTTTCCTGAGAAAGAAATCCCCCCTTCCCCCTCCAGCCATGGTTAGTGACAGTGGAAGTGGTGAGGAGAGTTCCCAGGAAAAAGTGTAGAGGTAAACAGGGCTTGGGCTTTGATTTGACATGAGGACAAGTGAGAGCTGGCAAAATGTGGTATCTCTGGAAGTTTGAGAAAGACGTTTTGGGGCCTTTAAAACTCTTTAGATGAACCAGGAAGTGCCATTTCACTGGGTTTCTTTGGAGATAATATTCTAGAAATCTTCAAAGGGCATGGGGAAGCTTTTTGTTCAGCAGTTCCCAACTAAAATCCACCCAGCTGATTACAGAAATGTTTCCTAATCTCTGTGCCCATTTTCTCCCTAGGTTCAGCCTGCTCCATTCATTTTATGTCTTTGTTCTTTTGGGGATTAGCTGAGACAAACTGTGACTAGGCCAAATAGCTGTTTCTCTATACCACAAACTAGGACACTATTGTACAAGCCCCTTTTAAGAGCAAAGTTTTCAATGGCCCTAAGCTTTGACTTAATTATTCTTATTATAGTATTACTTAAATACATTTAAACATAAAAAATAGGTATAAACTCTGCATGCTTACCAGCTTTACATAACTATGTATAAGAAAAACCATTTTATAAGTTCAAGTCAATAAAAACTACTAAACTAATAAAATTTAAATTAAGATCATTAATTTAATGGACAGATGAAGTTGTTTCATGGAACTCAAATTGCTGCTAACAACCTAAATGACAATCAGGCTCTTCTGAGTTTGGAATGCCAGTGCTATCGTATCACTTATTCTGATTTCATTTGTTCACCATTTTCTATATTCAAACTACAGAGAAATCTTTGTGAGGATTTCCAATGAAATTGGTTGGCCTTTTCTGGGCAGGTATCCTTTATTTATCTATGATGCACAGCTCTCATTAGCCATAGACAATTAAAGGGGTGCGACTTGATCCAGTGATATCCTGAACACAAACGTGTATTTGGAAGCCAGAAGTGAATTATAGTTTTCATCCAAATGATTCACAATATGATTACTGACAAATTTTTAGGTTACCATACTAAACATATGCCTAAATGTTGAGGAGAGGAATCCAGCCTATTAAAAAAAAAAAAGAAAGAAAGAAATTTCTTGGTCCACCACTGGTCTGTGAGCTGCTACAAGGACTCTGAGTTCTTTCTTTTGTTCTTTTGGAGCAATGACAAGCAATTCTATATAATTTTATCTTAATATACAATTAAAGCCTAGTTACCAGTAAAATACTACATAATTTATTCAGGGTGACCATGATTTAGTGTTTATGAGCCAAAATTTGTATAATCCTAGATTTTCTGAATTTCTTTCTTTACTAAGTAGTTGGGTTGCCACACCAGCTTGGTGATTCTGAGAAGCTCCTAGAGATGAGTGGTCTTCTGTCATCCTCCGGAAGGCTGCTTGTATAAATGTTGTGAAGCCTATCTTGTGTTGGTAATGATTTTCAATTATTATTCTTAGCTATTCTGTATAAGTTCCTTTGGGTTTAGGCTCATCATGATCTACCTTATTGTGTATTTATTTAATTGTATTCTACAGTGGCAGTAATTTTACCACACTTTCCTGTCCTCTAATGTTATAATAACTGACTCTAAGGTATGTACTGTGAATCATATATGAATCATCTATATTACCTAATCCTAGCCTCCTCTTCCAAATTTAATTGTACAGTGAGCAATATTTCATTGCCATCATGGAGCCATATTTCCAATGGAAATAAAGAACAGGAAGATTAAGTGAGTTTCAGAGCCATTTGCCTGGTTGAAATGAGCACAGGTCAAAACAGTTTGAGATCTACTATTCTAATTGGCAGGACACCTCAAACTAGGTTATTTGTCTTTGTCTCTGGCTTTCCTCTAGCAGAATCACACTTAGTAATGTGTTCTGTAAATTATCTTTGTGTAAACTTAGTTTTCATAATTTGCTGTTTAAAATCCTTGATGATTGGATCATAATTTAAATAAGAAACAATGTGGAATGGACCCTTAGTGTAATTCTAGCCCTAATAGGTCAGATTTGGTATAAAACTAGTACATGCTGGATCAAATCCAGATGGCTTTATTACTAAATGAACCAGAAGGATCTCATTATAACACTTTTACATTGAACATGGTCCTCTCATAGAGAGGATTTCAAAGATAGCATAGTGAGAATGTAGTGCAAATGAAAACGAGATGGATAGCTCTTTTGATGGATGAGAAATGTAGGTAGAACAGGGGATAGAAGAAATGTCTTGGGGAACACAGATGAAGATGATATAGAGAACCTGAATCTGGAGTTATTTTAAGCATTGGCCTTGGGGTATGAAAGGCAAAGGAAACAAAAAGCAAAGTCTATGAAATTTACTTGAATGTCAGACAAGTGCGTGGCTGAAAACATTTGAAACTGTTATACTCAAATCAGTTCAATATGTTCAGTATTATTATTATTTTTATAACTAATTTATTTATTTTAATACTGTTGAGCATTGTGATAAACCACACTTCTCAGAATTTTTTCTGGCACCTTTCTACAATGGAGTCTCACACATTTTCTGCTCTCTGGGTAATTTAAAGCATTCAGTTGTCTACTAATTTCCCTAGGTATCCTAAGTACAAAAATATGAATATAGGACAATAAGGGAAAGGCCTACATTTTAATTAAAAGAAAGTTGCTGAGGGTTATGGGTAGCCCAAATAGAACTTTGTTATATTGTATTTCATTTCATATTTTCATTGCATTTCTTTATTGTTTACATACAATTAAAGCTCTTTCCCATGAGATATAAAGACTTGGGTAAGTACAAATCAATGGCAGCACTTTTGGAAGAAAGCTTGGTGGTTCATTGGCAGCAGTGGGATTTGCAGAAGCTCTGGAACTTAAAGATGGTTTTTATTGCTTAGCTCTTTCTACAGAGTGAAACAGATGACATGGATAAGGACACATGTAACTACAACACTCTTCCTTGAAAAAACAGGAATTACCAAGGTAGTCTGTCTATATGAATCTATTTCTGCATCTAATTTCTCCAATTCTCTTGAAGACACAACTGGCGGGTTTCTCTTTCTCAAGTTACTTATTTTTCTGTTGAAGTACATGTGCATAAAAATCACAAAGTGAGTAGCTGGAGTTGCATTAAATAGTTTTTGGATTCCATGACATCTTGACCAAACCTCTGCTTCTTGATTTTTGCCTCTGCCTAAGAATATACATCTTAAATGATGTTTTCTTAAACTCATAGCGTAAGGGTACTTAATTAGCCACAAGCTTTCTGATAAAATCAGTGAATGAAACTCGTACTCTGCTTTAATCTCTGCACTTTTCCAAAACTGCATGGTAACAGCTATGTCTGGAATATTGAAATTCCAGAAAACCAAGATGAGTGAGTACACAGATTTTTGAGAACTAGAGGTGCTCTGGTTTCAGTACAGTTCTGTCTTCTCCCAGTTTGTATAATCCCCACATACTCCTTCATCCATACAAAACTGTTTCCACGCACAGTTTTTGCCTCTAGGGTCTTTTCTGTTTATGCCCTGTCAACCATCTCTTCTAATGCTTGCCAACTATGTCCTCCCATTGGTCTCTTTTTCCACAAGGAGATAGTTTTCTCTTTCTGTGGCTGCATAGATTGAAGAAAAGGAGACAATTTTAAACAAGGATATACTTAAATACTTTTCCCTAAAAATTAGAAAACTTTTAATCTCCCCCAGACTTAAATTTCTTCACATTATACATAGTAATAAAGTCATATACAACTGCATTACCTTTGTGTAAACAACTTCCTGGAGCTCATCCAGGTCTTTAAAAAGGACTATGCCAGGGCACCTGAGTGGCTCAGTCAGTTAAGCGTTTGACTTTGGCTCAGGACATGATCTTGTGGTTTATGGGTTCAAGCCCCATGTGAGGCTCTGTGCTGACAGCTCAGAGCCTGGAACCCCTTGGGATTCTGTATTTCCCTCTCTCTGCCTCTCCCCCACTCACATTCTGTTTCTTTCTCTCCCTCTCTCAAAAATAAATAAACATTAAAAAAAATTTAAGGAGTACTTACGTCTACATAATGCCCAAACATCCTGCTGAAAAATTCAGTCAAACTTTCAGTTGTTTGGTTGACAAGACACCATATATTTGAATATATCTAATCAGAAGATATCTAGTAACTATTTCTTAATATCTGGATGAATGGATATTGTTTAAATAGTGATATATATATATATATTTTTTTCAGTTAACTATTCTGGTGTCAGTAGTCACAGCTTGCTATTAATACCTAGAGAGTATTTACTGTGACCACATTGCTGATATTTTTCTATAAGCAGACCCATTCTAAGAAATAAAAATGTTCATTTCAGTTGATCACACAGATTTTTTTTCACACAGATTTTTATTCTAAATGTCACATAACCAATAAGTCTTTACATATATATTTATATATAAACTTATATATCCTTATGTATATAAAGTAGTAGAGACATTCATAAAATTGTTTCAACAAATAAAACATTATTTTATTTTATCATGCAGTAATATATAAAAATAGCAACTGTAAAATTCATTTTTTATTCTCTTATAAAATGTGCAAAATAAAGGATTTTGACAGGAAGTGGGAGGCCATAAAAAGCAGTTACTTAGTCCTATATTGGTGTGAATATAAGTATTCTTTATCAAGAAAAGTTACTGTTTATAATATCATTGGTATCAACACACTATTTTTGGTAAATGAATATTTATTTCTTTGTTTAATCAATCTTTAAATTTCCTTCCTTCCTCTTTAACTTCTTAAGTATTCACATGGTCCTTATCTTGAGCAGGCATTTTACACTTAACCTACCTGGAAATATTCCATATTGCAGTGTGGATTTGGTTTTTCATTTGGATTTGATTGTTTCTAAAATTTTCTGAACTCGGGTCTACACACACACATATACACTATAATATGGAATAAAACTGATGGTCAAATCACCAATTCTTTGAGCTATTCATCAGATTTTTCTGACATAATAATGGAATTTCTTGGTCACAAAAAATTAAATAATTTATTGATTTGTTTCCCTTTAATGTAATTTAGCAAGTGTTTATTAAACATCCATTTATACTTGAAATTAAGTGCATACATAATAGCTGTTTGGGTTAGCTTCAAGTTTCAGGGCAGTCAAAGCAGATATATTAATCTAAAAATACAGAAATGACATTTATAGTTTTTGTTTTTGTAATCTGGTTGTACTTTTCCACTCAACCTTACCCCTATACTTTCTAAAATAAATTATTTATGCCAGTTCTTATTTGTTGAAAATTTTAAATTTAAAAATAATCATTAGTAGCTCTTGTCTGGATAACACAAACATCTTAAAATTGTGACAACTCAATAATTTGGAAGCTTATTTAATAATAATAATAATAATTCCTCTGTCCTGTTAATAATTCCTCTCTCATTTCTATCCATGGCCTATACTATGTGCATATCACAATATTTGATAGTCACTTTATTAATTTATATTAAATTATTATAATGACTTCCATGTTAATTTATATTGTCTATTTCTTTACAGAATCAACAAAATTTATTATCAGAAATATAATTTCTGTAACTGTGTATAGTTACTGCCATAAAATTGGATGCAGCTGTGACAAGCCTTTGAAAGTAGAGTTTAAAACTATGAAATCTAGAATAGCAATGATTGATTCACAGAACATTTATTCAAGGCCTAAATTTAAATTTTTCTTTGGTACTGAATGTCAAAATATTTATATATAGTATGTATACACACACACCAACAAACACATATACATTCATATATGAGTACTTAAAATTTTTGGTCATTTTCATTATTTAAATACAGTACAAAACCAAAACGGAAAAACACTTTTCTAAAATTATATAGAAATAATTTCCTCCAGTAATATTTTTAGAAGAATAAAATAAAGATGAGAAAATAACTGTGGCAAATAATATTGGAAAGTTTCCTCTTTCTGTAGCAAAAATAATAAAACACACATCTCTTAATAAAATGAGAACGAGACAAATAGTATGAATTATCTAACTGAAGTGAATGGCTTAAATGAGCACATATTGGTTAATAAAAATGAAATGAAGAACTCACACACAAAAAATCACTATTCCTGCTAACTAAGAACATTATGTGACCTTCCATCTTTAGGACTTCGGTCAGCAGGAGCTTGAGCGGGCTTCCCACTGTCAGTGCTAAAGAGATTAGTGATGTAATTGTCATTGAATCTGATGTCCTTCTAAAAAAAGACCTGAATTTGAAATGCAAATCAGAATTTATTGAATCTTTTATGACACCATAGAAGAATTAAAGGACTCAGTTTATGATGAGTAGAAAAGAATGACAACTAGATAAGAGAGAGCATTGTTTTCAGCAAAGTAACAAAACAAAATAAACATGAAATCAGACTTTTGGTGGTTTCATTTTAACAGGTTTTACACTAATATGAAGACAATTAAAATATTTGAAAAATCATCTTCCAGGCATCTAATCGTTGAAACAACTACCTTCCCTCCTCCAACCCATTTAATGGGCTCAAATGAAATCCATATGTAAATCTTATATATTTGAAACCCCCATTTTTGGTAACAAGAATTGCATGTATATAGACATTATACTCAATAGTTGTAACCCTGAACTGTGTCAGAAATAGTGGACATATCTGTTTTGGCTTCAGGGAATTGAAGAAGCCTGATAGGCATATCCAAGAATCTCTATTTATATTCTGTAATGCAGCATACGATGTATAAGCTGTTTTGGAAGTTCTGCATTATAGAGGGAAACTGTATAATCTTCGACTTCCTTGGACTCAATCCAAAGAATTTTAATGTGTAAGAATGTGTTTTGTAGTCCAAAGGATGATATGGAGTTGCCATTAAAGGAACATGAGTTATTGTTAAAAAACAAAAACAAACAAAACAAAACAAAAAAACCCCACAAAAACAAAAAACAAAAACAAAAACTAGGCTAGATCTCTGTCAATACAATGTGGTTCTCTAACTTGACCAGGAAAAATTACTGATGTCATAAACAGTGGCTAGTTAATTCTTTGGATCCTGTTAGCCTTAATTGTGACATGGTTATAGAGCATGTGTTATATGTCAAATTAGGCACAAGAAACATAGCAAGTGTTCCCTTTTTAAAGCAGTTTGTACTTCTTTTGTGAATGAAAGAAGTGTTTAGAGAAGAACATGTAGCTTAAACTGTGATTTGGGAGAAAGAGTCAACATGAGTTCTGAGAAGAGAGAGATCATTGGACCAGTGCTTGGCTGAGTCACGAAGAAAATATTTAATTGACAAAGACAAGACAGGAAGAGGAAATCATGTCAGGCAAGGAGTGTAACATGCTAAAAGTGAAAAGCCTGAATAACAGTATTAGGTTGAATGATAATATTAATAATAATATACTGATTGCTTGTAGGAGTCTCTGTTCTAAGCACTTTCATCTATTTTACTTCATCATCAGTCTTTTTGCTTATAAATAAACAAACAAATTCACAGACAAGTGTGTGACTTCCCTAGGGAGGAGCGGAGATCAAGACGCAGGTCATCTCAGCACCAGTTAAATTGGTTGAAATGACCAGATGTAAAACTTGTTTATTGTGGGAAAGAATCAACTTAGTGCTGACCTGGTATAGACATCGTGGTTGGTTTTATTAACTAATGTCAGATATGACATACTTTATTTAAAAATCAAGTTATTGCATTTGTCTATCTTCAATCATAGGAAACTCCAATT
Organism: Cryptoprocta ferox; assembly: GCA_028646485.1. NCBI lineage: Eukaryota > Metazoa > Chordata > Mammalia > Carnivora > Eupleridae > Cryptoprocta > Cryptoprocta ferox. Next base: position 36,729,978 of record CM053570.1, read on the forward strand.
CCAATATTTGTGAAGAGAAGTTACTAGTCATATAACTAAATGTGAATGGTAAGTACATAGCAAAAGAGAAACATTATTATGTAGTAACATAGTTTGTCTATTTACTGAGTTTCTTTACTGCCCCAAAGCAAACTAAATTGTTCAAGTCAGAAAAAAAAAACCCTTAAAAAGGTAAAGTTTGAAATGACCAGTTGTTTAAATAGAAAAATGGAAAAAAGTCTCAATTTCTGGACAGTCTAAATGTGGAAAAACTGTTAAACACTAAAACTTGAGGCAAACTTATAAATTCTCTTTTTAAATTAAAATCAAAATTAATATTACAAAGTCATTACACTATAGAGCTGGATATAAATGTAATTAATTGATGTTAGAAATATCATGCAATTTAATAGAACTATTTTGCTAATAGATTTTCAATGGAGACTCCTGACTATAAAATAAGCTGCTTTGATGGACTTTTCTGGAGAATCCTACTAGACACAGTTAATATACATTATTTATGCTCAGCAGTGTTTTTTATTATACGCATGTGCCCAAAGGCTTAAGCAATGGGCAAAGATTTTTTTAAAATAAATTGAAAGAATAAATAAGTTAAATAAAATTAAAGCCACATGTTACATTTTTTGAAGGGGGGAGAGTAATATTCATGTGACAGTTGGCGACTCCGTATGTTAAGCTTGAGTCTGGTTTCAGGTAATCTTATGATTAAAAGCCCTATCCCCTAAATAGCCTCTAGTGACTTGTAGAGAAAGCATGGATCTAAACTCAAGTTCAGCACATCCTCAAGAATCTTAAACACAATTCATGCAGTCTTTGATATAGCTGTGAGGCATCTGGGCACTTTAAAGGGACACATTCTCCTAACTAGGTAACTTTGAAAAGGTGTTCAATACAATATTGGATAGTTTAGATCATCAGACATGAACTTACTTGAGCTTCTTCACAACACAATACCTGAAAAAAAAAAAATGGACCAACTAGAATTCTTATCTTTCCCAAGAGATTGTCTGGAAAAGGGATGAGGAGAAACAATGTACTTCTCTACCTTTCTCTTGATCATTAAAACTAAGGAAAGAATGGGGAAAGAAGATGTCGGGAATGCAACGTGAGATTTGTTTAAAAAAATCTGCTATTATGGATTTACTTCTAATCATTACTTGACTACATGATTATGTATTATGACAATGTCATAATACCAACTTTTTGATGGAATGTCAGAAACATTTTACAAGACTGTGGTTCCCTGAAAACTCAAATGCTTTTATAACTGCTTAAAGTTACTATAATAGGCTTTATTATTTCTTTTAAACGACTGTCAGAGGGACCTGCCATTATCTTGACACTTATATTTGAGAAACTTTTGCTCGAGCTCTTATATATCTTCATGGCAATGCTCAGTGTCTAGGCTCTTTTGTGGCTTCCTCTTTCTGCTTCTCATTATGTCTAACCAGCAGAATGTTTTGTCTGTTTTGATCAGCAAGGTTAGAAATGAACCAGATTCTGAATATTTTTTACACTGTTTTTCAGTTCTGTTTAAGAGATATTTACTGAAGCGCTGGACCCATAAAAATGAAGTCGATTTTGAGATTTTACTGATGTAATGGAAGAGGAAGTATTGCCCATTGTTACTATATCCAAAACATTTCAGAAGTACAAGCAGAGAAACATGTCTCTATCATCAGAATTTAATATGAAATCATGTTCTTCTTCTGTCATACAAAAAATTTGTCATAGATTTTATCTGCAATAAAAGCTATGTCAATGGTGCCACGTAATACATTTGTAAAGGTTAGAGATATTTTAACCCTCATCTGTGACCAGAATAATAATTGGAAGTAACCCACTGAAACACCCATGGCAGATTGCTAAGAGTGTAAAAATTGTCTGCACATATTAATGCAAAACAGCATAGGAATCCACACATTGTAATGCAGTGTGGTCATTTCAAATAATGTATTTGAAATGATACATTTATTACATAAATAAAAAATATATAATTACTAATTTTATCAATCTTATATCCTTGTCATGGATTTGTGTTATTAAAGGCCAGAGAGATTATGCTGTTGTATTGGTTCAAATTCCACAAAGGCCTGTGAAAACATAACAGCCACATTACTTTAATGACATACTTTTTGAAATGTGTCTCGTTACAAGCCCTGAATAATGAACAGCATATTCTCAGAAAGATAAATTTTACTTACCTGGATTTCAATTTCCAAAATTTATATATCTCTCTATTTTGACTTCTGCTAATTAGGAAAAGAAATATAGGAGTAAATATTTGTACCTGGACCAACTTATTCCTTAGAAAATTAAAGTTGCTGACATTTACTTCTGTGAAATTGTAGTATCTCTTGTTTTTTCCTGTTTGTATTTCCTAGTGTGACTTTCCAAACAGAATTTACTTTCTCTTTTAATTGCACATTACATTTCTATATCAAAAGCTGAATTTCGAATGCTACAACTTCTTTATCATCAGTTGAGCAATTGCTAAGCAGCCACAGGACATATACTTATGTCTCTACAGCCAAAATTGAGTTACAAGATAACTACAATTCAGAGCTAGCTAGAAAAATAAAATGCGTTCTTAGATTTTTCTTTTTCATTGAATGTACACAAGAAACAGATAGAAGTTTTAATTTAGGAAAATCCAAGTAAACCTAGTTTTCCTCTTAAAAAAAAAAAAAAAAACCAACCCAGACAGTGGATTTATCTAAGCAACTGAGTTCCTTTCTTAAGGCTCATGCTGACTTCTGGTCATTTTATTCCGAAGTGCAGAGTGTATTTTGAATACAAGATGATTTAATTTAGTTGGTTTAATCCACAGTTTCAACTTTTGCCTTTTCTTTTAAAATAAGTTCCATAAAAGCATCCACAGAAGCCTTGTTTTGATTACCCTTTATCCTTAGATCAGTATCAGTTTTTTCCCCTTGCTCACAATCCATTATAGAAAATACTGTAGATTTCTACAGCATGACCAAAACTCACATTATGTTTGCAATTTTCCGTAAGATTTGTATAGTATAAAGTAAAAATGTTTGCTTTAAGAGACATCTGCTATAAATAAAATGACAGTGTAAATTTTCAAGAGAGCTGCACAATTGCTGTAAAGGTTTAAAACATGAGCCTTCTAGAGTGGGTTCCAGCACTTAGTGATTTTCCGGAGGGTCAACAGTGTTCACCTCAATGTTCTTGAACCCCCGCCCAACTCCTGGACTCCCAGCCTACCTCCCAGCTCCCAAAATTGCAATGAAATTAGCCTGTAATGCTTTCAACGCCCTTGCAGATCAGCTTTCGTTCTCAGGGAAACATGGGAATGGCATTAAAATATGCTTCCCACTCTTACAAAATATTTCCTCAAAATACCTTAAAAACTCAAACCAGTTACTTCAGATTCTGATAGTATCTTTATTGAATAGAAACAGCCAGCTTGAAAGGGTCAGCCATTCTGGTCAGTGACAGATATTGTTTAAGAAGTTTCCAGAACTACTCATTAAAGCTCTGCCTCAGGAGAAATTTGTTAGGGAGAACTGAGACAAACTGGCATTACTTTCCTCCAATTTTCCTCTTAGTTTTCTTTAAAAACAAACAACAGAGTTCTCATAATATGCTTTTTTTCTGGAAGGACAGAGTCTTTTATGTTTCCTAAAGTGAAGATCTGCACAGTGGCTGCGATCAGAAACTGAGTTGAGAGAAATCATTGAGTAAGAATGATAATCACCAGTCAAAAATACACTAGTTCAGAGGAAGACAGAGCCACTTTACTGAACGTGGTCATTGAAGAATATATTTTAAACATTAAAAATTCCTTAATGTTGCCATTTATATATTTTAGTATAGAAAGTGAAATCAGAGCATCCAATAGAACTTTAAAATTCAAAACATAAAATTCTATAGAATGGCAAGTATGTTATATTTAAGCTTTGACATTAATAAGGGCTTCAGGGGTTAATGAAGACGTGTAAATTAAGGCTTATTATTTTTCCGATAAAAAGAAAGGGAGTAGCAACTTGTGTAAATATTTCATCTAGTATGAAAATACTTTTTGGTATTTATAGGAATATATTTTAAATTGCTTTTTCATTATGTTACCCCAAAGGCAAAATTATTTTATTGGAAAATTGATTTGCTATCAAATAAAATAAAGATAAGAGTTAAAAAGTCCAAACTAGTCAAATGATAGAAATTTTGCTCACAAACGTTGCCGAATGTGTTACAATAGTTTTGTGCGTGCCCGCGTGTGCATGTGTATTTTCAAAGCTTTCCATATTTATTATCCTCAAAAATTACTTTTTGTAGCAATGGGGGAAATGTTAGGCTGCCACTTCTCAGACAGCAAGCGCCTAATGCACACAGAAATTACATAAATTGTTATGACTATCAAAACCACTTGCCAAATTTTTTTTTACAAAATACTTCCCCCTCTTATAAATGGTTTAATTTTCCCCTATCTCTTTGAGTCCTTTATCTTCTCCAATGTCCTACCCTGCAATATGTGTGAAATTTTATCAAAAGCTTTCTGATATTACCATAAATTACTGTGTAAGCAGAGCTATTGCTTATCTGTCAAGGGTTTTTTTTTTTTCTCTTTCTTTAGCAATTTTCTCCATTTCTATATGTATGAAAGGTTTTCCTTGCTATTTCTTACCAAGGACTGGACCTTAATGTCTTTGACTTTTGGTAAGGGGATACAGGAGAAAGTTGTTCTTAGAATAACCTCGTGACACCTCAAAGGGGCAAGGAAAGCATTATATTTCATACGTTCTTTCTTTAACAAGTATTTAGGGAGACTAATTTCTAGATGACAGGACATATTCCTATGTTAAATACAGAGAATGTATTTCTTTATATTTAATGTATTTTTCTACCATTTTAGCTCATTTGGGTTGTATATTTTGCATGACTAAATGACTATTTACCATTTTCCAATTATTTATTTTAAAATCTCTTACAATATGTTTCATTAGTGCAACATGGTAAATGTTAATCTTTTGATAGGAATTATTTTATGGGCTCTATTGTACCTGGTTAGTCATAATTTTTGACAACTATGCAATTATCTTTTCTATTGTGAGCTTTCTTTAAAAATATTCAAGGTTAATTGGATGGATATTATAGTTTGGAAAGAAGTTATGATGATATCCTATTATAAACTGTATAATCTGGAAAGAGGCTGAATATCAGGGTTGTTTTATTACTGCCACAGGCAGAGATGGAGTGAAATTTCTATTTTGGGCAGTGCAGGGAAAAGGTCACTTTGAAGAACCAGACTTTGAGAAGGATTGTCATGATAACAGAATATCTAGAAACTGCTTTAAAGAAGAATAACATAAAGCCCTCAGCGATGTGCCTGGGGGGCTCATCAGCCAACTGGAATTCTATTTCACACTCAATGACTCATCCTACCATATTTTTAATTTTACATAAATGTCCCCTCAGGTATATTAAAAAATCCTTTACAAAAATTAGATAACCCATCCTTCCCTCTATAGCAGGCACATGTTAGGACCACCGATGAATTAAAAAGTAAAATAGAAACGATGTGTCTCTTAATCTGTTTGTATTGAGATCTGTGCAGTAATATAGAAAATGTTCATATTTATCATCAAAAGACTATGTACGTCAACAGTGATCAAATTGTTTTCAAAAGCAACAGCAGAGATAATAAGCAATGACAACAAACCATTAGGCTTCCTTCCTGAATGGCAATTTTCTTCTCAGCACAGCTACTACGTACAGATGCCTTCATTCTCTGACCACAAGGAACAGGCCATCTCTGCACGTGCGATAGGAAATACACCTCAGCCTCCATGTCTTACTACAGCTCTTCTTTTATCACTATATTTATCTTGTATATTTAGTGCCTTTGGTGAGAGTAAAATCGGGAGTGCTGCTTCTGGAGATGATCCATTCTGGGTTCCACACTTATGGCTCCCAAGAACTAGCCATATGAGTTTGGACAAGAGTCACATAACTTGGGCAAGGCCATTTCCCCACTTTCAAAATGGGGACAACAATAGAAACTACATCAAAGTGATTTTGTGAGGATTAAACAAGTTAATCCATTTGTCTATTACCAAATTAGTAACTAACAGTATTAACTAAAAAGTAATGTATTCTTTTTTTGTTGTTGTTGTTAATGTTTATTTATTTTTGGGAGAGAGAGACAGAGCGTGAGCAGGGAAGGGGTCGAGAGAGAGAGAGAGAGAGCGAGAGAGAGAGAGAGAGAGAGAATCTGAAACAGGTTCCAGGCTCTGAGCTGTCAGCACAGAGAGTTCCCATGTACTTGCTACTCCCAATCCTCTCTTATTAACATCTTGCATTAGTGTGATACATTTGTTATGACTGACAAGCCAATATTGGCACATTATTAACTGAAGCCCTTTGTTCACATAAGGATTCATTCTTTGTGTTATACCATTCTATGGTGTTCACCATACAAGTATTCACCGATAAAATATGATACAGAATAGTTTCACTGCCCTAAAACTTTCCTGTGCTCCACCCATTCATCCTTACCTCCCTCCACAAAAGCCTTGGCAACAATTAATATTTTAATTTTCTCCATAGTTTTACCTTTTCCAGAATGTCACATAGTTGGCATCATATAGTATGTAGCCTTTTTAGAATTGCTTATTTTACTTAGCAACATATATTTAAGATTTTTTTCCATGACTTTTTGTGACCTGATAACTCATTTATTTTTATCACTGAATAATATTCCATTACGTTGATGTGCTATAGTTTGTTTATTCATTCACTTATTGAAGAACATCCTGGTTGCTTCCAGTTTTAGTGATTATGACTAAAGCAACTATAAACAGTCTTGTGTACGTTTTGTGCAGACATGTTTCCAGCTCCCTTGGATAAAAGCACCCTTGCTGGATCATACAGTAAGAATATGTTTAGCTTTGTAAGAAAATGCCCAACTGTCTTCCAAAGTGGTGATACCATTTTGCATTCCCACTAGCTATGAATGAGTGACCCTGTTGCTTCACATCCTTGCCAGTGTTGGTTATGTCAGTGTTTTGGATTTTATTCATTTGAATAGATAGGTAATGAATCTTAATAATGTTTAGTATATTTATTTTTTAAACAAATACTCATTAGCTATTTTGTATCAGCCCCTGTTTTAAGGACTGGGGTTATAGACATGAATAAAACAGACAAAAAAGCCCCCCGTGGAGTCTGTATTCTAGTTGGTAGAGGGTGGAAACAAAGAAATTAGTGGTAAATGTATATGGAGGTTGGTGATAAGTGCTAGCATGGAAGAAACTTGGGAGCAGCCAAAAATCAGGGCAGGGACTGCCGTTTGTAAACTGTGTGGTCAGAGAAGGTATCAATGAGAGGATGGCATTTGAGCAAAGTGAAAGGAGAAGAGTGAGCAGTCATGCAAACATCTGGAGGAAGTGGTCCAGGCAGAGAGAATACCAAGTACCAAGGCCCAGGGGAAGGAGGATGCCCGGAAAATTTAAGGAGCAGCACAGAAGCCAGACTGAAGGAGGAAGAAGTGATATCAGGGAAGACCTAGGGGCTCCCTTACAGGGGATCTAGTAGGACATGATAAGGGTTTTTCATGTTACTCTAAGGGAGGTGGAAAGTTATCAAAGGAGGAAAGTTTTGAGCAGGAAAGCAACATGGTATGGCTTATTCTTTAAAGCATCTTTGAGCAGCTGTACTGAAAATAGATTGTAGGAATCAAGGGCAGTAGCAGATAGACCAGGTGGTGACGTTCTCACAAAAATCCACATAAGAGACAGTGCTGCTGGCATCAAATTTGAAGATTATAAAATGCTTGTAACATTCCTTGTCACATTGTATTACAGTTAGTATTACCTTCCTTATTAATTTTCATCACTAATATAAAAATATAAAATATCCATATTTCCTACACCATGTTCCCAATTATTAGGACATATTCTGATAGCAATTATTCGACTGTTTTCAGTAAAATTATTTATAACAGTGCTTATAGATCTTTAAAAAATCCAAACCCTTTTACTTAGAAAAGGTGAAAAAGTTCTTATTGGATTAGAGTTGCGTGATATTGCCAAGATATGTCTTTTAAAAATTTTTCACCCAGTGGAATATATTTAGCTCATTTGAAATATAATTCAGTTCCAATCTGCAATCCTTGTATCTAGCAAGTCAAAGTGTCATATGAAATAAAGACAGAGGCTTGTTAAAGTTTTGGGCTCCTAAACATTGTGTTTTCTTTCCCAGGAACAGCAAAATTAAGGGACAAAGTGTGGTTACAATAGTTGCCATTCAGAATTATGAATGGGGGTCCGTGGTTGGAGATTCAAATCTCTTAGAGTGGTCTGGGCGGGGAGATTGCGAGGAGATACCTTTTTTGTTTGTTTGTTTGTTTTGTTTTTTAATAAATGATTAAATCAGGAAACCTAATTGTCCAGCTAGCTGGGAATGAGAGAAATTAAAATCAGACCTCCTGTCTTTCTGGTTTCATGCTAGATTGGAATATGGTCACTGGGTCTTGGGAGCCTAGGAAAGCATCAAGTGTATTACAAACGAGTAAGAATTCTAGAGAAACTCTCCAGTAATTTGCTACCTGAATGTGGCATCAGGCAGTTATCTAAATCAATCCCAGCAATGACCTAAGTGAAGATATATAGACATTATTCACTTAAGAAATATTTGCCGAGGGGCACCTCAGTGGCTCAGTGGGTTGAGTACCCGACTTCTGCTCAGGTCACAACCTCACGGTTCATGAGTTCGAGTCCTGCATCAGGCTTTCTGCTGTCAGTGCAGAGCCTGCTTCAGATCCTCTGTCCTCCTCTCTATCAAAAATAAATAAAAAACCATTAAAAAAAGAAGTATTTACTGAACATGTTCTGTATACAAGAAACTCTTAGGAGCTAGGACTACAGAGATAAATTTAAAAGTCCCTGCCTCATAGAACTTACATTGTAGTTGGGGAGACAGCTGATAAACATTAAAGGAATTGAATATATAATATGTTACATAGTGACAAGGGCTAGGCAGAAAAACGTGATGTGGGGTAAAGGAATGAAGTGTGATAGAATGTGCGTTTGGGATAGGCTTTTTAGGAAAGAGATCTCTGAGGAAGTGTCATGAGAATGAGACACAAATGCAGCAAAGATGTAAGTCATAGTCCTGGGGAAAACATTCCAGGCAGAGAAAAGTCCAAGTGTAAAGCCTCAGAGGTGGGAACATTTCTGGTATGTTCTAGGAATAGCAAGGAGGCCATTTGACCCCCTCGCATGAGGGAGTAAGGAGAGCAAGGGTAGGAGATGAGGCTGATCAGGAAGGATGTGGGTTTCTGTGTCATGGGTCATTGAGACCATCAAAGTGTTATGATCTGATTTTCATTCTGGAAAGATCACTCTGTGGGGCAGGGAGAATAAGGAAGCACAGAAATAGAAGGTCAAGGGGTACCTGGGTGGCTCAGACAGTTAAGCTTCCGACTTTGGCTCAGGTCATGATCTCACGGTTTGTGAGTTCAAGCCTCGCATAGCGCTCTGTGCTGACAGTTCAGAGCCTGGAGCCTGCTTCAGATTCTGTGTCTCCCTCTCTCTCTCTGTCCCTCCCATGAGCAGGCTCATGCTCTGCCTCTCTCTCTCTCTCAAAAATAAATAAATATTAAAAAAAGAAAAAAGAAATAGAATGTCAAGGGGTCTGAGTGGCTCAGTCAGTTAAGCCACCAACTCTTGATTTGGGATCAGGTCATGATCTCCTGGTTTGTGAGATTGAGCCCGGAGTGGGGCTCTGTGTTGACAGCGTGGGAACCTGCTTGGGGTTCTCTCTCTCTCTCTTTCTCTCTCTCTCTGCCCCTCTCCTGCTCAAGCTTGCTCTCTCTGTCTCTCTTTTTCTTTCAAAATAAGTAAACTTAAAAAAAAAAGAAACGAAAGAAATAGAAGATCTAATCAGGCTGCTATTGCAAGCACCCAGGAGAGACCAGGGCTTAGATAACATGGTAGTGAACAAATCTGAGATACATCTATAGGTAGAGGTGACAGTATTTGCTCATAGGAGAGAAAAAAAAGAAGAGAGATTTGGTGCATGAATAGCTGTAAATGGTGACATTTCAGCAAATGAAGAATGCAAAGTTGGGAGAGAGCAGCTGGAGTGCAAAGGGACATTTTTCAAAATTTGGGAGATATGTTATCTTCTTATGTTCCTCGTAAAGCCCACAGTACTTCTGAGACACAAAAAGCAATTTCTATTGTTTTTTAAAAAATAGTATAACTTGAGATGAAAAGGAGGTGGACTATTTAACTTTACTCCCTTGAGATAAGCATAAATATGGTCTATGGCAATGATTCTCGAAAAATGTTCTGTGGCCTGTTGGTCAGCTTTAAGGGACTTCCCAAAAGCCTGGAACTGATCAAAATGTACAGGTGGTCCTTCTCATCATTAATGAAAAATCAAGCTTTATCCCATAGACCTATCTTACCTTTACTTATAACTCAGAAATTTTGTTTTGTTTTGTTTTAGTAGTAACCTATGATAGTAGCACTTGGTATTTATATACCAAAAATACCAAGTCGCTAGAGTGTCTTGAAGACTTTATTTGTTTTTTATTCATAACTGTTGACAAGCTTGACAATATTCCCTCAATTTAAGGGGAAGATAATTTGTTATACATGAAACAGAGATGTCTAGATTTGGCCAGGATTTTAAGATTTGCAAAAGAGGGGCGCCTGGGTGGCTCAGTCAGTTCAGTGTCCAAGTGTCCGACTTCCACTCAGGTCATGATCTCATGGTTCGTGACTTTGAGCCCCACATTGGGCTGTCAGCTCAGAGCCTGCTTCGGATCCAGTCTCTCTCTCTGCCCCTCCTTTGTTCGCTCTCTCTCTCTCAAAAATAAATAAACGTTAAAAAAATTAAATGTAAAATTTGCAAAAGAGCCTCTGTGTCAATAGTTGTCAACATGCCACGTACTACTGTTCTTATGAGGGGAGTCACATATTGGGGAAACACCACTCTTTGAAGGCAAAAATTGGGCAACTATTTAATAAGTTAGTATCCTACTTTAATAAGTTTAAAAGGTGCTCAAGGTATAGAATTCAGTGAAAAAGAGGTTTCAGGGTTTTGAGTTTTGGAGAAAAGATTATATCAGGAACCAACGTGAGGACTTCTAAGGAGGCTAATTGTGAATGTAATTCAAAAATCATAAGCTGGAAATTGTTGGTGAAACCCAGCCCGGGGACTAGGAGGTTAGGCTCTGAGGGTAAGCTTGAAGACATTTAGCCACCAGTGTAAAAAAGCCATTTTCTTTCTTGAAGATTTTTGATTAGCATAAGAAAACATTAAAAAGGGCTGCCTGGGTGACTCAGTCAGTTAAGCATCCTAATTGGGAATTTGGGTCTGTGAGTTTCTGCTCTGTGCTGACAGCTTGGAGCTCTGGAGCCTGCTTCAGATTCTGTGTCTCCCTCTCTCTCTTCCCCTCATCTGCTTGCACTCTGTCTCTCTCTCAAAAATAAATAAACATTAAAAAAAGAAAGAAAATAAAACATGAGATTTAAGAAAGTTTGTTCCCACAGCTGTAATAAATGTAGTCACGGTTGTGGAAAATGAGTCCCAGCAACACCTAAAATGGTTGGTTTTGTGATGCTCCCAGAGCCTGTCCTATCCGGGGCAGGTTTAGAAAATGGCCTGCATCCTGACCATGCTGCTCATATGGGGCAGGAAAGGGCACTGCTACAGCCTGACAGTACATTCCTGAACTTCTGCCTGAGTCCTGATGCCCTTGATTCCTGGCCTAGGGATGCAGCAAGTCCAGGATACTGGGAGGACACTTATGAAGCAATTGAGTTTATACAGTTGTTTTCTTGCTTTCTCCATAGTTCAGTTCCCATGACTTTTCTTGCAAAATATTTTCATTATTCTCCAAAGAAATGTTTTTTCTATACTTCTTGTTTCCTGTGATTTCTTTCCTGAAGAGACAGCCTAAGAGATAGCATAAAGTACCTACCTTACTAGGGGCAACCACCCCAAAAGTAAACTTTCAATGAAGGCCAAAATTTCACCCCTAATTCATGAGATCATGAAGTCCTGAAAATATTAAGGGTCTCATGACAAATGAAGTCCCTAATTGAAAGAGGGGAGAAATGTCACCATGTTTTCTTACCACGGGGAATCCCAGTATACCACTACAGAGATGGAAGAGAAGGGGCCCAGGGTAGCTGTCCCAAAACATACCATAATGGCATATTGATTATTTTGAGTTAAAGTTTGAGAAACAACTAGTCCAAGGAGACTAAGAGCCTCCCCTGTCACCCTGAAAGCAGGAAACAAATCTCCCCTGTGAAAAATACCCTATCTGGGCTAAGAAGTAAAAAGACATTTTTATTACCAGAGATAGGGACTTTCTTTAGAATCAAGAAAGCTATAGAAATAAACTGTTACCTTTTTTTTTTTTTTTTTACTAATCTACTACTCCAGCCCAAATTCTGCTTACAATTTCTTATTGATTAAAGTTTCCTCATCAGGAAGATGAAGACCATAATGGAATCAACCAAATAGGGTAGATTACATGAATCAATATATGGAAAACACTTATGAAAGTGTCCAATGTTTCAACTTGTTAAATAGCATGAGAGCATTAGCTTTAGTATAGTTTACTAGTTCCTTAAGACTAGAGTTTATGTTCTACTGCGTCGGTTATGGCCTGAAAATTACTAAATTGCCACTCTCTGAGGTAGGACTTCTGTACAACATGAAGATAATAGGACCCAAGGCTTAGTATGATGGTCCCATGTGAATGGGGGTGAGGGTGGGGGGAGAAAGGGGTTAAATCCAAATAGGTTGTTGTCACTGTTTTCATCACTGTCATTTCACTGCAATCTCAAAGCATGCTACTTAGTTTTTTTTTTTAAATTTCATTTAGGGATATAAAAAGAGTGACTATTTTAATTCTCAGTACCATTTAAGGAATTCACACGTTTGTTTACTCTGGAAAGCATGCAATTGTGTTTACTAAAACATATGGATGTTTACTATAAATGCTTCATTCCTAAGATCTGCTTTCACATGTGCGCATCAGGCATAATGATAATATTTGAACCCTGGTAAAGCATTGCATGCTATATAAATGTGGATAATGTGCTTTGCAGGATCATTTTCATCCTCATGTTAATTATTTGAGCAAAATGCAAATATTTAATTGAATGTAAAAATTGATCCTATACATATTTATTTGCTCTATCTATTCTCAGAGTAAATTCAGTATGATTACTACGAGTATAATTTCAAGTGACTTCTTTGAAGAAGATTTCACAGTCACCTGAAGTAACAGCCTGCCACCCTTATCATGGAAAGCCCCCAAAAGGAGCCTGCAGAATCTTGGGAGGATTTCTTAAATCTTATAAAAAAAAGAAAGGAAGGAAGAAAGTAAAAGAAGATTTCTCCTTAAAAAGAAATCTGAAAATGCAGCATGAGAAACCAAAGAGTTCTTAATCTATTGACATATCAAACTTACCACCCAGATTTCTCTCTCATTGTTCATTTTACATTATTATGCATCTCATTTCTACAGTACTTGAAAATCGCTGCATATTCTTAAGTCACAAAAACAGATGAAAATTGAGATGTAAATTTTTGTACTTTAAAAGTAGTTACAAAATTATTTCTTTAAAGTGATCCCACACTGACAAGGGATAAAATCGATGCATTAAGAGTAGCTAGAATACAATATAGTGTGGTTCACCACTGGAAAATGTAAGCAAGTTTACTTGATTTTATTTCTATCAAAACGAATCTTGAAAACCACTGATTATACATCTCCTGTTTGCAACCTATTGTTTAGAGGATAAAGGACAGAAGTACTGATGAAAAATAAATGGACCGAGACGGGTTTGTGAATCCCAGATCTTGCTGTTAGTATGTTCATAAACAATATGTGAATGTTACAGTCCAACAATTTTTTGCCCTCTTTAGAATACTTTAAGCCAAAATACTTTACATAAAATGCATGGGTTTTTTTCTTGCCTTGTTTTTCTGCTTTGTTATCTTCAAGTTATACTGTTCTTTATATTACAGCAACTTAGAGTTTGCACCACTAAACGTGACTCTATAAAGGGCCTCTGATACTGTACTTTGTTATATTTATGTTTTTAAAATATAAAAACAATATACCCTTGAGGATAAACAAAAACTCAGAATTGCACAATTTCAACTCATTTGCAATGTGGTTCGTTCAACATTACATACAGTACACTTATATCACTCATAAAAAGAATATTTCCAACTCTTATACTGCTTCTAGAATCTCAAAAGTTTTTAAGACTTTCATTTCCTGACATCTTAAGAAAACATGTAGCCTTATTGGCCACCTAACTTAACCTGGGATTTTCATGTTATTTAAAAAATTCTGGACAAAGACAAGTGAACAAACTGACTTGAGAAGTGACTTAACATGTGAGACTCTCATTACTTTTCTTTTTTTTTTGGAAAACTCCAAGAAAATTTATTTACCTGTAAAAAATAATCAGAAATAATTCTTTTCAAAAAATGTTTATTTATTTCTGAAAAAGAGACAGAGACAGAGGACAAGCAGGGCAGGGGCAGAGAGAGAGGGAGACACAGAATCTGAAGCAGGCTCCAGGCTCTGAGCTGTCAGCACAGAGCCCAACACGGGGCTCAAACTCACAAACCACAAGATCATGACCGAAGTCTAATGCTCAACCAACTGAGCCACCCACCTGACCCAGAAATGATTCTATAATATTATTTATAAACTTTCTTATAATAATCTTTATTAACAATTTTCACCAAAAAAATCTCTTCTTGAATCTTTATTCTTGGGTCCTATTTTGGACCTCCTTCAGGGGGTCGTTGTTATTCCTGAATCCAGCATCAAAGTATACACACACCCTCACAGACAAACACTCACAGTCACAGACAGACAAAACAAACTGAGCAACATGACAACAGTAATGTGAGTTACTGTACACATGGAAACTGTCTGAAAGATAAAGGAAACTAGAAAAAGAATGACTCACACAGCCGTGGAAGACCTTCACTTAGTTTCCATGGACTCTCCTATCTATTGGTATTCAGTATAAGCTGAAAGTAATCATTCTGTAAAATCTCAAAATCCAAAATGTTCTATTCCTCATATGTGAACCTCAAATCTTCACTGCCTTGCTTTTACATTCAGAACATGAGTTCTCTTTGTGGTGTTACCTAACTTTCCATGTAGCTTGAGGAAAGCCACTTCACTTCTCTAAACTATACTGCTTCTTAATATGAAAGTTTGGATTAAAATACTGGGCTCTGTCTATTCATAGGGTTGTTGCGAAGATCAACATGAAGATTACATCAACTAGAAATATGTATACATCGTTTAGATATGCAGTATTAGACACATATTAGATCCAAATAATTTTAATTCTTAGGAGTAATCTGTGGCTTTTCAGCTTTTATAGATATCTACTTCTATTTAGTGTATTTATTCTGCAAACCTTTGTTGAATATTCCCATTCTGAGCATGGAGCATTCAGCCAAGGTGTCCATAAGGGAGTGTTTCAGGTGGTACATCTGGAAAGGACAGGTTTCTGGGTCTCACTTTCTGTAGATGCCCTTGCTGTTGAATTGCCTGCAACCTAATCAAGAGCTATAACATGTGGCTGTGCAAGGGACACTGGCTCCAGGTGCCTGGTGGTGGGAGGGATGAAATCCAGGCTCCTCTCTGCTCTTCAGGAAGTATGCCCTGGAGAAAGGGGAATCTTCTTACACTGTTGGTGGGAATGCAAACTGGTGTGGCCACTCTGGAGAAGAGTAAGGAGGTTCTCAAAAAGCTAAAAATAGAACTATCCTACAATCCAGCAATTACACTACTAAATATTTATCCAAAGGATACAAAAACACTAATTTGAAGGGGTGTATGCACCCCGAAGTTTATGGCAGCATTATCAACAATAGCCAAATTATGGAATGAGCACAAATGTTCACCAACTGATGAATGAATAAAGAACATGTGGTATACATATACAATGGAATATTACTCAGCCATAAAAAGAATGAAATCTTTCCATTTACAATGATGTGGATGGAGCTAGAGAGTATTATGCTAAGCGAAACAGGTCAGTCAGAGAAAGACAAATACTATGTGATTTCACTCAGAGAAAGACAAATACTATGTGAATTCACTCACATGTGGAATTTAGGTAACAAAACAAATGAATATAGGGAGGAGGTGGTAAAGAGAGGCAAACCAAGAAACAGACTCTTAACTGTAGAGAACAAACTGAGAGTTACTGGAGGGGAGGTGGGTGGGAGAGATGGGTTAAACAGGTGATGGGGATTAAGGAGGGCACTTATTGCGATGAGCACCAGAGGAATCACTAAATCTACACCAGAAACTAATATTGCACTGTATGTTAACTAGCTGGAATTTAAATAAAAACTTGAGGAAAAATAAATAAATAAAAATTTAAAAAGAAGGGGGAAAAAAAGAGAGAAGGAAGAAAGTATGCCCTAGAGAGGGAGCTGCTGGGTCTGCTTGGAGTTGGGGCTCTTGCTTCCAGTCTTCAAACGCCAAAGAATGGAGTAACTCTGAGTCTCTTCCTTTGAGATCACCACTCATCTCTTCAGCTTGAATAGCAACATCATTCTTGGTTGACTAAGAAATGCCAGGTTCCTCAAGACATATTTTAGTTTTCCTCTGGGTCCTCACCATTTCTCAGGTTATCTTATAGGAATGGTGCCTGATCCTGTTTTTGTAACACCCCCATAAATTCCACCTCCTATTAGAACTGCAACAGGGAGGAAACTGTATCAAGAAGACAGAGCGTAAGGTCTGTAGAAGATGACCCAACATGTTGTTCATCTTTTTGTGGACAATGCCCTTAAGTCCTCCAGGTCAAAAGATTACACCCATTTCATAAACTTTTCTATCGCCATTATTACAGTCTCTCTGTACACTCTTTGGGTTGAAATTCTGTGCCATTTCTGCAAACATCAACATAATTAGTGTTCTGAAAGTATGCTATTGATATGGTTTGGAAAGTTTTAAATCTTGGACTATACAAGAGAAAAGTTCAAGTTTTCAATATAAATGTCCAATTAATCTACAAAGAGATCTTTAAATATTCTCATATATTCTGTCCTCAAAACTCCTTATTTTCCATTCATGTAAAATCATGTCATAATCCAAGAATATAGAATTATTAAAGCATATAAATTCTAAAACTTGTGGCTTGTTCCTGGAAATAATTACATTGATTGAGGCACTGTGAATTTGAAGTAGAATGTTTTTGTGAGTTGCTTCAGGAGAAAACTCTTAGGCTTCATAAATCTAAATTGAGTGACTGAGAAAAAAGAAAAGGTCTATAAAGCTATGAATACCTATTCTGGTAAAGGATGCAAAAATTTCAATAAAGAAATAATTGGTAATCTTGAATTCAGTGACAGAAAATTATAAATCTGTCTCTTTTATGAAGTCTCTTGTGTGAAATATGGATGAGTTGAGGTTATAAAAAAACATGTTTACCAGCAGGAGCTTAAATCAACAGCTTTGAACATGATAGTTCAGAAAGTAGCAGGGAGCCGCTGTTCCTGACATGGGCAGCATTGACATTTATTTAATTTTTTACTTTCCCACTGTAGCCATTTCTTCTCCTGCCCTGCCTCTTTCTACCTTTGTCCTTGGTTAAAATAAACCATTGCAGCATTAAATCTGTCTCCCACAGTTAATTACTGCAGTTATGTGTGAAAGCATTTAGTTGCAAAACCTTCTCGATGGGTTTTAAAGACACAGTTTAATATTAGTTTGTATGGTGGTTGCTGTACATCTTCAAACCATAAATACCATGTCAAGTGCTCCAAGGAATAATGAAATATTAATTTTGAGACAAAAAAATTAAGTGGCTTAAAGCAGAAGCTGTTGTCTATCCCATGAGTGGCTTTTAAGACATTGATATCTATGCTTTGAACATATCTATTCTTAGCCATTCAAACCACACGTAATGAGCCCTAAGTAACTGTCTGCCTTCAATTGTGTAGCACACAGATTGAAACCACCAACCCCTTCTTTCTGTCAGAGCACAGCTGCAAAGAAAAGGCACCCTTTTCTTATCTATAGCCTTGTATTTTTTGACAACAATATGCCAATATAGAAGACCTATTACTGTCTTGTAAACACTGGAGGAAAAAAAAAGTACCCCTAATGCTTAAATAAATAGTAACGTCCAAGTATTTTGTGGTATGTATGCATATGGATTTGGTAATGCCTTTCCATACTTATTTCATTAAATACTTTATTTGTGAAAAGAAAACCCCCAAAGCCAAATGGGAACGTTTTCCTTGTTCATTCATACAATAAATGGCCATAGAGCATCTTTGTGTTAGGGTTGATACATAAATGATCTTCTTTATCCAAAATGTTAAAAATGATGAAGATAAAAATGGATGAAGTAAGTTATTGTTATAAGAAATGACTTAAATGCCACTGGCACTCGATGGATATTGAACAATAAGAAAGTAATTTTGGGAAGTAAAAAAAAATAACAACTTATTTTGGGCTATATATTGTTGGCCTTGAAATTGAAAGCTCCATCAGAAGTGTTATAATACAGGGGTGCTCGGATGGCTCACCTTGGTTATGTGGCTGACTTCGGCTCAGGTCATGATCTCACAGTTTGTGGGTTTGAGACCGGCATCAGGCTCTGTGCTGACAGTTCAGAGACTGGAGCCTGCTTTGGATTCTGTGTCTCCCTTGCTCTCTGCCCCTCCCCCATTCCTGCTCTGTCTGTCTCTCTCTCAAAATTATTAAACATTAAAAATTAAAAGAAAGAAGTGTTATAATAATATGATGATGGCTTCAGCTTTTCTATTTTGTTGCCAATTTTTCTCCAAAGCAGGAATATTATGAATGCTTAATTAACTCTTAAATAACAATTATTCGTAAATGGTTTGTGGGACTAGGATAAAATGGAAAGGTGTATAGAGGCAGGACCACTGGGGGCAATCACAATAAGGACTAGCTGAGGTTTTATGACAATTCTTGAAGAAGATGCTGGTGGATAAGCTGAATAGATACATGAACCAGCAAGCACTTAGAAAAGCCTCAAAGCAACAAGATAAGATGATTGTGGAGAAACTCCATTTAAAGAGTAAAGCCTTAAAGGAATCTCTTTTCTCATTAATAATTTTATAAAATATACATGGCCTACATGGAGTATATGCACACATTATGTTGAGGGACATGATGTCATGAGAATATCTTTTCTGTTAATGTTCCCAGAACTCTTTGATAGAATCAATACTCATAGTCTTGATTCACTAAAATATATATCTGTCTCCGATATAATGAAAGCTTATGGAACCCAAGTTTTTAAGGCTATCCTATTTAATATTCAGGACCTGGATGAACAAACAGGATAGATAGTCTAGAGATTCATTAGCAAGCGCCTCTAACATACTGTATTTAATGCTCAGAATGGGTATCCATACTGGAATTGCTGTTAGATCAATGAAAACAAAAAGCATGTTTATAGTCTTATGATAGGCTGAAAACACCCAGGCTGTGCAAGAATGTGTTACCTCTAATACCATCTCTTTCAGATGGTTCACTCCACTCTTAAGTCTCTGCTCTTTATTTTGTTGCTCTCATGTATTGAGATTTGTATGGCTTAAAAATTAGTTTATTCTTTTCCTAAGTCAATAGACAACTTTGTTTTAATTTCTCTGTACAGCTTCCATTTTAATAGTCCTGCTTGGAAGCAGATTGACTGATTACATCTGGAATTTTGTCCTCCCACAGGTAGAAGCAATTGCCAATAGCAGAAGGAGGAGAAGGCTCAACAATGGCTGTATTGCATCCACAATGTTCATCTCTGGCCAGGCACTCAGTTTCTATCTAAAAACCTACGAGTGTTTTTACTGACACCTTTTCCAAGTTGTTACTTTTAGCATCCTCTCTGTATCATGCACTGAACACAGTATACCCTCAGTAACTCATTTAATGTCACGAATTTAGCAGCACTCAAAGAATTATTCATCTTTTGGAATAATGCACGTCAGCAAGGCTTGAAACTGAGCTAAAATGGGATTTTTTAAAAACCCAGATTATTAGTGGATGCAATACCCAAGAGTTGTCTCTTTTCACTAACAAATAGAAAAGTAAATTGCAAGAAATGAACCACTCTAGTGTGTAATGTTGATAGTGGGGGAGGCTGTGAGTGGGTGGGGGAAGGGGGTTATGGGAACTCCGTGTACTTTCTGCTCAGTTTTGTTCTTAACCTAAAATTACTTTAAAAAATAAAGTCTACTTAAAAAGGAGGGGAGATTAATAATCCATTTATATAAACAGAGATGACATATTTGCCTTTTTGAAGGGATATTTGGTTTTGTAATACAGGTCAACTTTATATTTGCCATGGTTTACTCTGTAAGATCCACTTATTAGTGAATTTAAAAGTCTTAAGCCAACTTTTTTCATTGTTGTTTGCTGCTTGCAACTTTCTCTGAAGCTATAATCCCCATGCAGAAAATTGTAAGGATCTTATACATTATTTTTCAGCCTGAATAGCTGAATGAATGACTTTAATTGGTAAGATTTTGAGTTATAAAAATGGCAATGTAAGGGCACTGTGAGGCTCAGTCAGTTAAGTGTTTGACTCTTGATTTAACTCACAATTTGTGGGTTAGAGCCCCGCGTGGGCTGTCAGTGCAGAGCCTGCTTGGCATTCTCTCTCTCTCTCTCTCTCTCTCTCTCTCTCTCTCTCTCTCTCCCTCTCTCTGCATCTCCCCTACTCATGCTCTCTCTCTCAAAATAAGCAAATAAACATTTGAAAAAATTGGGGCACCTGGGTGGCTCAGTTGGTTAAGAGTCTGACTTCGGCTCAGGTCATGATCTCACAACATGGGTTTGAGCCCTGTGGTCAGCCTCTGTGCTGACAACTCAGAGGCTGGAGCCTGCTTGGGATTCTGTGTCTCCCTCTCTCTCTGCCCCTCCCCTACTCATGCTCTGTCTCTCTCTGTCTCTTGAAAATAAATAAAATGTCAAAAAAAATTTTAACAAATAAAAATGGCAAAGTAGAAACATAAAATTCTGCCTCTGATATTTTTTTATGTATATAGTATAATATGGAAGAGAAATCACTTGAAGAGAAAAGTGTATGAGGAAGGAAAGCACTGGAATAAGCAAGAGATCAACTTATTGAAAGACAAATTTGACACGGAAGACTGTCGGTTTTCTTACATGTTCATTGATCTATCCCTGTGTTTTATTCACTATTTTGTTAATGAATCCATAATCTTCCTTTGGTCATATCATGAGCTAGAAGACACTAAATTTAAATCAGAAGCGATATGCAGTGTTAGAACCCTAGACTGTGCATAACGTCCAAAGTATATTCAATAAAATGTAAATAAAAGAATCGAACTCATTCATCAGAAAAAAAAAATGAGCACGGATATACTTAAGTCACACTCACCAAATAAACACCTTAGAAGGAGTAAGAACTTATACAGACAGAATCTTTCTAATTTCATCCCACATACATATTGCATTGAACTACTCAGGATTTAGAAACCAGAAAACAGAATTCACAATGTGAGACTTGGTGTTCAGAATGTTGAACAAAGAACTTGACACTGTTCCTTGCTTCACAAACAGAATTTTCAGAATACCAGACAGCCAAAGACTCGTGTTCTGTGTAGAATGATATGCTTGGATCTGAGAGAAGAAAAACAGCACTGACACTGTCTTGATGTTATAGAGTCCTACGTGGCAAATAGATTTATTTCCAAAAAAAAAAGTTTTGTTTCCTAAACTATAGATTTCTTTTAAATCTACTTAATATATGCAGGTTTGTTTGTTTGCTTGTTTGTTTGTGTGATTTTGGTATCAGGTTTGTTTTGTAGGGTAAGGTGATTCTAGGTCAGCATGAGGTATTCTTAAGTGCTGGAAGGTACTAACTAACTTGCCTCTTGTGTAGTCCCAGATTCACAGAGAAAATTAGATTCTCTCACACTAGAGCAAAGGTATTAGCTCTACACAACTTAAGTGTAGGGCAGTTTCTCTCTTCTCCCTGGCTCCTTTTCAAGTAGGTTAGCGGTAAAAGTTGTGTGCATGAAAAAAGAACAGATGACAGCAAATTCAGACGGCACTGGACTATTCAGTGGATTGGAGGGACTGTCTGATTTCCTTCATATTTACAATAATAGAGAAATGTGAGAAATAATTCAGACTATCTAAAAAATAGTCTTAGATTTAAAACTGGCTGCCCATCAGGGAAGAAGAGAAGAAAGCTTGGGATGTTTATACTCACACAAACGAAAAACAGATGACCCTAGTCAGAGATAGCACATGAAACCACAAAGAAACAGAAAAAGAGGGATAAAGTGGGAATCAATATGAAACAGTGCAAGAAAGAAAAGTTTGAATTTAAATCTAAGCTGCTAAATACTGGATGAGCAGGTTCATTGTTCTCTTGAAAAAGAAATCGCTACTTCAGCATCAAGAAAGCCCCTTTAGGCTTTGACTATTTTCACACTACCCAATTAAACCCTACCAGTGCATACTAATGAAAGTAAACATGAAGGGGAGGGGTGGGCTGGGGGCGGGATAAGGGTTGAGACAGAGACTGAGGGAGGGGGGTGGGTAGAGAGAAAGGAGGATCAAGCCTACCAACAACTCATTTCTTTTCTGAAGAGTTTAGGATTTAAAGTTTCTGAAAAGCAGCGTTCTCAAACCACTAAGGCATTCACTGTTTTGTTTTTGTTTTTGTTTTAATTTTACTAACAGTATCAGTAGTCCTAGCAGAAATCTGGGAGTGGGGCTTTAAATAGGAACTAAGATAGAAGGTCAGAGGAAAAGAGAGAGAAAACACACCAACAAACGTAAATCAAAACCAACACAAATATGCTAACGTAATCAATCAAGGTGAGCTTGTCTGAATGATTCCAACTTCTCTACAACAGTCAGTCTCACTGCAGCTGCTTTTCTCAACTGCCTGTGGCCTTAACTTTTACAACTTTAATTTTCCAGTCAGATGCCAAGCATACCTGAGCTCCCTTATGATGGGCACGATTAGCCATGCTCGTTAGCCATAGCAACCATGGCGTCTTTCCCGCAACGAGAAATGAAACTTTAAAAAGTTATTCTGATTTACAACTACACAAATTCTCAACACGTGGTAATAAAGAGGCTACATGATGAAACCTGACAGGATGTTAAGCTTCCTGCACAAGTGTGGACAGCTGAAGAGGCAAGAAATAATACAGTCGTCACCGGGCTGTTTCACCTCAACACGGAGCAAACAAAAAGAGCGTTGTTAATCAGTTCAACTCTTCGCCTGGGTAATCCTAAACCAGTAATTGATAAATGGGAAAACCATACGGCCTCAGCTCTGTGATTCATAAAGCACATGAATATTCATACCACCTCTTTTGGTCAAGAGGCATTCTACATGCTCCTGGGCAGGCTTGGAAAGAGGAATACAAATAGTTTCTTGCTCAGCAGTAAAATACTGCTTCCCTTTTAAGGCCTATTTTCTCCTATTAAAAGTGAAGTTTAGCAATACTCAGAGGACAGTAAACACAGTAAATGTAGGTAAATGACAAATGGTTCCGCAGGAAATGCTGTACTTTCGCTTTTTCATACACCTACATTTGGAAAAATATTAAATCTTTAAAGAAAATGGAATACGCACCCTGCCAGAGAAAGCTGCGGTACCACATTTTCATCTTGGAAATACTTAATCTCTGCTTTGTTAGAATAACTTATTTTTCAATAAAATCTTAACATCTGAATTTCTGATATGCTGGAGACAAATGGTTTAGCTTACGGTTGGAATTAAAATAATTTCAGCATGATGTCGATATACATATACTAAAGCTCATTCTTAACAAAATCAGCTTACAAGGTACTTAAAAGTAAAGTTTGTGGTATTTGTACCAATTCATTGCACTTTTAGAAGAGTTTATCTAAATTATGGTGAAATAAACTCAACATGCATTTCAACACGATTGTGGATACTATGGCATATAAATTAAAATGCTATAAATACAAGTACACAATTTGTGCATCTATAGTTAGAGAACTTACGGGAAACCATTCATATAAAATGAAGAATTTGTTCACAGTTTTATCTTCTTTAGAAATTGATTTTCATATGTGACTTTCCTTAACTCAGAGCACCTGTTGGTATAGCTCATCTATGGTATAAAAATCATCCATTATCCCAGACCCCAAAGATAAAAGCAAATGAAGAACCAAAAATAAATGAAAAGAGTGGTATATTTATCTATGCAAAAATATCAAAATATTCAATCCAAGAATATTTTACATTATTTAGAATACTAGCTAATTGCTGACCAAACACAGCCATCCACAAAATGAGGATTAATGAAATAAGATATGTCCGCGCAACTGAACTCCAGGTAACAATCAAAAGTCATAGCTTCAAAAATAGTTAATGTGTGCCAATTTTCATGTTATATATTTATTTAAAAACTGGATTAAAATTGTTTACACAATTTTAATTAATCCTGGTGTGTGTGTGTGTGTGTGTGTGTGTGTAAATGACAAATCTACATGTTTGGGAAGATTTTTCAGTTCCCAGACTCTTCCCTGTAGTTTTCTTCGAATACATAAATTCTGTCTAACCACTCTATTCAAGTCCCTTTTTCTGAATTTCTGTTTGAGAGTTTCATTTAAAAATTTCTTTTCTTTCAATATGTTAGTTTTGTCTCCTCAACTAAATCATATGCAATTTGAAGATAGGGAAAAATCATAAGGATATATAAAATACTTATACATAAATATATAAAATATCCAACAAGATACTGCACATAATAGAGTGTCAACATACTCTATTTGTGGTTGCTCTTTGACTTTTCTATTATTTGGATTCTAATGAAATTTAAAAGGTAATTCCTCTGGCACAACACATGGGAAGAAAGAACCTTCCAAATGAGTGACATTATTTTTCTTTTCACTCTCCATCAAAGGGAAGCAGAATTTTAAAGCAGTTCAGTGATCCCGTTTCTGTTTTACTGATAACTTTTTCTACACATTTTATTTTACATATAAAATAGAAATAACCTCTCCTAATAGCACAAGCTTTTGCACAAAATATAAAAATTCAGAGGGAGGGAAAGTCTCTTTTAACTCCTATAGCAATAGTTTGATGTATGATTTTAGACTGTATTTATTTATATCTAAAGCTTCCCCCACTCAACATTTTATTATGTAAGTTTTTAAACATCCAGAAAAGTAGAAAGTATTGTACAGTAAACACCCATATACCCACTACTTAGATTCTGCAAGTGAATTTTACTCTGTTGTATCTTAAGCTTTTAAAGTATAAAAACAATTATGCATTTTATTTCATAATCAGTAAATGACTTTTATTTTACAGATAGGAAAAGTATGTAATGCAAAGGAATCCTCCCACATGAAGAAAAGTGTCATTTGTATGTTTTCCTGGTTCTCTGAGGACTTCAGCCTTGTAGTGAGTGAAACCAAAGGAAAGCTCGACAGAATGTGAAATGTGTATTCTGTCTACTTAATGAAACCCCCAATCCAAACCAAAGGAACAGAAAACTTTACACGTGCTCTTAAATAAAATAGATGTTAGTGGATTGCCTTACTACGTGCTTGCATTTCCATAAATGTTGCCTATATCTACTGCAATCTCCTAGGTGCAGCGTTATAAGGGTGGCTTGTAAGTGCTGCGATTCATCCAATTCTATCCCAGTCAGGGCCAGAAAGTAGTTACAGTTTTCTGCAACTGCTCATTTATGCATCTGCTGTCATAGGACTGTCTACAAGTTGGGTAACAAATCTTTAAACAAACTCCAGGACAAACATGCTAGAATTGTAGAATGAAGACTGGATAGTTCTTAATAAAGCAATGATAGAGAATTAAATAGAGTGAGCAGAGAAATGGCAAATTAAAAGAAAAAGTCTGTGTTTTTAACACAGCGTAGTACGTTGAGCCTACCATAGCCATTACCTCAGTTTTCCTACCTACAAAATGTGATTAATATGATACCTCTCACAAACATATTTTCAGGTCAAAATGAGATAACATTTAAAGCCTGTAATATAATGACTGTCATATAATAAATGATCAATACATATTAGTATTGGCATCCCAGTGTCGTTCTCATTTCTCAGATAGTAACAATTCTGCTCTAATTATACTATATTATTAATAACTAACTAACCATATGAGTTATACATACCTATATAAATGTACATTAAAATTATTTCATCAAAATATATAGGTATTCCTTCCAGTTAAACTACAATATATTTCAAGAGCTCTAAACTATGTTTACAAGTAGAGTATATACTGGGATTCAATGTCAAAAATTTGTGTTGCTCTTGAGGAAGAGAGAGAGGGAGGGAGATTCACATATAAACATATTATCCCTTCATTCAGCAAGGAAAGTGGTTCATATTCTATCTACTAAGGCATTACATGTGGCAGCTTTATGAACAGGGTAAGATGCCTCAGAGGTGAGAATTTATCATGTATCATGAGAGTTGTATTCTACCTTTCAGAGTTAGCAGGACCTAGTAAATTTAGAATACGATCTTTAGAAGAAATTACATACATACATATATATACATATAATACATTTACTTATAAATATGAGTTTTAGTCCCATTTGACACTATGGCCCAATGTCTCAGTGAATCACAGCACTTTTTCCCCTTTCACAATCTCTCTCAATGATTGTTTTACATTAATAGTAATAAAATAAGAGGTGACTTAAATTTTTTTTACTTAATTTTTGTTACATTTGAAATTTGCTTATTCTTTCTTATTTAATTGGTTTAGGAGTGAACATGACCTCCTGGAGTTTAAGAAAATTACAAGGACTCTCCCAGTAATGCTTATGAACCCATTGAGACTATGCTTAACTTTTACTGATGAGGATTTAAATAAGTTTGGAAAGAGATTTAGGTACACAACAGAGAGAAAGCTCTAATACCGAACTTTCAGACATTTACTTACTAAAATTATAACAGACATTATTAACTGACATTTAATGTGAATAGCTCTGGGCGGATCCAGACTCAACCTATTTTTGTCCGTCAACACTTTGCTGACAGATTTAATGGACACCTTTGTAAATTACTTTAACTGGTATTAACAATACCGATTCTTAAGCCCCCTCAAACCTTATCCCACAGATTGACTCCTAATGGATTAACTGAATTCAGCAGACAAGAGCTGCCAAAGTATTAGCATTTCTTTACATTTCAGTTTTGGCTTTATGCTAAGATGTCAATGTTTACTTTAAAACTAAATCCCGTCTCTGAAAAATATTTATACTTTATGTGCCAATAACATTGTCTCACCCTATGGCACAGGTAATTATAACTAATGGAAATCGGCAGTGATAAACTTGCTTTATAATCATCTCAGAGACGCTAGCCGTATAGGGAACACATGCTTTTTCAATCCATTATTAAAAACATCTGATACATCTGTGAGAACTGGAGTTTCTCTTTTTCCCCTCTCTAGTGTTCTGAATACTGGGAACAGTTACAACTACAACATTTTAAGAGGCTGGTTTTTTTTTTCTTCACACACACACACACACACACACACACACACACACACACACCCATGAAAGAAGCTTTTACAGGAAGTAACAAATACTCCTAAATGACATTTCATTAAAAATGTGTTCCCTTGGAAAGCAGACAGAACTAAAAGCCATGCTTTTACTTGGCAGAAAAAAAGTAGTGCAGCAGGCAATGTGTGAAGCTAAGGAGCATCAAAATCTACTTTGCCATGGATGTGAGCAGCATTCTGACCTAGAAAATAAAAAGGCAAAGGAATTTTACATGTGCTTTGATATCTGTTAAAGTAAAAATTCAATAGAATTCCCATCTCAAGAACAAACAGAAAATGCAGACAATTGTATAAACTATGTGAGTACAAAGCTACCAGCTATATTCTTGGTTTCTTTTTTGAAAACTCTATATTCTGACCATACAACTAAGGTTTTTTTTTTTTGTTTGTTTTTTTGTATTAAAGAAAAAGTAAACTCATTATGCATCTACGCTAAATATGTCAATTGTCAACTCTGGATAGATCAAGGATATTATGTCATTCTTTTCCTTGTATACTTCTCTTTTTTTTCCATACTGAATTTTGTTGATGTTCCCAAATGTTAACAGTTTCTGCGATTAATTAGAAAATAATAGCTTAAAGTTGTAAGCACAGTGGCCGAAATAATTACTATTTTGGGTCACTCTTGCTTAAGACATCTGCTTTTGACTATTCTTACCCAAAGGACAAATGATTAATCGGAGTCGTTTCCTTGCCTTTTAGATAGAAGCATGCCCAAGTCATCCTTCCTCTGGCCCCCTCCTAAATCCTTACAAGGAAGATTAAAATTGTCATTGAAAAATCTTCTGTCTGTGACAAGCTTTAACATACTCAGTAAACGAGTTTGCAAAGCAGAGTTAAAACTCTACTGGGAATGGCATTGCCAAGTTGTTTTTCAAGGTTACTTTCTCTTCATTAAAAAACTTTGTAAAATAATAATGAAGAAGAAACGGCTTCCCATTAAGGAAAGAATAAGATTACTTGTCGGTTTTACTGCTCCCCTACTCGAACTTTCTCTTGGTTTGAGAGTAATGCCAGCTCATGTTCTGTAAGAAGTCTTTGCTTCACATTCACTGTAAACAGAAAAGAGCCATAATTACGCCACATTTGATCCATATCAAAGCAACTGATCCATGTATCGATTTACATAAAGTAAAGCACATAAAACATTTTTGCGTTTCACCCTTACTTCACCACTTTCTAAGGAAAGTTTCCTTTTGCATACTTCATTTGAATACAAAACCCTCCCGTTGAAATTTGTGATGTTAAACAAACCATACCAGTCATTCAACTTTTTAATTAAGGATTCAGTGTTCCATCCCTTTTCAGACATTAAAATTCAGGTGCAGTCATTAATCTTTCTAAACGAATTCACCTGTGGCTAATACTGATGTATTTTCTATGAGGCTTGTCATGGGCTGCATGCTGCATGCATAACCACTCTACAGTTAATTACACAAGGGATTATCGTTAGTGTCATAAAGATAAAGCCTTGCTAGCAGCATTATAGAGAAGGTCTTTTTCTTCCTTCCTCCTCCCTTCCTTTTGGAGCAATGCCCTATTTCATTTTGTTAACATCCACATAAGTATTTAAGAATAATACGTTATGTTTACCTCCATGGCGGACTGAAGACACCAGTCAGGAAGTCAGTAGATAGGCATGAAGGGATACCTATTTTAGAGTTCTGCTATCACAAACTAATTTGCAAGATATTGCCCAAATCCAAAGAACTGAGAATATAAATGAAATGTAACTTTCAGTTTTAGGCACCTTGATTGAATCTATGAGATAGATTTTTTTTTTCTGAATTTGTGAATGGAATGATAGTTCAGATATCTGCATTTAGAAAACCAAAATGAAAAGATTTGTTGACTATACTAAAAATCTCCTTGGTATATGTAATGAGTCGAAGTTGCTGAAAAGCTTAAAAAGCAAAACAAAACAAGGTAGCTTTTATAGGCTAGATTAACAACAATAAAAACAAAAAAATAATACAAAACAAAAACAAAAGATAAAACTAGTACAGCAAGTTAGATAAATGTATTTTACTTCAGTAACTTACACCAAGCATATATAATAACTCAATACACTTATACTTTGGTAGAAATAATACCAAAATGATTTCTTTTCTTAGGCACATATCGAAATTTAAATATGTACACTCCAGTTGTAATTGAGAATTTGCTTTGAACTTGTTATCTATGGTATAGTTGTACATTCCCAGAAAATAGAGAAAAATATGTAGATATAAAATATGGGTGATACTAAATGAAAATACAGGAAGTACATCAGCTTTGGCTAAAATCAGTTTGAAATTAGCTTAACCAAAATTAGCTTAATCAATAAGAAGTCAAAGTTAAGGAGTCTGATATGCAATCTAGTACGTTAAAATAAAGGGAAAATAAGAAAAAGAAATTCTAAAAATAGTAAGTTGTCATCAAATGGATAAAAAAAAGTGAGTTCTTCTTCAATTTGCTTAATGTAGATTAACAGATTTTAATTTTAATAAAATATGAAAAAATAATCTTTAACGTATCTTTTTGTTAAAACTTTGTATTTAGAAATAAGAACTAATTACTCCTATCAGAGATTTAGGCATTTCCAAAAGTGAGACAATTGTCTGAATATTTTTTCTATTTTCATCTATGACCAGCAGGAAGTAGGTATAGCCATGTTGTTTGTCTGGTTTGGGATAATGAAATGAAACATTTATTTTTTAACCATTTGGGAGATGATCAGTTTGGCATTTGTTTTTCACCAAATAAATAGATCCAGTCATACTGAGTCGACACAGACTGATTGCCAAAATTAAAAAGATTACTTAAGAAATTTAAATTATATTCCGACTATTTACCACAAAGTTTTCAGTTTCTCCAAATTAAAAATGTAAAGTGCAACATCTTGGTTTTTCAAGCTGATACCTACCCACCTGAAAACTCTCATCATATTTTGCTCTTTCATTATTTTAGCTCTAAACATATGTTTCTATAAAAAATAAAGTAGCTCATTAGATTAATGCACGTAATTTGATTTAAATGGATTATAACAGTAATGGAGTAATGCTGTGGTAGACATGGAGCCTCTCAGCAGTCAGTCTTTTCTAACATCACTCCCTTCGTCTTGAATGATTTAAAATGGAACCAAATTTGTCATAGGCCATCTACGTCTCATCTAAGAGTTTGGTCTCTTAAGTTTCAGTGCAGCTCTCTCCCCCATGCAGACATACTTGTGAACAAGCATGTTGTAGGGTCTGACTGTGGTTCCTTGTTCTTTTGATTAGGTGCTTGGTGATAACGTAACTGGATTTTTTTCTATGAGTCCCTTATGTTTCCTAATGTTTTGCATTCATGTATTCTGAAGAATATCTTAAGTTTTCATTCTTTAATGTGTAACAGGCTAACAAAATTAATAATATAAGCACCTATGAATATATGAAAACTTTAAGGAAGAACAGAATTATTCTTACCCACCCAACTTTTTAAAATCTTTCAAACTTAAAGATAATGGAACATATTTTTAAAAAGATTTCTATCCAAGCTATAGAAGTATATTCCTAAAGCTCTGATATGACTTTTAAAATCATTCCTGGCACAGTAGGCATTTATGCCGTTGGAGTATTACTTTATACCAGTTGATTTCATCATTTTTTTCAGAAATGTTTTCCTGGAAGCAATCTTTATAAAAGAGAGGGATTTGCTTTTCATCCTCAGACTTTAATATAAAAGTTATTAAATTCATGATGAACCTTAAATTTGAATTACTCTAACCTGGAAAGTGGAGTATATGAAGATACATGTATTTGGATAGGGAAATTTTCAAGTTTTGTGGTATTTACTGTTTTCTTACCCCTATTGGATATCATACTGATTGTAGCCATACCATTAAAAAAACTAGTTTTATTTAGATGTCTGTTGGGCATCTGACTCTTGATCTCAGCTCAGCTCGTGAGCCCATGGTTTGTGAGGCTTCAGGCTGCGCTGATAGTGTGGAGGCTGCTTAGGATTCTCTCTCTCCCTCCCCCACTCATGCTCGCTCGCTCTCCCTCCCTCAAAATAAGTAAATAAATTTAAAAAATAAAGTTATGCAAACTTTGTAATACCATGCTTTATTTTAAAACTTCTTTGAATTTTTAATACTTCTCACCCCCATCTGGCTATCTAAAACTGCATTCTTGTGACCCTTTATATGAACATTCTTCCCCTTATATGAACATTCTTCCCCTCGCTCAAAACTATTAAGAAGTAACAATGTAACAATATATAGACCAATAAGCAAGTTAGAATATAAAGCTGACAAATCTTAATTTTAATGCATTAGTCTACATAAGATACATTGTAGCTCAACTAGTGTGAATGTTTTTAGGGATGCATATGTAGGTTTCTGAAATTCTTAGGTAAAGCAAAGTTAATAATCAAATTAATCAGGCTTAAATATATACTCAATCTTTTTAAGAGTGTCATATATTAGTTGGAGCTTAAAAGGATGCGTTATGTGTTAAATACAATAGTAAATTTTATATGTAGTGAATATATTTTGGCAATTTTTAAAACTACATTTATGGTTTCTGTTAGTTGGACAGAGACTGGGGGGAAAAACCTAAATCCATGGATGGTTAGTATAATTCCTTGCCAAACATCTAGGTCAGTAGATGTCATACTGTAAACCATCATAAAGCTTTGAATCCCTTCTTATGCATTACAGAACCACCTAGGCTTTCTTATGATTTGTTTGGCAATGTTGGCAAATATCTGTATCTTTATATATATGTCTATATCAAATATCTATATCTATAATGACAAAGTTAACATTTTTAAAAATATTAGTTTACAATGTTTATTCAGTTTTGATTTGTCTTTATTGCCTACAATTTAATTCTAAATGCCAATAACATTAAATATTATATATAATGTTAAATATATATATGTATGTATGTATATGCCAGATGTAGAGATGTGTTGTACAATTTCAAAACAGAGAAAAAATATAATGAGGTAAAATCAGTGTAGATAATATTTGAGGATACTCCTATAAATTCTGATTTCAAAAATTTAGGAAGTAAAATACTGATCTAAGATATTTTCCTTTTTCAGTGGAAATTATCTTATTTTTAAGTGTTTTATATCAAATGAATAATAGGTAATGCTCTGCCAGAAGAGAAATTTTATATGTACACAATTTTCCATGTAAACATCCCCTTAATACCTTAACTAAAGAAGTAGAAAAGCCTCTCATTTAAAAAAATCTGTTCCATGTATTAGGTTAGAATCAATAATTAAAATACTAAGTATAAATTCCAGGAAGTTATTCTCAAGCAATGTTTTAAAGTGATTTTCAGGCTATGGCCTCTTATTCCTTCCCTCCTCCCTCCCTCCCTCTCTTCCTTCCTTCCTTCCTTCCTTCCTTCCTTCCTTCCTTCCTTCCTTCCTTCCTTCCTTTTTTAAATTCCAGACCCTGGCTAAATGTCTTGTTTCAATTGCCTGCCAGTTACTAAATTCAAAAACATTTAACATGAATTCAAGCTCACACTGTGAAAACGGTATCTTGAAAGACAAAGATGAAATTCAGCATTGTGAGCTGAGATCACCATTGACCTCACAGCATTTTTCTTTATTATGAATATTCCTAATCTTCCAATTCAGGATTTTTGAACTTCTTTGTTTATCAGTATCTCTACTCAAACTGAAAAGATATTTCTTAGCCTAACTTTTGTACCAATAGAAGGAAAAGAACATTCCATCTACCTTTCACACTGGTTACACATCGTAGACATATGCTACACCCCTAATAGTCCCATACCATGACTTCGGTTTTATGGCAGACAGCTTGCAAACCTACTGACAGGATACAGTATAAACACACCAGGCTTTATGGAATTAGTCGATGCACTTCCAAGGTTAATGTAGCATCTGTGATGCAAATCTGTGACCATTCTAATAGCTCTATTGGTAGACCGATGCCATTTCTCAGATCTGCTCTTGAGTTCCATTAAGCAGTTTCCCAGTCACCATTAACTTCAAGTATCATTTACGCAGTAAATATATGAATCTATGGAAAGGAATACCAGAAGTGCAACCCATT
Organism: Cryptoprocta ferox; assembly: GCA_028646485.1. Classification (NCBI taxonomy): domain Eukaryota; kingdom Metazoa; phylum Chordata; class Mammalia; order Carnivora; family Eupleridae; genus Cryptoprocta; species Cryptoprocta ferox. The sequence goes on from CM053570.1 coordinate 36,763,626, forward strand.
TACACACCACAGGATACTATTGAATCACAGAAGCACCAACCTCTCTTAGAATATCCTGGACTGACAGCACGTTCTGAGGCGTCACTTTGCATTTCTGGACACATGTTCAATTTCTGCTCATGAGTAAGCTGGTCACTGGGCTGATACATTTGCTATGAAAGGCTTCATTTTTCTCATTTAGATGTTCAGCAACATGTCTTTCTGAGGATATTTACAAGATGTCATATTCTTACAAGCATGGGATAGACTCTGGAGTCAGGAGCAAATTTCACACAGGATGGGCTTTCTTTTTTATCCGAGAGCACTAGGGCTGAGAGCCCAGCAGGATTCATCTAGTCCACAAAAAGCTCTTCCGTGCTGCACACAGTGTGTGCTTAGCCAGAACACCCACATATCGTGCTTTCTTACCAAATGACATTTTCTGGCTGCTCACTTCATATTTGTCACTTGTATACAAAGTGTAATGTCTAAAGAAAGCATGATCAGCTTGGGCATCACTAATCTCATTACTGTAATAGCTCTGAAAACATGCAACAAAAAGTAACTGGTAAGCCACTGCACATACACATGCCATGCTCAGCATGCCCCTCATTGAAACATGCAATTCACCGGCTGCTAAGAAAGGCAGCAGTCAGCAGTGCCAATTTGACTCCTCACTCCCTGCTGCAAATGAAGAATAACTACTCAGACCTAAATGAAAGGAGTGCTGACAGGCCTATCTACCTTAAAGGGCTGTCAAGTACAAGGGTGCAGCATAAAACCCACTAACCTTTCAAATCTGATTGAATATTTCTCTTTTTGGAGACAGGAATGAGGGAGCTCTGTCTGTCCATTTGAAGTTTTCTTATTGTCATTTATTCTCCCTTTCATTAGAATATGACTCCTTAGACTTCAACTTGAGGTCTATTGAGACCAGATTACATCATTACCGTTATGTGGTATGTTACACACTAATCATAACCATTACCACTTACAAGTCTACAGCTTCATTCAATTAGCTGCCTGACATGGATTTTTCAGTTAATTCATGGTGAAGGTCAGCAGTGGTCAGAGTGGCAGGTGCATTCTGCTACCTTTTTGAATGCCAATTATCAGTCTTGGATAATTAGAGTGACTCATAGACAAGTTAATCAGATCAAAACCTAAGGTAAGAGGCTTATGGAATTGTCCAATACTATTAAAAATCATAGAGGATAGTGTATGTATTTAAATAAATATTTATCTCTTAATTTACTTAAAATCTGTATCTTTATGCTTATCTCCTTTATTCTTGTTACAAAAGAAAATGTTTATATATCATGGATATAGGGGTATATGTGATGTTTAATATATATATTCGATTTCTGTTCATAGGAAATATAATAAATCATGTTTTCAAAAATGTCATTAAAATAATTATAAATATTTTCTGTATAAAGTTTGTGAGTGAAATCACATTTATAGTTTAAGACTCCTCCATCCCCCTTCCAAAGCTCTTTTTCTTGAAAAATTTCAATCTTTCTTTCTAATAATTAGAATTCTATATCATATGGAACTCCTTTGTGCTATGGTTATCAAAAAACTTGTAACTTATTGTGGCATTCATTTAAAGTATTTATATTAGTCACATACATAGCATATGGCTCACTTTCATGATTCATGGACTTCAATTATTTTAGGTATCTTTTAGGTAAGTGATCTAAAAATTTATATCTATTTCATAATAAATTATATATTAATAGTATAATATATTATATATTATATATTGACTAAATATTTTATATTTAATATTCATATGTATTTTGATACAGTACCTCCTGTCCCAAATGTTTATATGTTTACATTTGAGCATGCATATACACAGATGCATGCACATATATAGGCATATATACTTAAATGGTTGTAAGGGGATAAATAATATAAATCAGTCACTAATTAAAAGCTTGTTATTCACCATAAATTGTTTTGAATATCAATTTTATCAATGGTATATTTTCTAGGCTCTTCCCATTGCGAATGTAAGGCTCTGAATCCATGCAGTGTTTAGTGAATATGTCCTGTGCCAGACACTAGGCAGGCTAGGCAGTAGGCATAAGTAGTAAATTAGATAGACGTCATCCTACTCACCACTTAAGTTAGAGTCCAGGAGTAATACAGACAATATCTAGTCAGTTCAACTATAGTGATAAAAATCACGATACGAAGAATGGCAGAATAATAACTATTTATCTAGTTGACAGATACATGGGGATTCATTATACCATTCTTGCTGCTTTGATATATTTGAAAGAAATTAAATCCATTCCTTAAAGGTCAGTGCCCCTTTTGTGGAGAAAATTCCTTATCATCTTAGATGGAGTGTAGTAGAATCAGCCAAGAGAAGGTATGTGAGAGGGGATCAGTGGGATTGGGTAAGTCTGTACTATCTCATTCACAGAAGATGGTATTCTCAACCACTGGAAGTGAGGAGGCACATAGCACCTTCTGGGCAATGAGCAGAATGTGGTTCAAGATGAAGTCATAAGAGATGAGCCTAAAAAGGAAAACAAAATCCAAATCACTAAGTGTTTCCAAATCATGTTATTTTTCTAGATTGTATTCTGAAAAGAATTTATTGTCTAAGACCAAAATTTCTAAAGCACTATATAAATAGTAATGTATTTTAATAATAATGTCACATTTTCAAGAGAGAGAGTCATAGTATGACATAAAGCGAGTCACATCTCAGAAAGATTTCTTGAGGCAGAATGAAGGCTGATTGGGGTAGTCAGTTTGTCCCATATGTGAAAGGCCATGTATATGGTGCACAAGTTGTCTATGCTAGAACAGTCTTTGGTAAAGACAACTATAGCCAGAGACAATCAACCATTCAATAGGACTTATTTGCTTGAGTTTATACTAAACGTAAACTAAAATAGTCATGAAAGGAGTGTTAACTTATTAAGTGACTAATAGTTTGTGGAGTCCTTCAACTTTCAGCATTTTATTTGTTGTTGTTTATACCAGTCATTGCTGCATTTTATTGATTCTTACATTTCCCTTCATTTGTATTAACATTCTACAATCTCCAGTCTCTTAAAACGGTTAATCTAAACAATGGTAATGAAAATCCAATGGCATCTGTTAAAAGCACTAACTTTACAATTGTAACTTTATAGCCTCAATCCCAAAAGTTATGGAAAGTATCCAGACATCCAGAAAAGTAAATTTGCATGCAACTCTTTTTTTCTTTCTCTAAAATTTTTACTATCAGCACAGAATATGTCAGAAAAAAACATTATAACTTGTTGAAGGTAATATTATACCCAGAAAAATATTGATTTTTAAATTTGTTAAGATGGAAGATAGAAAAAAAAAGACAAATCTCGTGTCTGGATTAAGTCAAAGACTCAACATGAAAAGCTGGTAATCAGTTCCGACCTTCCTGTCTTTTGCAATAAGAAAATAACATCCTATTCAATATGGGACAGAGACAAGTATGGATATTTACATTCATAAATACCAGATGATTGCAGAAATGTGACTCTAAAAGAATCAAGCTGATTTAGTTTTTCCTCAGAAAATTAATGCTCTTTATTTACATTGATTGTATATCTCCTTCATTTGAAAATATAAATCACCCATCAAATGTCAAGGACAATATATCACTGCTGTAGTTTGGTGGGTTATTTAAAATAAATTGCTATAGAACTTTTAGCATTTTATTTCTCTTGGAAGAAGTAGCATACAATTTAATAATCATAACATTCTGCCAATTATCATTATGTTCAGGTTTGAATGTATTGTGTTATTTTACTAAATATTTAAAAGTTGAATAAAGTGTCAAATATCAAAACATTTAAAACATGATAAAATACAATCTGAATAAAAGATAATATGTTCTAAGACACACTGGGAAAGAATATAAATGATATTACCTCTGAGAAATAGTATTTAAAAAGGAGATTTGAAGCAAAACCAGTGACTACTGGTTACAAAAGGAACATCTTTTAACTCGCACGTTAATTAGCATCCTATTTTTGTGAAGTAATTTGTGGGCTTGTAATTAGAAGTTTATGAGTGGAATTTGAGATCCGTCCAAATATGAGATGCATAAAATTTAAATAGAGTTTTGAATATAGAAACTATTAAAACATATTAAAAATATATGAAGAGAATATGTTTTCTCACAGTAAAGAAAAAAAAAGAGCTGAATAGTTTGTAATACAAACAGAATTCCAGTTACATGTATTCATTTTTCCTTACGCAAAACACCAGCCCCTTTTTGATTTTTACCAATAGTACATAATGTTTGGATTAAGTGGAAGACTGAACATGAAATCTAGATAGTTACCCTTGGCCTTCATGTCTTCGGCAATAAAAAAAGAATGTCCTATTAAGCAATGAGTATAGACACTTAGGTTACAAATGTCTAACAGTTGAAGAAATTTGACTCTAAAGGATTATATTGATTCTAAATATATATGGATTTTTATTATGGCATTAAAGGAGAGTTTATGGAGATGTAGAATTGACTCTTGGCATTTCTTGAGAAAATATTATACACAATGAAGTAATAGTGAATAACATTTCACAGATTAAGAAAGGAGAAAATATGTGTGTAATTGAATGTATTAGAATTATGCTTTCATCTTTCATAGATAATGATTTGCTTCGGAATCATTCTTCGTGGCCTTTCATGGGAAGTAGTTTGGTTTAAACTTACCTGCTAAGGGTGTGAACTTGAACTGTTTCTAATTGATTTATTAATTATATTAGAAGGTTTTAAATGAGAAGCTTATTAAGAAACATGAGAAGCTTATTGAGAAATATTAGTTCCTTACTTCATTTCTAACATGTTGCCTTTTCATTTTCAAACCATATTTAAGTTTACATTAGAATCAAGTGACTTTCTACCTACAGATTTTTCTATGTATCTAGGTTCCAATGAAATTAATATTCACATAAAATGTATCAATACATACTGATTATTTACCATATATGAGGCAGTGCACTGGGTGCGAGGATACAAGGATAAAGATGTATACTGGAAGATTTTTCTATATCACATCTGCAATTAACAAATGAAAATTCAACTTTTTTATTTTACTTATTTTATTTCTTACTATGGCAAAAACACATATGGTGCTTAGACATGAAAAGCAAAAGTTTTACTTATAAGATAGCCTGATCTTTGGAATTCACTAATGAAGGTCACTGAATTAAGGAGTTAAATGGAAGTTGAAAGAAGTCTCCATAATTTGCGATGATGGGTATTAGCTGAACAAACTCAGGTTAATTCTGAAAACTGAAATGGTGGCATAAGAGGTACCAAAAGTAATCCCACAGGATTAAATTTGCAGTGTTATGGATAAAATCTTTTTCTTTTCCCACCAAACCAAAGGTAAGCCGAAATTCATTTTGATTGGTTTTTAGAATATTTAAAAAATCTTCCTCTGACACTTGGAGGTAACAAATATTGCCAGTAAAGGTGCCAAATGGCCAATTATTTGCTGTGATTTAAAAAATTGTAAGTGATAAAATCTATATATTTATAACCATTGCATATAAGTCTTTTTGAACTATGACACATATATGCCATACACTTATGAGAAAAGTAACAAAGCAACTCACAAAATTAAACAAAATAGGCCATTCATTTTTTACATGCATTTATTATAGAGTTAAATACATAAATGAAATGATACAGTAATAACATATTTATAAAATGTATTTATATACTTATTCATACATTCATAAATAAATAATATATATTATTTAAGATGAAATGTTAGGGCTGTGTGTGTGTATGTGTATGCGTGTGTGTAAAAACAGCCAAATACTTTACAGAAATACAACCTAAATCCTTTCACAAATTGCTCCCAATTTACTTGTTTGCTGAACAACTAATTTACACAAGTAATTCGGAATAATGAACAGTTTCATTTGATTCTTCAAATTTTACTTAATAACCTTAAATATAAAATTTGTTCAATAGAGATACTAACATGTTTGAGTTACTTAGATCATGTCTTCTACCATAATTTACCTATGTTTGTTTCACCTCTAAAGCACAGTTTTTAACTTTGTAATATGTATTTGCTTGCACTTAAGTTTTATAAATATATATAAATCTGACATTGTGGCCAGATTGTGTGCACACAGCAAATGGCATGCATTATAGAGAAATCCTTAAATGTACTTTATAACGGTTTAGTACTTTTGCTTACTACTATTTTTGATTTTCAAATAACTTAAGCAGAAGTACAGAATATTGAGTAAGAAGTAGAATTTTTATTTGTTTAAAAAATGTTTATTTATTTTTGAGAGAAAGAAAGAGCGAAAGAGAGACAGCATAAGCATGGGGAGGGGCAAAGAGAGGGGGAGACACAGAATCTGAAGCAGGCTCCAGGCTCTGAGCTGTCAATGCGGAGCCCGAAGTGGTTCCAACTCACAAACCGCGAGATCATGACCTGAGCCGAAGTCGGATGCTTAATCGACTGAGCCACCCAGGTTCCCCAATTTTTATTTGTTTAAATCTCAAAAAATTCCTTCTTCAGAGGAAGGAGATGTCGAGTCAAGGGGTTTGGTATAGGCTCTTAGCTCTAACAATGACTAGACTATCATCTTGGACAAATGACTTCTCTTTGCCCCTTTTGGTGTCATTTGTAAAGTGGGAAGTTTATAATACAACCCACACCAAAGGATACAAAGGAAAAAATTAATCCACAGAAAATGCTGGTGGAAACAATTGGTAAACATTAGTATTAGTAGTTGGTGTTATGCATTTTGAGTATATGTACGTGTTCTTCATGATGATTTCATATATGTGATTTTATTCTCAGCTTGACAATATTTTGGAAGAAGACAAGAGGATGAACAATAAATGTTCTTTAAACCACAGTTTCTCTGAAAATGATCATCTTACTTTTTGGTACAAGTTGCCAAACTTGAATGGTACTAAATATTTAAAGCATGATAAAATCCAGTGAACATGCAAGTTATACTAGACAGACCAAAACGTATTGGAAGAACAAGTCAGCAAGTTTGTTTTTCTCTTAACTGTGCCTTATGAACTGAGAGGGTGTAACAAAGTAATTTTTTAATCTCTAAAAAGAATTATTTTATTCAATTTTTATGTCATACCAAAACAATTTAATTAACATTAAATTAAATTATTAAACATTTAATTTACATTTGGGAAATAAAAGCAGAAAATGCCATTATAATTAAAAAACATATATTAAGCAATTCTATATTCTTGGTATATTACTATGTGTTTTCCATTGCAAAATTAAACTATTGGTCCTTATCTTTAAAGCATAGAAGCCCAGAGCAATACTGATCGTACAAATATTTAAAGGACTTGGAAACAACTGAAAAAATAAGAAACTAATGCCAGTGAAACTAGGTTCTTATTTGAAGTACACATTGGTGGGATTAGATCTTATTTGCTTTGAGAACTGTGATTGTATTACCTGCAGAATTGGGTGGGTGGGTATTATTGTATGCTTTGTATACTAGCACAGTTCAAAAGTTCACCACCCTCTTTTCACCCAGGGTTAGGTCTGCCTGTTTGGATTTTCCTTCAACCTCCCTCTCCCCTTACCATGTACACTGGCGTGCCCTCACACAAACACCTTGTAGTTTCTACTTGTTACATGTACCTTGTAACTTGTTCTTCATTTATCTCCCCAGATCTGCACTTGGATTTTACCTCTGAAACAGATTAGCTGTGACCATGAGCCCAGTTATCTAAACTCATGTGCCTCAGTTAACTGTGTTCATTAATACATTATAACTCTTACATTTTTTTTGTCAATGATCAGTAAGTAGGTGAAATATTGGTTAGGCTAATTTTATGAGAGTCACATCTTTGTTTTAAAGGACAGATACCATATGTTCGCACTCATAGGTCTAACAGGAGAAACCCAATAGAGGACAATGGGGAGGGGAAGGAGGAAAAAGAGTTAGGGAGAGGGAGGGAGAAAAAACACGAGAGACTCTTGAATCCTGAAAACAAACTGAGGGGGGAAGGGGAAGGGGAAAAGGTAAAGCGGGGTGATGGTCTTGGTGGAGGTC
>CM053570.1:36772165-36838323 GCA_028646485.1 Cryptoprocta ferox
GAGGAAAAAGAGTTAGGGAGAGGGAGGGAGAAAAAACACGAGAGACTCTTGAATCCTGAAAACAAACTGAGGGGGGAAGGGGAAGGGGAAAAGGTAAAGCGGGGTGATGGTCTTGGTGGAGGTCACTTGTGGGGAAGAGCACTGGGTGTTATATGGAAACTAACCTGACAATAAACTATAAAGTTAAAAAAAAAATAAACATTAAAAAAATTTTTAATTGAGGATAAATTATAAACATGTAAAAAAATAAAATAAAATAAAATACTTCTATTAACCCAAGAAACCTATATCTTCCTATCAACAAAGTTCGGATAAAAAGGATTCCTATAAAGTACCCCAAATGTGAGATTTTAAAAAACTTTATTTTACAAATACATGTTATAAAATGCTTCCACCAATGGAAAAATATTGCTTTGAAAGAAAACTCTGAAGCCAGTAAAGATTTGATTAGAGGCAACTTCTTTGGGATACTACGTGGTTTGCAGAGGCGACACTAATTTTCTTCTTACTCTCAGAAATTTGACAACACTACTTAAATATCTTCTATTTCCCCACGTCTCAGAACTCTCTTGGCTCATACTTTATATGCTTTCTTTGTCTTGTTGTCTTACCAGACAACAAAGCCCCTCGTACTTGAAAACTCTTTCCCTTTGGATCTGCCAAATCAAGGCCTCTGCACATTCCCCCTTCATGCCTGCTTTTCTGAAGTGTGCAATATGCACTAGATGGAACATCAGTAGGACAACAATAGGCACCCCAGAAACAGCCTGATAAATAATAGATGGAAAGACAGAGTGACGGTAAAAGCTATTAACTATTTTCTTCCATAGTTTAAAAAAAGAGTGAAAAATGAGCAGGAACGATGAATAGGGAATGAAATAAAATTGGTCAAGCCTTTAACCATTGAGCCTTTCCTTACAATTCATGAATGCACATATCATGAATAACAGTCAAGGAATATTTCTTTTATTATGTAGAATAAATATATTAAATAACACTAATATTATTAAATGGATCAAGTTTCAACTAAGCATAAATGGTCACTTAATAAGATGTTTGTATTAAAAGTAAATGAATTCTATGTCAGTATTTACCACTTTTGAAGATCCATGCCTCCTGATAAAATTGGTAATATTTATATAGTGTTTACTACATCCTAGGCAAACTAACAAATTCTACATAGATTAACTTATCTCATTCATACCAAAAAAAAAAAATCCCCCAAACTTGAATAAGATACTGAAGTTCAAGGAGATGAAAGACCTTTATTTTTTTATTTTAATTTTTTTAACATTTTTATTTTATTTCATTTATTTTTAATTATTTTTAATGTTTATTTATTTTTGAGAGAGAGAGAGAGAGAGAGAGAGAGAGCATAATTAGCTGAATAGAATGTTATATTAAATATTCCAAAATCTGATTTTTTCCATGTCCAGGAGAGGCTTTAATACAAGATATTTCTTTGTTGGCATACAGACAATTTACAGAATAAATATATTTTTCTGTTATATATATATATATATATATATATCTGTTTATATATATATATATAAATGTCTGTTAACAGACATTTCAACAGAGCATTTTGTCTCATGTATGTCCAACAACATTTACTTCTCCTCTGAAAAATAAGTCAAAGGCTTACATTTTTCACTAAGAAATACTTTGTAAAAAATTGCCCTTAATTCCAATGCACTTGCCTGTTCATATGTGCATTTGTAAAAGGTTTCCTTGTAGATTGTCAATTTAAAAGAATCTTTAAAAAAAGATTTTTTTACATTCATCTCTATGTATTCCCCCAGTACATTGTATATTTTTTCTATGTAGATATGAAATAATTATTTTTTGATCAGTGCTTTAAAATATAGATATATCTGCATTTGTACTAGCTCAGTGAGAATTTTTTTTCCTTAACATGTAGGTGATTGGGGCAAAATTAAGTAATGTTTTTATGTTACTGAAAAGGCTTATTTAGGAAATGACCTTTTGATAGAATTCAGTCTCAAATTTTTTATTCTTGAAAGGTCAGATTGTGTTTTGCAAACTGATATTTTAATAATGTGTATTATTGTCTTTTCCTATATCACTAACAAAGGTAATTCTTAACAAAAAGAATGAAAATTGAAATTGAATATACACATACATACATTACATACAAGATTTTAATATTATAAATTTAGATTAAAACAATGTCAGTAGATACTATTAAAATTGAACTTTCCTGAGTTCATATTTCCTGTCAAGGTGAAAGGAAATTAGGAAGCTCAAAACAGTATATTCTAAGGGAGAATTTTGGAAATTTATCCTAGGGAGAAAGAAAGTTTCATTTATATGATATACACACAGAACTTACTAGTGCTACTATAAAGATTTAAGAATATTTTAATTACTTCAAGGAACTAGAAAAAGAAGAACAAACTAAGTCCAAAGTTAGCAAAAAGAAGGAAATAATTAGATCAAAGCAGACATAAACAGGAGGGTAAAAAGACAACAGAAAAGATCAACAAACTTCAAGTTTTGCTTTTGAGAAGAAAAACAGAATTGACAAATCTTTAGGTAGACTAAGAAAAAAAGAGATATGACACAAGTTAATTAAATGATAAGAAGAGCTATTACAACTGATACCACAGAAAAATAAAGGATCATAAGAGACTATTACAAACAACTATCTACCAACAAAATAGTAACTTAGAAGAAATGGATAAATTTCTAGAAACATATAGTTTACAAAGACTGAATCATGAAATAATAGAAAATCTGGACAGTCCAATAATGAGCAAGGAGATTGAATAGGTAATCCAAAATCTCTCAACACATAAAAGTCAGGATCAGATGGCTTCACAGCTGAATTCTACCAAACATTTAAAGAGTTAATACGTTTTCTTCTCAAAATTTTCCAAAAATTGAAGAGGAAGGGACACTTCTAAACTCATCTTATGGGACCAGCATTACCCTATCACCCAAACTAGACAAGGATATTACAGGGAAATAAAATTACAGGCCTATATCTCTGAGGAATCTAAATGCAAAAAAACCTCAATAAAATACTTTCAAATGAAATTCAAGAGCACATTAAAAGAGTCATACACAACAATCAAGTGTGATTCATCCCTGGTATGCAAGGATGGGCCAATATATACAAATCAAAAAATGTGATACACCACATTAACAGAATGAAGAATAGAAATCATACAATCATCTTAGTAGATGCAGAAAAAACATTTGACAAACTTCAATACTCTATCCTGATAAAAACTATCAACAAATTAGGTGTAGAAAAATGTTCCTCAACATACTAAATTAAAGGCCATATTTGACCAGTCCACAGCTAACATATCATACTAAATGATGAAAAAGTTAAAGCCTTTGCTCTAAGATCAGGAACAAGGCAAAGATGCCCACTCTTGCCATTTCTATTCAACATAGCACTGGAGGTCTTAGCCAGAGTTTAGACAAGAGAAAGAAATAAAAGACATCTGAATTGGGGAAAAAATAGTCAAATTATGCCATTGCAGATGATATGATCTTATATATAGAAAACCCTAAAGAATACCCCAAAACATTGTTAGAACTAATAATTGAATTTAGTAAAGTTGCCAATACATCAACATACAGAAATCAGTTTCATTTCTATACACTAATAATTAATTATTGGAAAGGGAAATTAAGATAGAAACCTCATTTATAATATTAAAGACAATAACAAACTTATGAATAATTTTTTGAGATGAAAGATCTATATGCTGAAAACTATATAATGTCGAGGAAAGAGGTTGAAGAAGACACAAGTAAATGGAAAGATTCTCATGTTCTTGGAGTGGAAGAATTAATATCATGAAAATGTCCATATTATCAAAGCAATCTACAGATTTAATTCAATCTGTATCAAAATTCCAATGGCATTTTTCACAGATAAGAAAATACTAAAATGCTCTCCTAAAATTTGTATGAAACCACAAAAATCCCTGAATAGCCAAAACAAACCTGAGAAAGAACAAAGCTGGAGACATCACACTGATTCATTTCAAGCTATATTACCAAGCTTTGTAGTCCAAACAGCATGGGTCTGGCATAAAAAGAGAAACATAAGCCAGTGGAACAGAATAGAGAGCCAAAACATAAACTCACACATATATGATATACTAATTTTTGACAAAGGCATCAAGAACAAACAATAGAAAAAAGGTAGTCTCTTTAATAAATGGCATTGGAAAAAACTGAATATTGATATGAAAAAGAAAGAAACTTGGACTCCTATCTTATACCACTCACAAAAATGAGCTTGAAATGGATCAAACACTTACATTTAAGACCTGAAACTGTAAAACTCCTCAATAAATAGTGAAAGATTCTTGACATTGTCTTAGCAATAATTTCTTGGATAAGACAACCAGAAACATGGCAATGAAAGCTAATAAAATAAACAAGTAGGACTACATCAACCTAAAGAGCTACTGCACATCAAAGAAAATAATAAATTTGAAATGGTAACTTACAGAATGAGAGAAAAATATTTGCAAACTATATAACTGATAAGGGGTTAATATCCAAAATATATAAAGAACTCATACAACTTAACAGCAAAAAACCAACTAATCCAATTAAATGATGGTCAAAGGACCTGAATAGATGTTTTTCTAAAGAAAACAATACCAATGGCCAACAGGTACATGAAAATGTACACAACATTACTAATTATCAGGGAAATGAAAATCAAAACCACAATGAGATTTCACTTCACACCTGTTAGAATAGTCATAATTAAAAAAAGACAAAAGATAAATGTTGGCAAGCATGAGAAAAGGAAACACTTACACACTGTTGGTGGGAATGTAAACTGGGACAGCCATTGTGGAAACCAGTATGGTGGTTCCTCAAAAAATTAAAAATCGAGGGGTGTCTGGGTGGCTCAGTCAGTTAAGAGTCCAACTCTTGATTTTGGCTCAGGTTATCATTCCATGGTTCGTGAGTTTGAGCCCCACGTTGGGCTCTGTGCTGATAGGATAGAGCCTGCCTGGGATTCTCTCTCTCCCTCTCTCTGCTCCTCCCCTGCTCTCTCTCTCTCTCTCAAAAAATAAACTAATTTAAAAAATTTTAAATAATAGAAAAAAATTAAAACTTGAACTACCATAGGTGCAGAATCCTTCTCCTAGGTATATATCTGAAGAAATTGAAATCAGTATCTCAAAGAGATATCTGCACATCCATACTTGTTGCAGCATTATTTCCAAGGCAAGATATGGAAACAACCTAAATGTCACTTAGCAGATGAATGATAAAGAAAATGTGGCATACATTTACACAGTGGAATATTATTTAGCCATTAAAAAAGAAAGAAATCCTGCTTTTATGACAGGGATGAGCCTGGAGGGCATTATGCTAAGTGAAATAAGGCAGACAGAGAAAGACAAATACTGTATGACATCGCTTATATGTGAAGTCTTAAAAAAAAAAAAAAGCTGATTTCATAGAAACAGGGAATAGCAGGGTGGGGGCAGGGATGGGGGACATGGAGTGATATAGGTCAAAGAGTACAAATTTTCTATTACATGACGAATAAATTCTGAGAATCTAATGTACAGCTTGGTGACTATGGTTAGTCATGTAGTATCTCATATTTGAAAGTTGCTAAAAAACAGATCTTAAGCATTCTGACCACACATAGTTAACACACACAAAAGTTAACTATGTGAAGTGGTGTATTAATTATCTTGGTCTTGGTAATCATTCCACAATGTTATGTACAACAAATCATCACATAGTACAATTTAAATATATGCAATTATATTTGTCAGTTATTCCTTGATAAAGTTTTAAAAAACAACCTTCATGTTAACTTTAAAAATCTGGTTTGGGGAGAAAAGGAGGAACACTTCACTGCTCTCTGTTTTCATACTGTTCAATTAGTAGTAATCCAACTCCCCTTCCTGACATATACATGCATACCTGAAAACATACTCCAAATTAAAATCTGAAGACATTTATGTATTATACAATAACTTATAATTTAGTAAAAGCCACAAGCAACGAGGATTGTCTCATGGATACTACCTGGCATGCTTGATATGCAAGAAACGCCATGCTTGTCAAATTCTACTGGAAAAACACGCAGGTTCCCAATCCCTAATGTCTCTTTTGGAGTCCTTAACCAAAGCTGAATTTCAGATATGAAGAATATTAGTCTCCAAAGGATGTGCCCTGCTGACTTCTTTCCCTGTTAACAGTATTAAATCATCTTTGAACAGAAACCCTTTATAGTTTATCATAGCCTGGCAGCCCAAAGATACAGGTAACTTTTATTTGTGGTCATTCAGGTGGGGCACCTCTAGTCACTGATATATATCTATTTCTGTAATACAGTTTTGAAAGAAAAGATTATCTGTTTTCTTTTTTGTTCTTAATGTAAATGTATCCCCTCCTCTGCTTTCTCCCCAGAGACTCTCTCCCACCTCCAGGAGAAATTTCATATACCCTGAAATAACACACACAAAACACAACAGAACAAAATAAAGCAAACCCAGGAAGCTGAAAGCTATCCATTTAAAAAAAAAAAAAAAGAAAAACAGAAATGCAAATTGAAGGAGAGCTTCTGAATGCTTTAATTTTCTTCCTACATTGCGTAACATCTATCACCAAATTAGATTGTCTGTGTTGTAAAGATCTATTAGTGTTAGCCAGATAGTTAATGTAATACACTGTCACTAAGAGTTCTCCAGGAGTGCTAGAACACAGCCGAGCACTTCTATTTTATAGTCAAGCAAGGCAGGCTTCATATATTGTTTGATAAATACCTCCCCTGTGTACATAATTAGGTCAGTTGTTTACTTCCTAGTTATTTCAAGCTTCAAACTGGACTAAACCAAGAAAATATATCAGTCACTCGCATTTGTTTATTTGAAACTGGGAAAGAATCCAGAGAAAATGGCAATTTTACAAGTTTGGTGACCAACCCATTAGCAGACAGCTACACGACCATTGGAGATGATAGAAGAGTATAAAATTTTATTCTTATTGGGAAGATACTTTACATTAATTTAAAGATGACTAAAATTAAATGAAAATAATTTTTAAAGTCTGGGAGAATTGTCCAATAATTTAAAATTTGTCATTGGCCAAATGGTATTTCACTCATGACTTTGTTAAACAGCAAATTAAAATTTATCTTTGCCTCTATTCATCAGGAGCAGATAAACTAGATAGCCAAAAAAAAAAAAAAGTTCTTCTGGGAATAAAACAAGAAGGTTGAGAAAATAAGAATTATGTTTCCAATATACTGAATAAGGAGATATCTGATATGGATTTAAAGAAATGAAACTCTGACTTAAAAAATGTAGAATATTTTGCTCATTATTTTCTGGATTTTGTTTACATTTCAAAATCAACACAGTGGAATCATCTAAAATATGCTTTTTGGCAAGAATTAAAAGGAATGTTTTTAATGAAAGAGAGTTTCCATATCTGAAGTGAATAAAGATAAAACAATATTGTTTCTTATTTTAGCTGAAATCATTATAAAAGAGACTCATTGCTTCTTTCGAATCTAAGCAATCATCTGTATTGTAACCTAAAAAGTACTAGCTTGAAATTAAATTTTATTCTGCTGTTCATATTACATCCTCAACTGTATTTTTTTTAAAACAGCACTTCATTACTTAGAATAGCAAAAAATGGAATTCAAGTGAAAATACAAATTATTTTAAGATTTTAAAGGTCATATATCCATAAACAGACTGGGATTTAAATACGGTCTAAGCCTCTTCTAGCTTTTTGTGAATTTAGGCAAAATAGGTAAACTCTGATTCTCAGGTTCTTCATCTTTAAGATAGAGGAAGTATCCATCTCACGAGACATTTATAGTGATTAAATGGGATTCTTTTTATGTAAAAGGCCTAATTTGGTATGTGAGACCTCTATAAATAGTAGCAGTAGTAGTCTATAAAATGTAAAGAACAGAAAATTACGATAATTCAGACATAGTTTACAACCGCAAGGGAAAAGAAAAGCAGCAGTATATAAAATAGTAGATGATTCCTCCTCTTCTTTTCCATCCCCTCCTCTTTCCCTATCTCTTGCCCTTCCCTTCTTCTTCCTCCCCCTCCTCCCCATTTCCTCATCACCCACTTTCCTTTCTTCTTCCCTCTCCTCCTCCCCCTCTTCTTCCTCACCCTCCTCTTTTCAGATGCTTAATCCCATCAATCATACTGTTAAGTGCATTTATTTAATATTACTGAACCTCAGGGTAACCCTAAGAAATAGTTATTATCATAGCAATTTTGGTTCCACAAAAAGTACACTAAAAATGAAATGTGAGTGGTCAAACCCTCTTGGTTAGTTAAAAGTAGATTTGCATTTTGTTTCTCTTTAAAATTTTCAGCCCATATAAACAACCTTCATTCTAGGTAAAAAGCATATCTATTTCCTCTACATTTTTCCTTTTGGAATTGTCTAACATTTGTTTAAATCATGTTTATTGCTTTTTCTGATGATAAGGCAGTATATGTCATTGCAAAAGATCTGAAAACATAGGAAAGCAAAATGAGATAAAATCATAATGAAACCCAGGAATAACTAAATGTCTATTAACTCTTTTTGACTCTGTAGGTGTAGATGTGGACTAAGTAGAAAATTATCAGTTTCCCTTCAGAAAAGGAAGTATCAACATTGTTCACTTACTGTATGTCATTAATCCCTATTCATTTTTAATTATTTTATTTAACGCAGGTTTATGGGAGTCCCTGAATTCTACCACGTGCTGGTGTAGTTCCTGAGGAAAGAACACTGAACATGATAACATGGTTTCTCCATTCAGAGTGTACAGTCTAGTTGCAACTGCTGAATAAAAGAAATTTCAAGGTAAGGTTTCTTGATGGACTTATTCTAGAAAGATATGGATCAGGAAGTAAATTAAGATATTGAGAAAAGTATTTATAAAATACTGTGTATTGACTTTTTGTCTATGTGGAGTTATGAGAGATACTTAAGATGGGAGAATGTGGGGGTGCCTGGTTGGCTCAGTCAGTAGAGCAGGCGACTCTTAATCTCAGGGTTGTGGGTTTGAGCCCCATGTTGAGTGTAGAGATTACTTAAAAATAAAATCTTAAAAAAAAATAATAATATAATAAAAGATGGGAGAGTGTGGTACTATCATGTCCCACTAGAGATCAAAATATTTTTGGAAAAGAAAATACTAGAAACAGGTCATATTCATCACAAGTAATAATCAAACATGATAGATTCAAATAATTAATCAATAATTTCATATTTACAGGGCCTTGCCATGATTGTCATCATTTCCAAGATTTTTTAAATTTTTTATTTCTATTTGATCTTTTATTATATATGTGCTGGTGTGTAATGAATCTCAAATAATTATTTTGATGTGGGTAGGGTAGAAATTACATATATTAAAACTGTACAAGGTCTTTTGATTCATTTTCTATAAATTGCACACAAATCTGATTCATTACTGATATTTAAAGGTAGAACACTCTATAATTTCCTTCCTTAAATTGATTTCAATAATTTTTTAATATTTGATTGAAAAGTAAGAAATAAACCACATATTAATATGGTGTTTTACATAGGTAGATGCTGTAAAACAATTTTGAAAGCAGTATGAGTTTAAATTTGAATCAGTTTAAAATTTTCTGCTTAGAGCCCACATTTGCAAAATTTTAAATAAAAGAGGGAATACACTTAACCTAAATGTATAGATTATAACTGAAATGATTACTAAAGCACATACTTTGTTTCTGAATTAAGTATTTGTCTGTTCTGACACTATAAAAGGACTGCTTACAACCTCCTCTTCATTTTCTGTTCCCACAAAACAGAATCTCTCATCTAAGAGCTTCGAGGTCCAGTTATTAGTAATGAGACTGCAATCATTAGTAGATACACAAACATGGAACTATTTTTCCATTTCTACCTTATGTCCTGGCACTTCAAAAATTAAATAAGGCTTTCTGAGACTATGCAACAGTATACCCAAAGAGAATGCGACAGTCCACTTCCCCCATTTGTAATCTTAGCGTTGTTAGTGCTAACAGGACATCCAAGGGCTTTGAACACTCTGAACAAGGCACCTTGAAGCCTCAGTAAGTCAGCAAAATCTCAACGGTTGCACCGTGTAAAAGTCAAGTAATTAAACACTGATTACTTAACTGTTTAAAAAAAAAGACAGCCGGATAAAGTTGGTTTCAGAAGGTCTAATTTCACACGGAAGATTTCAGTAAAAATTAAGTCTTTAACTATATTCTGCTTGACTTGATTTGAAAGAAAAGGACAAGAAAAAAGATTATAAAAGCTAGTCAGTACTGTTTTTTTCTGCAGCAGAGTTTTGGGAGGTGACAAACAGCAAATGATAATTCATTCAGTCATCTTTTCCCAAAACAGCATTTAGATTCCCTTCAAAATTTGGCTGCAACACTTTGGTTTCATTATTTCTTCAAAATACAAAAGCTCCTCCCTTCTGTGCTATTGGCTCTAGTTGAAATGTTTTAGCTCCCTAGATACAGAATTTCTAATAAATTTTGCAAACATAGTGAAGTCCATTTCACCTGATGCTGTTTTATTTCCCATACATGCAAAAGAAAGGAAGGAGGGAAGGAAGGAAGGAAGGAAGGAAGGAAGGAAGGAAGGAAGGAAGGAAAGGCAATGGGGATAATTAGAATTTAGAATATACTTATGTGTTCTTCTGTCTGTTCTACCCCTATTCCTCAATTTATCCCAATGGATAGTATGAAAAAGAAGTCCATAGATGATTCAGGTGTTAATCATATTTTTCTTTCTGAGAGTCATCTCAGTTTTTAGTTCTTTTATTCTCACCCTACATGTTATAGGAGGGTATGTCTTTCTATTACATGGATGAGATGGAAGATCATCTAATAGAAATAGACTGCTGATTAAAACTTAATTTGTTTGTTGGAAATATCACCAACTACCTGTTCATAAGAATATATAAGATTATTTTCTTATTGGTCCAGAATTACCTGCGCCAAATTTGTGAAATATTTTCTTGTTCAATTTTTCCTAAAAATAATACCTACTTAAAAAACATTTTTTTAAATATTTATTTATTTTTGAAAGACAGAAAGTCAGAGCATGAGCAGGGAGGGGCAGTGAGAGAAAGAGAGAGAGAGAGAGAGAGAGAGAGAGAGAGAGAGAGACTGAACTGGAGTAGGCTCCAGGCTCTGAGCTGTCAGTACAGAGCCTGATGTGGGGGCTCAAACCCACGAACAGTGAGATCATGACCTGAGCCAGTCAGATGCTTAACCAACTGAGCCACCCAGGTGCCCTGAAAGAATATTCACTTTTATTGACAGTGAGAATTGGTTTAGCTTATTAATGTCTACTGGAATACAAATGTAAATAAGTGAGCCTATTTGTACTTTTTCATACCATAGGTTAAATACTATTGTAGGTACTTTTTGTAACAAAGACTGAAGAACAAAAGAGTTTCAAATCACATATGAACTACTAAACAATTCAATGTATTTGATGACGCTGTTGGTAAAATCTGTTGTAGTTAGGGAAAGAAAGGATTCTTAAATAGGTCATATTAAGATGTGAAGCATTTTCCTCTTGCGTATCTTCCTTGATGGTGCTACTTTCTTTGGTTAGTTTTACTTTGTGTATGAGAAATGTTGAAAATAGTAATAGAGTCAAAGATTATAGTAATAGAATCAATAGAGTCTATGCTTTTCATAGACCTTGGCAGCCAACAAAAAAATTTTTAATAAGAATAAAGTCATAAGTATGAAATTATAAAAAATATTTTTAAGCACTAGCATTCTTAATGACAAAAATATCTTAAATACTGGTTAGTGTAATCATAAGCATAAATTCCAAGTCCACCCAATATTTCCATTTTCTTCTCTTGTGATAAACATTTTTTAATCCAGGCAAAAACAAACAAACAAACAAACAAACAAAAAACAACAATACTGTTCAGCAGTGAACTCTCCCGAAAAAGACAAGTGATTTTCCAGGAAGATTTGTATAGTAAAAAGTAAATATATAGTGAGAAGAAAAATGTGTTCTTTTGTAGAGAAAAGAGATATCATAAAAGGAGTATTAAAGTGGTTTTCAAAAAGTATTGGGAGCCATTTCTGAACTCACTAAGTTGAGAACACTCCTTGTGAGGTTAAGGTGGGTTTTGCAAGGCCTCCCGCCATCAGATAGTGACTGATATCCACCCCCACTCAATTATTTTTTGAGCACCGACCCCCGCCAAAGGCACCTTGCTGATTGGTATCGGGAGTGACTTGTCCCCTTATTCTAAAATATGCTGAGCACCTTGTGAAGGAACTTATTGTAGGAATTTCTTCTTTTGTGATTATGGGAGCAAATATTACATTTCCTGAGAAAGCTGTTTTACTTCCCCTCAAGAAAACAGGCTATTGACCCCTGCACACAGAGAACTAACTTTTGCCTTTGCTATGCTAAAAGCATTGTCTTGTATTTAAATGCTAAAGATACCTTCCTTCCCCATATGATAAGCATCTAAATCACCTACATCAATCACTATTGATAAAGATTATGCATGAGTCTTCTACCAATCTATGTTCTGGAAAATTTTCACATGCCAAAGAAATTTGTCATCAGAAATCATTGTCTAAGGCAAATGCCACTTCTGTACTGGCCCCATACATTTTTTTTCCCATAAATAAAGCTGACTTTCAGGTCAGAGCAGAGACGCCTGCCTGGTGATCAGAAAGAAACTCATGGCTCTCTCATCCCTCCTCCCTTCGCCAATACCGTCCATCCTTCAGGGAGTCCTGGATCTGCTGGAGCTGGACTCTGGCAAAAAAGTACCAGTGGAAGCATGCTTTCTATCAATAGCCCTTTAACTCAGACTCTTTTCTTTGAAGCATTTGAATCTAACTTCTGAACATTTCCAGAGGTTGTGGATTTTAGCGTTGTCATGGGTGATAGAAGCAAAGGAGATAACAAGTTGCTTTTGTGATACACAAAAGTAGAAGAGGGAACATTAATGTCCCTTATGAAGAAACACACTATTGGATTTCATCAAGAAAAACAATTATCATTGTACATGAATTCATATTAGAATTACATTAAAAATCTTGTGCTTGAATGACCTTCAGAAAGAGTGGGCAAGCAATGTGCGTGGTATCTTTGCCACTTATCTGGCAGAAAGAATGGAACAGAAACTAGGAGTCAGAAATATTTCATTTGTTATAGGATCCTAGTCTTATCTCCATTCTGACAGCATCTCATTTTACTTGTTATAATAAAAATACCAATCCTCCAATTTTAATATAGTTCAAAGGGACTGTGTCAGAATGAAGACATTTCCTTGGTTTATGCTCTTTCTGCTTTCAATTCATCTATGAAATCATGAAATGTCTTAATTATTTTATTCTTGATGTTAATATTAACTAACTGACCCAGAAATCCATAAGACACACATGTGTATTCTAGAGGAAATTTTTCAATGTAAATGCCAATAATAATAGTTAAGTAGTTACTAGAATTTCTTTTAGAACACAAGCTTGCTAATAATTTCAGACTTGTAAACTTGTTAAAGATTAATCAAAAGCTAGAAAAACTCAGATGCAAGTCACTGTTTTGATAAATCACAACTGCATTTTGGCAGGCCTGTTTCTTTGAATATGTAAAACAATGTAGAACATTGGGGAAATACAGTCATTGACTTGAGATCCATGTATTCTTTTATCGTCAAAATCTTTATGAGAGCCAATTCATATCTAATGACAACACCAATCTTTTCTATTGGAAATCTTTACTTTCCTTTATTTTTTAACAACTAGTAAATAACATGTCCTTAATAAATTTAAACACAAAAGTGTTCAATTATTCTGTAAGCTAAGAATTTAAGGAATAGAATTAAATTTAAGGTGTTTATTTTTTTTTTAGAGAGAGACACAAAGGTATCAAACCCATTGTGATGTCGATCGTATGTGCCACATGTAATCAAAGAAAACATATTTTGGCTGAAAGAAATTTTGGGCAGTAGTGGCTGAAACAAACTGAGCTTTATTTTTCTCCCATGTCAAGAATATCAAAATTGCTGGTACTAGTGGAGTAGCTAATAGGAAGGCCAGCATTAGATGTTCTGTCATGGTTCTTAGATAGGGGCTCCAATTCAGACATGGCTGTCCACTCAAAGTGGGAAAAATAGGGTAACCAAGTAGGGGCTAAAGGACTATCAATAAACATCTGTCATTTTCAGCAGGAAAGCCCATGTTTTCTCAGATATATCCCAGCAGATGTCTGCTTATATCTTATTATCCAAACTCTGTTGCAGGGTCATTGTTCTCTGTTGAGGTGGCTGGAGATGAAGGGTTTTGTGACTGGATCCTTCAGCCTTTCAAGTGAAGGCAAACAAGAGAGGAAAAGATGGCACTGAATGTTGCGTTAACTTTAGATGGAGTTTGCCCTGTTGATTTTATTCTGTCCTCTTTAGAACAAAATAATAAAATAATAAAACACTGCCGAATCGGCAATGGAATATTAAAAAGTCACACGTTTCAATATCAACATTGTGATTATCATTTTATCTATCTCATTCTAATTCTATATTCACACTTTAAAAATCTAGTTATAATCATACTCTGCTACAATGTAATAGTCTCCTTCTCTTTTATAATGGATCATGAGGCTTTTCATCATTTCTAGTATTTTTTAAAAAACAATATATTTAATGGCTATTCAGTAGGTAGATTTATCCTTGTTTTCTTAGTAATCCCATATTGCCAATGCATGGTATCTTTACATTTCTTCACTTTCAGGTTGGCTATTGTTAATAAAATTTAAATTTAAAGCATATTAGAGATTTCCTGAGGATTGTTCTACAAGATGTCAGGAAGCCAATGCAGCAGGAATCCAGGTGAGTCATTGTTAAACTGATGTAGCGGGCGCCTCAGTTAAATGCTGGGAAGGATTTCTGAAAAATAAGGGTTGTAAACATTAAGGTATGTTATCATGGAGGGAAAAGTGTCACCTTTACAGAATGTTCTCTAGAAAAGAGTCATATTGGATGATTTAATTTCTGTTCGGAATAAAGTTGGAAGAATAAACATGATGGCCTCTGAAAGTTCCTTTAAAGTCTGCAGATCTGTGGTCATGCTTCATTTTTTTTATGAGTCCTGTTCTTAAGCTATAAGTACCTTTTAGAGAAAGCGATTCCCTTATATCGGAGGGTTCTTAGAAGTTGTTAATATTATGATTTAATACAGATTTTATGTTAAAATAATTGTTCTTTTGATAATTCCTTTTGAGCTTTAAGTTTTAAAAGAAAATAAACTATCATCTGTGTCTAGGCTTGTAAAGCATTCACAAAAGGAGGCATAATAAAGTGTATTAAAAAATACATACTGAAATTAAACACAGTTCTTCCAAAATTACACGCCAAAGAATTTCACTAACTTGAGAGTTACAAAAGAGAAGTCATGAATAGAATGTAACAACTTGATAGTATTTGAAATAATTCCTACTTTAAATAATAGGCTAGATGAAGTCGTCAAATGGCATTGTATGCTACCCAGTGGGAAGGTTTTCTATAATTCAGCTCTAAGATTAGATATAAATGGAGCTATTACCATGGTAACTATTTTTGAGCCTAATAAAAGTGTAACAAATATGGACTAAAAAAATACTTACAAAACCCCACCCAGACAGTAAATTTTCCCTTCTTAGTAAAGAAGTCATTGAAAAAAGTAAAAATCCTCAGACATATAGACTCCTTTGTTGTGTAGAGAACACTTGTTTTCAGCTGGTTCCTTCCTTTTTTTGTGGAATGTAAAGCTTCCCTTCAGGGTAAGAGAGAGATTTATCCTGCTGCATAAAGGGAGGAAAGGGTTTAGCAAAAGTGAAATTTGTGGAATGCACACACTTTTAAAATATAGTTTTCTTCTTAACCTCAGCATAAATCATAGTTTATAAGCATGTTCTATTGTTCCCTCCTTTCTTTTTAAAGCAGACAAGGCTATAATGCAGTATTGGTAATTTATAACTGCTCAGAAAAAAAAATTTCTGTGGTTTTTTCTTTTTTTGAAAGCTTTCCTGAAAATTATTTTATACCTTTTTCTTTTTTCTTTTTCTTTTTTGTTTAGTTTTGGGGGTAAAATATATTTATGATGCCATTTAAAATTAGTGATAATTTTCAAACATAGCTGTAGAAGGAGTATGGGTGAGGATTTGCACTGGAAGGCAAATTTTATAAGTAGTTTTCCAAAAAAATGTTTTGAACCTCAGTCCACTGGATTAATAACTCCTATCTCTTTAGAAAGATGACTAATCAAATATTGTTTTGCAAAATGGAAAGTAATATTCTGATGAAGGCAAAGGGAATAAAGGCCAAATACAAGATAATTCAGTTCTGATTCATCAATAGACTATTTCTAAAAAATTAAGTGAAGATGATGAGGTTTTGGACTGATGGTGGGGTTCATGGGATTTGGAGCTGAGAGCCAAGAAAGAATTCTTGAAGTCTTTGGTGCAAAAAGGTGATTTTATGAAACCACAGGACCTACCCGTGGGCAGGAAGAGCTACATTGCAAGTGTGGGGGTGACCATTTTATGGTGTTGGGGGAGATAAAGTCAAGAGGGAGTTTCCAAAGAGATTTTCATAGGCTAAAGACTTACTGGAGGCCTAGTTATTGTCAATCTAAGGCTGTTTTTCCCTCTAGCAAAGCATTAACATTAAGACAGTCGGGACTTCCTGGAGAACTCTTATACTCTGTATTTGCCTCAAGTGTTTGTCAATGGGCTGCAGGTTATAAGGAAATTTAATTTTATCTGCCATTTCCTTCTTGCCTTTGTTCACCACATCATTGTGGAGGGGTGATGTTGGGGCTCCAAGACACGGAGTCTATAGGTTTTTAAAACGTAGGCTATTGATAAGATTGCCTTTTTTCTCGCAATTTACTAAGATATTTATAAACTGATAGAGACTCTAACAGTTTAGCCATTTGTTTTCGGTCCTTTCCTTTGTCTTTAGACAGCCAAGAGTGCCTGAGGAATGTCAAACATATCCGTCTGGCGGAGGGTGAGGGGGTAGGGAGGAGGATGGGCGTGGAGGTGGGGTAATGTTATCTTGTGCTTGGCCCTCAGCTTGCCTTGTGCTCCCTCATCAAAGAGTCTACTGAGCTGTAGCACTTTCCCTCCCTTAGTGAGGTCACAGACACCAACATCTACTCTCTCAGACATTTTCATCATCACCCACGTATTTTTCTGCTTTGCTGTAAAAGTTTCCTAGCACCAAGCAGGTGGTGCTTGACCAGGCTCTTTAGAGCAATATGCATTATAATTCAGATTAAAATGATCCACTGGGATGGCTCTTGTGTAGTGTGATTAATCACTGGGTTTTCCAAGCACAACGGGCAGAAGAAACACAAGGATATTGACAGCATATCTTCAAGCCCCGTGACATTGGTACAAACTGCCTGAAGATGATATCCGTGAGTTCATCGATACACAATGTGATGGGATCAGTCATTTTTAGTCAAAAGTAATGAAGCAAAGGGCCTGTATAGTGGCAGAGGCTGTGTAATAAGAAAATTATAGAAAGGAAAAATACCTCAGGCTGTGTGCCTCGTCTTCATACTACTTGAAAAAAAAATGCTAGAATCCAGGACATCACATTCATCCGCAGATATTTATTAAGCACCTAATACTCCAGTTTCTATCCATTGGAGATGCAGTGGGGAATAATACAAAGTTCCTGTCCTCAGGGAAGATCCAGTTAAGTGAAAATAAACTATTCACTTCATATGTTAGGAATTGAATAAAGAAATTATTATGTACTATGTCATTTAATCATAACAATTTCACAATATTGTATTTATCTGTTCAGGCTGCTATAAAAAAGTACCATAGACTGGCTGGTATAAACAGCAGGAATTGATTTCTTACAGTGCAGAGGCTGGAAGTCTAAGATCAGGGTGCCAGCATGGTCATGTTCTGGTGAGGGCCCTCTTCTGGTTTGCAGACTGCCAACTTCTTGGATCCTCACATGGCTAAAAGAACAACAAGCTCTCTCCTCTTACCAAAGCACTAAAGCTACTATGAGGACTTATGTCATAACCTCATCTGATCCTAGTTACCTCTCAAAACCCCCACCTCCTAAAACCATCACAGTGGGGAGTAGGCTTTCAATATACAAAGACAGGGGCTACAAAGACATTCAGTCCATGACAAGGATACCATCAATATTACCATTTGAATAGTTACTTAGAAGTCTGTGTAAAAGAGGTAGAATAAGAACTTATTTTATATAACTCCATAAAATCACTAAACTCTATAGAGTATACTATCTTCCTATCTGTCCATCTATCCATCTATCATTATCACCTATCATTTTTGTCAATATTTTTCAAGAATATTTCTTTACTTCTAATATTAGAGAAAACATATAAACAGAAAGCATGTGATTACTAATTGCTACATTAACAACTTCAAGTACAAGTTGTTATACTTCAGCTATAAAAAAAATATTCAGGAATGATCCTAGGTGGTCTAGACAAATCAGAAAAGGTTTCATAGAGAGGTGACTGAGTATTTTTTTTATTGAGATATAGTTGACATACAATGTTATATTAGTTTCAGATGTACAACATGGAGATTTGACAATTCTGTACATCAAGCTATGCTCACCAGGATAAGTGCAGTTTTCATCTGTCACCATATAACATTATCACAATATTATTGATTATATTTTCCATGCTGTAATTTTCATCTCCAATATTTGCCTATTTTATAACTGGAAGTTTGTATTTCAATCCCCTTCACCTATTTTAACCCCCGCCCCTCTGGCAACCACCAGTTTGTTCTCTGATTGTATGGGCCTGTTTCTCTTTGTTTTGTTTTTCAGATTCCATATATAACTGAAATCACATGGTGTTTGTCTTTCTCTGTCCGAATTATTTCACTTAGCACAATACCATCTAGGTCTATGTTGTCACAAATGCAAAATCTCATTCTTTTTATGGCTAAGTAATATTCTATTATACATACACCACATCTTTTTTTAAAGTTTTCATTTAAATTCCACTTAGTTAACTTACAGTGTTATGTTAGTATCAGGTGTTAGGTAGAATTAGCCTGGGAAGCCATCTGGACCTGGACTTTTGTTTACTGGGAATATTTTGATTACTGATTCAATTTCTTTGGTGGTTACTGGTCTGTTCAAGTTTTCTATTCTTGTTTCAGTTTTGGTAGTTTATATATTTATAGGAATTTGTGCATTTCTCCCAGATTTTCCAATTTGTTGACATACAGTTTTTCATAATATTATCTTATAACTGTATTTCTGTGATGTGGGTTGTTATTTCTCCCCTTTCATTTGTGATTTTATTTATTTGGGTCCTTTCTTATTTTTTTTTTTATAAGTCTGGCTAGAGGTTAACTAATTTTATTAATTTTTTAAAAGAATCAGTTCCTGGTTTCATTGATCTGTTCTGTTGTGTTTTTTTAGTTTCAATATCATTTATTTCTGTTCTAATCTCTATTATTTCCTTCCTTCTTCTGGCTTTAGGCGTTGTTTGTAGTTTCTTTTAGGTGCAAGCTTAGGCTGTTTAATTGAGATTTTTCTTGCTTCTTGAGGTAAACCAGCATTGCTATCCACTTCCCTCACAGGACCACTTTTACTGCTTCACACAGGTTTTGGATCTTTATGCTTTCATTTTCATTTATTTCCATGTATTTTTAAAATTTTCTTCTTTGATGTCCTGGTTGACCCATTCATTGTTTAGTAGCATGTCATTTAATCGCCATGTATTTGTGGTCTTTCCAAATTCTTTCTTGTGGTTGACCTTTAGTTTCATAGTGTTGGAGTCAGAAAAGGTGCATGGTATGATTTCAATCATTTTGTTGAGGACTGTTTTGTGACCTAATATGTGATCTGTTCTGGAGAATATTCCATGTGCATTTGAGGAGAATGTGTATTCTACTGTTTTAGGATGGAATGTTCTGAATATATCTGTTAAGTCCATCTGTTCCAGTGCATCAATCAAAGCCATTGTTTCCTTGCTAATTTTCTGCATAGACGATCTGTTTATTGATATCAGTGGGGTGCTACATTCCCCTACTATTATTGTATTATTATCAATGAGTTCTTTTATGCTTGTTATTAATTGTTTTTTACATTTGGGTGCTCCCATCTTGGATGCATAATTATTTACAGTTGTTATATGTTCTTGTTCAGTAGTACCCTTTATGGTTAAATAGTGTCCTTCTTTGTGTCTTGTTACAGCCTTTCTTTTTAAGTCTAGTTTGTCCCATATAAGTATGGCTACTCTGGCTTTCTTTTGATGTCATTTGCATTCTCCAGCCCCTCTCTTTCGATCTGCAATTGTCTTTAGGTCTAAAATAAGTCTCTTGTGGGCAGATAGATGGGTCTTGTTTCTTTATCCATTCTGACATCCTATGTCATTTGACTGGGACATTTATCCGTTTACATTCAAAGTAATTATCGATAGATGTGTATTTATTGACATTTTATTACTTATTTTCTTGTTTCTGGAGATTTTCTCTGATCCTTTCTTGTCTTTGTCACTTTTGGTCTTTCCTCTGCACTCAAAGAGTCCTCTTTAATATTTCTTGCAGGGCTAGTTTTTTGGTCATAAACTTCTTTAGTTTTTGTTTGTCTGGGAAACTTTTTATCTTTCCTTCTATTCTAAGTGGTAGACTTGCTGGATAGAGGAATCTTGGCTGTAGATTTTTCCCATTCATCACTTTGAATATATCATGCCTCTCCCTTCTGGGTTGCCAAGTTTCTTTCCTTTTTTTAAAAAAATGTTTATTTATTTTTGAGAGAGACAGAAACAGACAGAGTGTGAGCAGGGTAGGAGCAGAGAGAAAGGGAGACACAGAAACCGAAGCAGGCTCAAGGCTCTGAGCTGTCAGCACAGAGCCAGACGTAGAGCTTAAACCCACGAACGGTGAGATCATGACCTGAGCTGAAGTCAGATGCTTAACTAAGCCACCCAGGCATCCCTGGGTTGCTGAGTTTCTGTTGAGATATCTCCAGCTATCTTAGTGAGTTTTCCCTTGGAAGTTAAGGACTCCTTTTGTCTTCCTCCTTTTAAGATTTATTTTCTTTGTCACTATATTTTGCAAATTTAGTTACAATGTGTTTTGGTGTTGGCTTACTTTTGTTGATTTTTGATGGGAATTTTCTGTGTCTCCCAGATCTGGATGTCTGTTTCCTTCCCCAGATTAGAGAAATTTTCTGCTATTATTTCTACAAATAAATTTTCTGCCCCCTTTTCTCTCTCTTCTTCTGGAGTTCTTATAATATGAATGTCATTACATTTGATGGAGTTACTGAGTTCTCTAAGTCTATTC
Source organism: Cryptoprocta ferox (assembly GCA_028646485.1). Lineage (NCBI taxonomy): Eukaryota > Metazoa > Chordata > Mammalia > Carnivora > Eupleridae > Cryptoprocta > Cryptoprocta ferox. The sequence goes on from CM053570.1 coordinate 36,793,496, forward strand.
TTATGTTGCATAATTGTTCTTTCTCTCTTTTGTTCAGCTTCATTATTTTCCATTACTTTGTTTTCTAGGTCATTAATTCATTCCTGGCTCCTTTTTTCAGGCTGCTGTGGAAATAGTGAGTCATATGGTATTTCTATTTTTAATTATTTGAGGAAACAGCATACTGCTTTCCACAATGGCTGCATCAATTTATATTCTCATCAACAGTGCTTACAGGTTTCCTTTCTTCTATATCCTCACCAATACTTGTTGTTGTTGTTGTTGTTGTTGTTATTTTGAGTTCAGCCATTCTGACAGGTATAAGGTGATACCTCATTGTGGTTTGGAATTTCAATTCCCTGGTGATGAGTGATATTGAACATCTTTTCATGTGTTTGTTGGCCATCTGTATGTCTTCTTTGGAAAAATATCTATCCAAGTCCTCGCCCATTTATTAATTTAATTATTATTATTTATTATTATTATTTTTTGTGTGTTTTGTTTTGTTTTGGTGCTGGGTTGTGTAAATACATTTTGGATACTGGCCCCTTATCTAATATATCATTTCCAAGTATCTTCTCCCATTCAGTAGATTGCCTTTTTGTGCTGTTCATGGGGTTTCTTTTTTGCTGTGCAAAAGCTTTTTATTTTGGTATAGTCCCAATAGTATATTTTTGCTTTTGTTTCACTTGCTTGAAGAGACATATCTAGAAAAACATTGCTAAGGACCGTGTCCAAGATATTACTGCCAATGTTTTATTCTAAGAGTTTTATGGTTTCAGGTCTCACATTTAGGTCTTTAACCCATTTTGAGTTTATTTTTTGTGTATGACATAAGAAAATGGTTCAGTTTTATTCTTTTGCATGTAGCTGTCAGGTTTCCCCAACACCATTTATTAAAGAAACTGTCTTTTCTCCATTATGTATTCTTGCCTTCTTTATAGATTAATTGACTATATAAGTGTGGGTTTTTTCTGGGATTTTCGTCTTGTTCAATTGATTTGTGCTACAGCAATCAAAATAGTATGGTACTGGCACAATAATAGACGCCTAGATCAATGGGAAATTCTTATTGTCACCTCTTAGAACTTCCTCATAACTTTAACTTTCTTCATAGTAATTTTGAAATCAAAACATATGATAGGCTCAATATTTTTGTTATTATTTAGATGCCCAAACAAAATTGAAACTATTCCAGTTTTGCATATGAAGTTTTGTCAGATTAGGACAATCATAGCAATTATTTCTGTGCACTTACCATGTCAAAGCACTAGTCTAGCTACCTAACATTCAGTCCTTCTAACAACCAAATGAGTCTGTTATTATTGTTAACCATTTACCACATATAAGTTAACTAAAACTGAAATCAATAAGGTAGCTTGTTTAAGCACAGAAGCTGGGGTACCAACCTGGATCTCTTTACTCCTCCTACTTTAGCTATCCTATGCTTTACTTACCCCTCTATACTGCCTCATAATCAAATTTAATCAATTTCATTTATGCCATGGATGAGAGCTAAAACTATTTTAAATAAGTTACAAATTTATTGGCTTTGGGTAGATTGGGTAGATGCAGACTTGATGGCCTTACATGTTAGATTTTCTTTCCCCAAGGTCTGAAAAATCTCTTCCCACTGCGCACACAAACTATCTTTTTCTTTTATGTAGTAGAGATTAGGAGTTGCCCCCCACCCTGCCCCTTCTCCACCAGTCACTAGGATATACTGGGGACTGGAGACAGTGTGGAAGAAAAGACAACTTATATATATTCTAATTATCCTGATTGTAAAGATTACAGAGTTGAAAATAGGCCAAAACTCTACCCTCCTTCTACTACAAAAAAAACCAAATTCACTAATTTTAAATAGTTGCATAGGCCAAAACAGACATTTTCCACCAGCCTTTGAAATTAGATCTGGGCTTGTGTTTAAAATCTCATAGATACATTGTGTGTATAATGTATGCCACTTCTGGATCTTGACCTTTACACCATTACACCCCTACTCCCTGCCACACACACACACACACACACACACACACATCTTTTCCTCTCCTACTTGCAAGAATGTGGTTACGAGCCATCTTGTACAATGTGGATCAGAGCTTAAAAACAGTTGAGAGAAAAATCAGCACTATGATCCTGACCCTGTGGTACCAACATCATAGGTCTGATCTGCTTTCACTTTGACAGTTACATGGAAGAGAGGTAAATTTCTGTCTTTTAAAAGTAACTTAATTGGAATCTTCTACACAAAGCCACCCTTTTACCCCACCTGCTGAAGCACATAGCTCTAGCAATCCTTTTCTCTCTTCTACATGATCAAGTTTTAACTCTCTCCTGGAATTTCCCCATCATTAGTCCTACTATCTTAAGAAAGAAATCTTTTCATGAACCTCCTTCTTCCTCCAACTGTCACTTCTCTCCTGTCCTTTACAGATAAACTCCTTTTTATCTCTACTGCATGTTTCCATGCCAGTCAGGATACTCCTATCAATCCACCAAAATTGCTCTTATCAAGGTTGCCGGTGACTGCCATATTTCTAAATCCAAGATTCAACTTACACTTCTGCTTGAGGACATTTGCTTTTGATTTTTCTCCTTGCTTTGAACCATTCTCCTTCAGATATCACTCCATTCAATGTTTTCTCCAATGTCACCTTCCCCTGTGAAGCTTTCTTTAATGGCCTTATTTAAAGTCCTCAATCAATGACAAACTCTATCCCATTTTACTGACTTATTTTTGTCTATAGCATTTGCTACCATCTATTGTATATTATCCATATTTATTTTATTTATAACTCAGCCCAATCCACAACATAAGCTCCACTAAGACAAACATTTTATCTGTCATGTTCACTATTGTATACCTAAGGCTAGAACACTGCCTACCATGTATATGTGTTGAACTAACAAATGAATGAATAGATACTTATTGTGTATTTATTAGGTGTCATTCACCTTGCTAGGTACTGCAACGATTATGTGAACATGATAGATAGGGTCTCTTCTTTAAAAATCCCTATGATCTAGATTGGAATAGAGATATTTTTTAATTCAATTTCTATACTACATGAAAAATACTGCTAGAGTATAATGGAAACATGTAGAAGAAATACAGAACCTAAAATTGAGGTGTCAAGAGGGCAGTATTATCAAACCGATGAAGAAAGTAAACTATAGAACCTTAAAGACCAGTAGAAGTCATCCCTGAGAAATGAATGGCAGGAGAAGGGGGTGGCAAGGAGAGTATAAATCTAGGCAGAAGGAACAGAGAGTATAAAATAGAAGGGAGGAGGTGGTATTATATAGAAAGTAAGATTAGGGTGCAAAAAAGACCAAGTTCTTAAATTTGAAGCTTCACTGTTCCACTTCCTCATTATTGTATAGAGGCAAGTTATTTAATCTTTCTGTGCTTCAGTTTATTTATCTGTGAAATGGAAAAATAGTATCTCACCTGGTATTCTGAGTATTAAGTGATGTATAAATTTAAAGAATGTAGCATAGAGTTCTATAAACAATAAGTCCTTAGTAAATGCTACTTGCTCTTGTGGTTGTTCAACTTGGAATCAGGGAGGAATCAGGGAAGTGATTGCAATGGTTCTTGAAGGTCATGTCCAGGAACTAGATAACGCATCCACTTCCAACAACCTTTGAGACATTGAGTATTGCTAGGTTAATCATTTTGTGATTTTATCATTATTATTTGTTTAATGTTTATTTATTTTTGAGAGAGAGAGAAAGATGGAACACAAGCAGGGGACAGGCAGAGAGGGGGAGACACAGAATCCAAAGCAGGCTCCAGGCTCCAAGCTGTCAGCACAGAGCCCGATGTGGAGCTCCAACTCACAAATGGCAAGATCATGACAGCAAGATCATGACCTGCGCTGAAGTCAGGCGCCCAACTGACTGAGCCACCCAGGTGCTCCATTATCATTATTATTACAAATAAATACTTTTCCCATATCCCAGAATCATTTCCATGATATTAAATAGAAGATTGATGTGCTGGCTTCATATTAGCTCAAGGAGAAGTGGGGTGGCCTGGGGGCAGGGAATTGTGCACTATCTTAAAGTTCTTGCTGAAAACATAGTTCATTTTATCCACAGAGATGCATTTTAGGAGTGTGCTTGTAACAAAACATACCACAAAACTCAACAAATCACAGGCAATTGAAATACTACAAATAATGAATATAATCATAAATAGTCATATTTTGCTATTATAGTTAAACTAAAATTTTATTTAAAATATATATATATATTTAAATATATAACCTGATGTCTGTTAAAGTTAAATTCTGGGACAATGTTACAATGTATGTCCCTCACATCCCCATCTAGTAGCCTTTACCTGTTCCAGGAAAGAGACAGTCCAAGTTTTAGGTACATTTAGGAGCCTCGATAATTGGAATAATTACTTCAATCCTCCAGTAAAAGAAAGCTATCTCAGAAGGGATCTTCTTTGATTGAGATGTGTCTGCATTTGTTAGAAAAGAGATAGACAAAAGAGGTATTTAATGTAATTATTGACTTACATTGCATGACACAATATGGGGCATTAAGGACCCAAATCCTGGAGATGTAGGACACCTTTTTGCAAACTCTTTTCTGGTCACTTAGAAGGCTATCGTCACTTAACTATTAATTAAATGTCAACTGTGCAAGTAATCAGCAGTGAAATTGAGCATCTACTTCTAAGAGGGTGAGAAGGGTTATTGTTAAGCTTCATTAAGTCCTTTGTGGTTTCTCTTGTTCGTTTGTTGTATTGTCTGCTTTTGGCACAAAAGTGTCAACAGGTGTAACAAAGTTTAAATGGATGCATGATGCCAACTGCTCCTCTAATTCTGGCATGAGAAAGGATCTCCTGTAAGAAGAGCTGCCTCCTGAAACATTTTGTTAGCTGTCATTGGCTGGAACTCATGTCGTAGTACAAGAGGCCAGCCAACTTACGAGTAGGCAGACTGCCATCTAAACAGATGGGCATTGGTTTGGCAGCCAAGAGGCCAAGTATATACAGTGAATGTAGGTACCAGGGCTTCGTTTCCAACTGAGATTACTGAGATGTCTGTTTGTCCTAATATCACATAAGCTGCTGTGATGGGTTTGATCAGTTTTTTTTAAGGCACACATGACATTAAATACTTCTTACAATAAATGTTTCAATACTTTTACTTTGATTGATTATTAAAACTTATTAAGAAAAGGCATTTTTTTCTGAGAAAGGCATTTTTAAAAGAAATTTAAGTCTATAAAAATTGAGGTATGTACTAATATGCTATATTTTCATGTGATGAAGCTAAAACTCATGACAACTTTATATTTCCCCCTTAGACAGCAAGTATTCTGAGTGCAGGGACCGTTTTCAGGGTATGTTTGTGATAAAACATACAACAATACCCAGTATATTATAGGCAATTAAATCATGATATTAGTCTCTAAATATTAGTCTCTAAATAATTAATGCATATTAGTCTCTAAATAAAAACTCTAGGAGGGAAGCAGCCTTGTAAGTCTCACTATTACTTCTTTTCTCAGTGCTTAATAAATGCTTGTGGAATGAAAGTATAATAATACGAGTCTCTGTTACATAATAACACTATGTAATGTGTTTATCATATTTCAAATAAATTCAGTGTAAGGGAATATTAAAACATTAGATAAGAGTGAGCTTGATTAAATCTCTGATGACTCAGGGGGTGCTTAAAAAAACTCATGGTCTAAACGTATGGATATTTGAATGAAATCTGCGCTGACTTCAAATTTGCATTTGGAAATTTTGTCAGTGTCAAAAATAAAAGGTTGACCTCATGTTTACTTTCAATATACGCAGACAGATAAATACAGAAATAATTATATCCATGGGCTGGTGTATATATTTCTTAACTCCGTTCCCTAAGATGAACTCAAAACAGTGACACCTCCTAGCAATAAGCACCCAGATAGTGGTTTCTAAATACCATTTCCAATGGAAGGAAGCATGTATTTGTTAATTGTTACAAATTGTTCCTCCTCTAGGGTTGAAAAGGGATGGTGTTTGTTTCCCCATCCCTGGAGTATAGACTGGACTTAGTTAATTGCTTCCAAAAAATGGAATTTGGAAAGGGAAAACTAGCAGAGAAAGCAGGCAGACAAGCGATAAAGATTAACATCACCAGCAGTAAGTCATGTTGATATATTCATCCTCATAGGGTGTGATGTGAAAAAGACACTACCTCTGTGATGTTCTCCTCCAAATCTATAAGTTCAGTTTAATTATGGGAAGACATCAGGCAAACCCAAATAGGGCATTCTACAAAATACCTGACCAACATCTTTAGAACTGTCAAGGTAGTGAAACACAGAAAAGGATTGAGAAGTATCACAGCTTGGGGGTACCATAGGAGACTTAAATAAAGCATGATATGCTAGATTATAGCCATGAACATGTCAGGCTATTAGTGGAAAACCTGGTTAAGTCTGAATAAAGTCTCTGGATCTGCCAACAGTATCATATTATTGTTAATTTTTTAGCCTTGAAAAATGTTCCATGGTAAGGTAAGATGTAACATTAGAGGAAATTGGGTAAAGGGTAGACAAGAACTTTCTTTACTATTTGTACAGCTCTTCTGTAAATTTAAATTTATTTTTAACTAAAATTTGAAAAAATTACATTAAATATATCTATTTACTTATTGTTTGACTTAGATTTAGAAACAGAGGGTAAAATGTAAATACAATTTTGTTTCTATGATTTATTGTTTTGAAATAAAAGTCTCTGTACTGTTATAAGTATTATGGGATAAATTTAATGTGCCTTGCTAAAAACTTTGTTATTGAATTTAGATATTTATTGGAAGACATTATAATTAGGATTTTCATATGCAGACCAAGCTGTAATAATATATAGCTACTATATATTTTTCATTCTTTGAGAACAATCAACTTTGCTGATTTCAATTTTACCCAACAAACTGTTACAGATGATCTTGTGAGGGTCACTGTTTTCCTCTATGTATATAAATCACACAAAAATCTGAAGTGGATATTGAAAACTAATTAAATTTTGAAAAGTTCCCCCCAAATTAACCTTAAACATACCTACTTACCATGGAATATCTTTTTACAGCTAATGAAAACTGCCTAATACTTATTTATTTTTTAAAATAGCATGGTAAAATTCTAAAATCCTCTCCAGGTCCCTTCTTTGAGCCTACATGAATAAAACATCTGAGGAATAATGCATTGCTATAGAGTACTTAACTCAAAAACCTCTGGGGGAAAACAAAACAAACAAACAAAAAAACATTTCATAAAACTTGAGTTTTTTATATTTGTTTAGAAATGAAAGTTACACGGGGTTTCTTGCATAATGCATGTTGGGCAAGAATCACATAAAAAAAAGTGTGGGTGTGGTCTTAGTTTCAGTTCCTCTAGTTCTAAGCATCTTGAAAATTATAGGAAATCCTAAACAAATTTCCCAGATTCAAACCGCATTTAGAAAGAGCAAAAGACATGAAAATATTTGTTATAATTTTTTAAAGTTTCTCTACTTCACTACATTTCATCAAATTGGAAATTTGGAGCAAGTGGGAGAATCAGTATACATGTCTGAATTCTGGGAAATGGGTTCAACGAGGGAATAAGATCAAAGAAAGAAAGAAAATTTCAGTGGTTTGAATTCACATTTCTTAGCCGAGTATTTGAGATCTTTCTTGTGTGACCCAAGTTTATTAAGTTATTCAGGTCAGGAGTATATTTGGTTGCAGGAAAAATAGGACTGTTCAAACTAACTCAAACAAGGGTGTTTGGTTTGTTTGTTTTTGTTTTCATTTTTTTGAGGGGTGAATTTTTAAGAACAGAGGGATCCATGTGTGGGAAATATAGGCAGTACTGAAAAATGATAATAATAGCTGACACTGCTTACCATCTGCCCAGCGCTGTTCTAAAACTTTTTGTGTATTATCTCATTTTTAAAGTTTTATTTTATTCATTTCAAGAAGGAGAGAGGGAATGAGCAGGAGAGAGGCAGAGAGAGAGAGAGAGAGAGAGAAAGAGAGAGAGAATCCCAAGCAGGCTCTGTGCTATCAGCCCGGAGCCAGATGCAGGGCTCAAAGTCACAAACTGTGAGGTGGTGTCTTGAGTGGAAACCAAGAGTTGGACACTTAACTGACCGAGCCACCCATGCACCCCTGTCTCATTAAATCTTACAACAGCCCAAAGGGGATTTGCCCTACTTTATCCTACTCTACAGGAAAGTTTAGAGGAATATCAACACGCTTGTTAGAGGAATAGCTGGGATTGACTCCTGGTGGTCTAGTCCCAGATACCTTATATTCAGACATTGTACTATGTACTTCTCTGTATGTTTGGCTCCATTCCCTCACCCCCACCCTCTTTATTTATGTGTCTTCTGCTTTCCCACCATAACTAAGGTTTGCAAGTGCCTTCGGTTTGCCACGGCACTTACTCTGATTCCATGATCAGGCTGTTTTGCTTTCTAAAGCTAAATGACTCAATTTCACAATTTCCAAATTTCTGGAACAGATAATCTGGTTCATCCAGACTGTGCCAAGTATCTAACCATGATCCAATCAGGTGAGGAGGAAAGAGAGAGAGAGAGAGAAAAGGAGGGAGAAAGGCATATCTGGGTTACCTTATGAAAACATGCTAGACTTGCCCATTTAGATTCTAGATTCTTAGAAGGGGTGCAAGAATTTAGATACAATGGCTAGCATCTTCCTCTGCTACCTCCCCATCCTTACTTTTAAATCCTACTCTACAATTCCTTTGGGGTAGTCTGCCAGGTACATTCATTAGTCTCTGAAGACATCTAAAACATTCCTACATTGGTGCTTTTGCTCACTGTATTTTTCTGACTTGGAGTTTAATCTGTCCTTATGACTCAACCCCTCTGACTATTATCATTGCTTCAAGGCCCAAACCACATAGTACTTCCCACCTCTGGACTCCCACAGACCTTGTCTTACCACATGCTTGGAGCTCTATCAGATTGTCTCTCGCATTGTCATTTTATGGTTTTATTAGTATGCCTTTTCTCCCCAGCTATGCCAATTAATCAAGACCGAAGTTTCTTCTTTTTTAAATTTTTTTAATGTTTTTTATTTATTTTTGAGAGAGAGAGACAGAGAGAGACAGCGTGAGCAGGGGAGGGTCAGAGAGAGAGGGAGACACAGAATCCGAAGACAGGCTCCAGGCTCTGAGCTAGCTGTCAGCACAGAGCCTGACGCGGGGCTCAAACTCACTAAAGCAACATCATGACCTGAGCAGAAGCCAGATGCTCTACCAACTGAGCCACCCAGGTGCCCCAAGACAGAAGTTTCTTGAGATTACAATCTATGTATTTAAATTTGGATTCCAACCACACCTCTAAAAATGTTATACATTGATCGATGTACCTATTGATTGATGAAAGGAAGGAAGGAAGGAAAGATCCAAAAGGCACAATTAGAACAGAAGGTGGAGACTGTTGGATTGAGGGGAATCTGAAGATATTTAAAAGTTGAATTTTCATTTCTGTTTGTCTCATTTTATAATCCTTTACAGGAACAATAACAGAATTGAATTTCCTGATGAATGATTTTCCCTTCACTCTTTAAGCCTCATCTAGTTTTCAGGTAAATGTTGGCTATTGGTTGATATTTCAGTGTCTGACTAACTGGTGAATAAGTTGTGCTAAATTCTTTTGAATATTCCAATGCCAGCTATAAACCTAGTAAAAGTTTGTCTTAATTTGAGAATATAATATAAACCAGGAAATATATTAATTCTATATCTTAAACTTGAATTATGTTTTAATCTGTGACTCTCTTAGGCCAATAATTAAAAATTATTAATCATTAAATTATTAATCATTAAAATGTCATATTTGCTTTGTTATTTCCATTTCTGCTTGAAATCCTTCATTATTTCACTGGGTTAGAATATATATTGTCTTATTTAAAAAATCCATTTCAAATAATTTGGACTTGTTTCCCTAACTCAGTTTCTGGAAGTTTTTCTTTTTTGGTGGCTCTTTCCTTTCCAATCTTAGAACTGGTCAAGACGAGAGATGAAGAGCTGCAGACCCCATAGGCAGTATGTCTGTCAGTCCTGTTGATTAGGTTTAACCTGTTCTAATAGTCACTGGGGTTTAGTTAGTTCTGGGTTCTATTAAGAGTAACCCTAGAGATTTTAGGCATAACAGGATTTTCCAGGGTTACAGCCATCCTGTTACTCAACAAAGACTAAGCACCTGCTTTGTGTCATCTTTCCAGTTTGGCTCAGAACAAAATTGTCATGTAAGTGGTGCTTGACACTGCTTTTACCACCTCTCTCTTGGTATGAATCCACTCAGGCCTCCAGTGCTACATCCTGATGGACCTAGGTCCACACACAGCACCTCCCCTGGGCCTCCCTTCTTTGGAGGAGCGCTTTGGAGGAGCGCTAACCATAAGTGGTTAGGGAACTTATTTATTTTTTCACAAGAAACTTTCAATAATGTAATATCTCCTCCTAGCAAGGATTTTTTAGACTTTAAGTACCTCCGCTCAAAGGAAGAAATCTATTTTATATTATGACCTATTAAGAACATGTGTGTATGTCAAATGAATGTTTTATGCAACAGTACTTACACTTAAAGGTGCGGCAAAAATCACAGTTAATTCTGGATATGATTTTATTAGTAGTGAAGTGTAAGTTTATATTTGATTTCATTTCCTTAAACGACTGGTCAGAAGCTACGAAATTTACCTCAAGACCTACTAAAGGGTCACAAACAGGAATGACTTTATTGGAGGGTGTTTCTGGCCTGAAAGTGGCTTTTATGCACGTGTCAAACTATACAAAGGGGGGGCCTGAGGCTCTATAACATTCATTCACATTTCCCCGGTGCTTCTGCTTTTCTGTAAGTTTGGGGAAAAGTGAAAGGGCCAGCTGAGAAAAGCATATACTCTTAAGGGGCCCTTTAATTCTCTTTTTATCATTTAGACTCACAGATTTCTTGAAGGCTTCATTGAACAATTAAACACTGAGACATTCATCTGTGTATCCAAATTTAATGCAATTTTGCCTCCAGATACACTTCTTGTCTCATCCTTCCTCCATTCAAATGAGTGTATGCTTTGTGTGTCCCACCGTGTTTTCAAGTTGAACTGGTCATCATACACAAAAATTATTTTTCCATGCTCATGAGGATTGTATAACATCTAATGTGATCAGACTACTTACTGAGTAATGAATATGGAAATTAGATAATCGAACTATAGTACAAGGTTAAAATGAACTCCAAGAACTTAAATTCCTAAAGCTGAAGGAGGCGGGTAACTTTTTTCTCTGAGTGAGAGTGTGTGGGAATAGTTTTTTCAAGGGACATTTTTTTAATCCAATTATTCTAAAAACATTTGTTTTGGCCTCTTATAATTGAGTACCACTATGAATAGTCTTTAACATAATGACCAATGTCTCAACCTTGGTCTTGATGAAAAAGATATCTGCATTTTACTTAGAAATCTTAAGCAGCTATAATCCTAATATAGGAAGTGGGTTTTGTGTATGTGTGTGTGTGTGTGTGTGTGTGTGTGTATGTGTGTGTGTGCGTGCGCTTGAGTGTCTATTAAAATGGGGGGCCAGCAAAGGTATTTCATACTCTCTGATTAGGTTCTTTCAATTTTAAATCCATTGAATCAATCAGCCATGTTTAGTCAACGTATGAGCAACATTTATTACTCTGCTGTTGGCACTCTCCCTTGTCCTCTTCTTCAAACTTTTAAATTTCTAGGCTTTTGAATTTCTTACTATTTGATTTTGTGCATACGGTCACCTTTGGTTATGGTTATGTAAGTGAGAGACCATAGGACAGCAGATACTATACTTGTCTTTTTCATTGCATAGTAAGTTTCCTAAGGAGAGAGATGAAATCCACTACTTCCTTCCTAGTGATCTGTAGCCTCTGTTCTGTTCATGAACATGTTCCATGCTCAATAAAGGCTGTTTATATGCTGACCAGCTGCTTGTACATGGAATATTTATAGATTCTTCCTAGTAAGGGTTTAAAAAGGTCAAAATTAAATTAACTTTACTATAAAACCATTCTAATGAACCCGAACTTGGATTCTGATTCAAGTCAGGTACTCGGGAGTAGAAGGCAGTCTCATTCAAGACATTATGCAAGCCAATCAGTCAAAGCTACTGTACTTTGATTCAAATATTTGGGTTGAGTAGCTATATCTCGATAAGTGCATGCACAGAAAACTTAGATCTGATAATATATTGCATTTAGGAACAGACTGAAAATTAGTTTCAAATTAGCAGAAGGTGTTGCACAAAAATTTCCATGCTCTCATCAGTCTAAGTGCTATGCTTAGGGACACATTTTAATATTTTGATGGCTGTCTTCTATATCATAGGACCTAAGCTCGATTTCTTATTATTAAAGAAAGAAAAATAAAATACTCCATCTCTCTATTTTGCTCTCTTCCTTTATCTCTCTCTCTCTGTGTGTGTGTGTGTGTGTGTGTGTGTGTGTGCTTGTGTGTGTATGTGTGTGTGTGTCTAACATACTTTGCTTCTGAGGAATTTAAAAATTGTTAAATAAAAAAACATACTTATTCTTTGGCATTCCCCTAATAACTAGGCTAAAAATCTCTCTCTTTTGTTCCTCATTCTTTTGGTAATTAAGTAGCTCCAAGACAGATAGCATTGCTAAATTTAATATTAAAAAAGTAAAGAAAAAAAGAAAGCATGCCATTTCCTTTAACTTAAACTGTAATCATTATATCAGAAGTGTCCCATATTCTTCTGTATTCCATCCTCCCAGAATCTTTCTTCATGGGCAGGTATGCTCTATGGGCCTGGGCTGGAGAAATGGGGAGAGAACTCTGTCAATATTTCATGAGGACAAAGGAGAAAGTCTCTAAGAATAAGGCTTGCTTCTCTCTTTAAGTGAGCTTTTAGGGGAAAGTGCTTCTCATTCTTTAAAAACATTAGAGAAATAATTGTTTATTTGGCAAAACAAAAAAATTAAATTAGAATATGAGAATAAAATAGTGTTGATGTTATTTATATTAATTCTATATACCCATCAATTCAAGGTTGGAAATTATTTGCTTTACCCACTTCTTCCTGTGTAGCTACAGTAGGTCAGTAAGCTCTGTTATTTTACCTTCAAAAATGAACATCTATGCGTTTCGTTCCATTTCTACGGCCACCTTCCCTCCTAGGCTGAGCCATCAACAGTCCACATTTGAAATCTAGCCTAACAGTATGTCTTCCTACTTCTACTCTTGCCCACTTTTAATCCATTACTGGCATAGCAGGTGGTGTGGTCTTTGAAGGACCTCTATCAGGTGGTGCCACATTCTTAGTTTCTCTCGCATTTGGAGGCAAGCATATGAAAATGCCCACATGTCTTAATAAGACCATTCCTGATCTGGCTCTTATTCTCCAAATTCATCTCACTCCACCTCTCATCTCCCTCCTGCCATGCCTGTGATTTTCACTTTCCTGAATTCACTGAGTCCTTAGTGCTTGCAGGGGCTGGACCAACTGCTTGCATGTCTTTCCTCCTCCCACAATTCTTCATTTGACTGAGTCCTTATCTTTGAGATCTAAGCTTAATTCCCCCAACCCAGAGAAATCATCCTAGATCACCCAATCTGAAGTAGGTCATCCTTTTTATTGTCTCCTACTGAATTTTGTTCTTTTCTTTTTTCCACTTTTCAGAATTTGCAGTTACACATGTTTATTTGTTTGTTTGCATGCCTTCTCAAACTGTGAACTCCAGGAGGGCAAAGATGGTGTCCCAACATTGTATCCAAAATCCAGTACAGTTGCTGAAGCTCAGTGGGAACTTAAAACAATATCTGTTGAATTAGTTCATTAGTTAGCTGTTCTATCAAAAAACAACTGAATTAATTCATTAAGTCACATTAATGAATAATAGCATATGGAATAACATAATTTTTTTAAATGTTTACTTATTTTTAAGAGAGAGAGAGAGCAAGCATGGGTGGGGCAGAGGCAGAGGAAGGGAGACAAAGGATCCCAAGCAGGCTCTGTGCTGACAGCAGAGAACGAGATCTTGGGCTCGAACTCACGGGGTGTGAGATCATGACCTGAGCCAAAATCGGATGTTTAACTGTCTGAGCCACCCGGGAGCCCCAGGTACAAAATGTTAAGTCTCTTCACTTAAGGAATTAAAATAGGACCTTACACATTTTTATGGGATAAATTGGATTATTCTCCTTCCCCGTGTTAAAAAATGTCTTGTCTTAACTTGTTAACCCTAAAATGATTTTTTTAACCGTTCAAATCCCAGTGCTCTGATTTGCCTGGTCTGCAATGATCAGCAGTCTCCACTTGATCATAACTGCAAGGGGTTATTTTAAACTTCTTTTGGAAAGAAATTTCCCTCTGAAGAGAATCTAAAGGGAAAACAATCCATCCAGTGGTGAGAAGGATGAACAAGCAACTTCCAGTATAAAATATTTGTTCAGCCTGTGCAGCGAATTCTCAATATTCTACCTAACATGAGACCTTGCCAGAGCCTGACATAAGCAAATGCTTGGACAACTCTTCATGTCCTGTCCTGTCAGTGATGCCTAGTATACAAGATTCAACTGCCTTCAAAATGACTGAATGATTCCCGAACCAGCAGCTTTCCAATCCATGTAACTGGATCACTTAACAGCCAACTGGCAAGTTGGTTCCATCTCTGGTTCTTGGAACAATCTTCTTTCCAGGGAGAGAGAATTTATGTTCTTCAGTCTAACAGCACAGGGGAGTTTGGCAAACGTTTCCAGCCTAATGGCAAAGGCATGTTCATGCTAGTCCACCTTTAATATTGTGTCTGCTTTCTATATTCTGTCTTGAAACTTCTGACCAAATCTCCTGAATCCAGATCCATTTCCCAAAGATTTAGGTTTTGTTTCTGCCTTGGAATCTTCTCTGGAATAACTTTTCTTCTACTAGGGGCTCTTTTCCTGATACATAGCATTTCAGAGTATATAAATGCTATGATTTTTTGCACAAATTATGTAACCGCTCTAAAGGTTAATTTTGTCCTTTGTATGGAGATTATAAGGATAGCAGTTTTCTCATAGGAATATTGTGGAAACTGTGATTAGGCACGTAATATGCTTAGGATTGTTTTGAAAGTAGTGAAAGTTCCTCATATGAGGACTTGAAGATACAAAACATAAGGGAAGGGAAGCATAAATAATATAAAAACAGGGAGGGGGACAAAACATAAGAGACTCTTAAATATGGAGAACAAACAGAGGGTTACTGGAGGGATGGGGGGATGGGCTAAATGGGTAAGGGGCATCAAGAAATCTACTCCTGAAATCATTGTTGCACTATATGCTAACTGACTTGGATGTAAATTAAAAAAAAAAATAAAGAAATGATGTGCTTCAATTAAAAAAAAAAGAAATTTGTGAAAGTTCTGCCCCTATGAGCAATTAAGCAGTGGCCAGTGTTTCATGTCTATATCACCCTTAGATTGCAGAGGCCAGCCCTGTGTCAGGAGGCAGAGTCTTGATTTTCCCATCTTCCAAAACCTATCCTTCCCTGTTGTTTTCTATGTCAGTTAATGGGGCTATCATTTCCCAAATTGCTCAGGAGATGTGCTCAATTCCTCTTTCCCTCATTCCTTACATACAGTCCATCAGCAGATAGTTTGGGCTCAATCTCAAAGCTTTCCTGAACTGTACTACTTCTCATAATTTTTTTTCTTAACCATTCGAGTTCAAATTACTATCATCTCTTATCTGGACCATTGTAATAGCTATCTGATCTTTCTTTTAGCCTCATTTCCCTAAGATCCCTTTTCCCCATCAGCAACAAAAGGATATTTTCAAGGTATAAACCCTACCATAGCGCTCCTTTGCTTAAAACCCTACACAAGCTTTTGATTTTAGGTTATAGTAAAATGCAATCATTTTGCCATGGTCTTCAAGACCCTCCTAATCTGGCCTTCCACTATCTCTTTGGCTTAATTTCCTCCATGTCTCACACTGGCTTGATTTTCTAACTGTGTCTTTTCCTCACATGCCAAATTTCTTATTATCTCTGAGCCTTTGCATTTGTGGTTCCTTATGTTGGAAACACACTTTTCCTAGATCTTGGCCTGATTATCTCATTTTCATGATTCAGATGTCAGCCTCAATATTATATCTTCAGAGGTGTCTTCCCTGCTGCCTTTTCTTAATTAGGGATCCCCCACAATCCAGTCCCACTCTGTCCTGCTCCAGGCATCTATTTTCTCCACAGCAATAGTTACTATCTGCAATAATTTTATATTCCATCTCGCTTCCTCATTTCCCTCCACATGTACGCTCTATAATCTCAGGAATCCCTATTCCCCATTGTATCCCCAATCTGTAGAACAGTAAAGGCACATAGTAGATCCTTAATAAATACTTGATACATCTTTCCCAATGAATAAGATTTGTGAGTTTGCACTTCTTTGTTCTGCTAATTGGTACTAGAAACAATATGGGGGGGGGCAAACATACAAAGAAAGGTTTATTCTACAGAAGACTCTTGTTACCTTTTCAACAATAAGAACCACAAAAAAATGATAGTCCTATAGACCTGAGCTTTTCAAGATGCACCTAGAGCTGACAGGGCATACTTAATTTTCTTTCCACCACATCTGCATACTTAAAATGACAGTGAACAGTAAAAGCAACACCACAGGGGCACCTGGGTGGCTCAGTCGGTTAAGTGTCCAGCTTTGGCTCAGGTCATGATCTTGCAGTTCGTGGGTTCGAGCTCCGCATCAGGTTCTGTGCTGCTAGCTCAGAGCTTGGAGCCTGTTTCAGATTCTGTCTCCCTCTCTCTCTGCCCCTCCCCCACTCGTGCTCTGTCTCTGTCTCAAAAATAAACTATATAAAAATTAAAAAAAAAAGCAACACCACAAAAACAAAAGGCAAGAATAGTTCCCTCAACATTTATATCTTTATTCTTAGAAGTGTTGATGACCTATGTTTCTTTCTTTGGAGAAGAAATTCTTAAAGAAGATTTAATAATTTTTTGAAAACTAAAAATAGATGCTGGTAGTGAACACAATCATGGATTTTCTTCTAATCTCCTTTCTTTCTAAGGTTTCCATTTCAAATTAATTACATTATGTGCTTAATGAAGGAAGATTATTTGGTTATCATAGCTTATTTAGGTATATTCCCCCCTCAACCCCAATACCCAAGGAAAGGAAGTAGTTCATATAATTGTTCTATGTTACTGTAATTAGATGTGTTGACATTCACCATAAAGAAGAAAGAGACTATATGTCAGTAGGGGAACTGTGAACAGCGATATACAGTAAAGACTCACATTAAGATTTTGTTCCCAAGGTTCTGACACATTTGATTTTGAATAGCTATAGAGCAAGGACAGTATTGATCACAAACAAAACCTGAGGAGTATATACAAATATGACACTTAGCTTTTGTAAATATAAAAGTTTAGGTATGAGTAGACAAAGTAGAGTAGAAAATTGATATTGACTAATAAATGTGGGCAATATGGATATTGAGATTTGTCCTAGAACATATGATTTCTTCAAAAGCAAAATTTTCAAATATCTTTGCCTATGTTTCTTTGTGTCCAGAAAAAATATGGCAATAATTGGATAATAAATTTTTAAAAAATTTTTAATGTTTATTTATTTTTGAGAGAGAGAGAGACAGAGCACAAGTAGGAGAGGAGCAGAGAGAGAAAGAGACCCAGAATCTGAAGCAGGCTCCAAGCTCTGAGCTGTCAGCACAGAGCCCGATGCGGTGCTCGAGCCCACAAACCGTGAGATCATGACCTGAGCTGAAGTTGGATGCTTAAAGGACTGAGCCACCCAGGCACCCCTAAAAAATGTTATTATCTGTTTGGAAGATAGTGTATTTTCACAAAACTTTAAGACCTTGAACTAACAAAGCAAGGACATATGAAAAGATTTATAGAACAAAACTTACAATAAAAAAATGGAAGTGGATGATGGATTAATTTATTAACTTAAGACTGACTTTTTTTTTCTTTTTAAGATTCCACATGTAAGTGATACCATGCTATATTTGTCTTTGTCTGGCTTACTGCACTTAGCATAATGCCATCCAGTTTAATCCATGTTGTCTCAAATAAAAGGACTTCTACAACCGTATTTGTCAATTATATTTCAGTAGAGCTGAAAAAAAAGTGGAACTTACACTGCATTTTAAAGAAATGGCTTTTAGTTAATACGTAAAACATATGTGTGGAAATCTGTCTTTTTATACATATCTCTAAATGTGTGGGTTTTTACAGAAGTATCAGAACTTGCACCTAGAGCGATGGTTTTCAACATAAATGTTGAAAGTACAAATTACCAGCCAATACTACTTCTCAATTGTAGGACTACAAGGCAGAGGAATGGTGAACTTGACATAGATAAAATGGTTAATATGCTTTAGGCCCTGGGCATGTGCTGATTGTGCAAGCTACTTAAAATATCCTTAATGACTTCCACATGTCATATTCCTAGTCTTGTGTAGAAAGCTTGTGGGACAATTTTCTAGATGGTCAGTTGTAGCATCGATGAGGAGATAGGTGAGTGATTCCGAAAAGCTCCTCTGTGGTTGAGTGCAGACTGGGAAAAAGAAAGAAAACTAAAGTAGCTTTAAAGTAGCATTGTGAAGATTGATGAAAATAACCAATATATGATTATCAAGATAATGAAGATATTCAAATATGACAATAAAAACGCACTTGCTGAGAAAACACTTGGTCTGCAATCTGGATGTTGAGAGAACCACAAAATGAAACATTTTTCAGTCTCCTAATTAGATGTCTTAAGAATCTGAACACTCAAGCTTGTTCATTTACTATGAAAAAATTCCCTTAAGTCCTGACAAAAGGATTATGAAATCTATAAAAGTATGTGTTTATATACACATATATACATATACATATATATAATTTGTTATTATTTAATATAATGCTTTAGAAGATTAAAAGTAACCCCTTTTAGAGGTAAATTCAATGCCTTGTGTGCACCGTGACTTGGATAGTATGGGGGAGATCAGAAAGATCAGAAATGTGTATCAAGTAATTCTGTGAGGTCTTTGAGCTCCAAGTCATATTTTGGACCCATTTAGCATATGACCACACATCTTTATACTTCCTTAAAATAAATAGAAGTCTCTCTTAAAGATTTCTGTTCTAGAGGTACCTGGGTGGGTCAGTCAGTTAAGCATCCGACTTTAGCTCAGGTCATGATATCTCGGTTCATGAGTTCGAGCCCTGTGTCGGGCTCTGTGCTCACAGCTCAGAGCTTGACTCGGATTCTGTGTCTCCTTCTCTCTCTATGTCCCTCCCCAAATTGTCTCTCTTTTTCTCAAAAATAAACATTACCAAAAAAATTAAATAAAAAAGATTCCCATTCTGTTCAACAACTTTTGAGTTTCTTGAGGCAAAGACTGAGTCTTCACAATTACAGCCCCAGTGTGAGTATAGTAGCTGGCACATAACTCAATAAAAGCCTTGCTGTTCTTACTGTTGAATTATGGAGTTTATATTTCAGGCTCTAGGGAGAATATATTTCTTCTCTTTGTATATCTTTTTATCTAACTATTGACTCCCTCATACTTGGAAGACTTCAGTGGACTTTATGTTGATCAGAGTCATTAGTGATGAGTATGTTGCCAATAAGATACAACATGGCTGATTCTCTAAGGAGTAGGCTCTAAAAGAGGATATATCATGTGGCTTGAACATACAGTAATTTTCTGTATAACCTTGGACAATTCATTTAACCTCTTTATGACACAGATTTCCCATCTGTGAAATGAGAATAATACTACCTATCTGCTCCCTACTTCACAGGAATAGTATGTCCACGCCTGAGATAATGGCTGTACATCACTTGGAGCTCATTGGAGAAAAGCACTGTTTAATTACAATTGTTATTATTGCCTACACGGAGTTAATGATGATGTGGGGAAGAAGAGATGTCATCCAAGTTATGTATAAATGTATCTAGGGTAGGGGCAAGAAAAAAAGGAAAAAGAATGTTACTAAAATTCCTGCTAAAGTAAAGCCAGCTGAATTATTTTTGCTCTGGATTACCCCAAAATTAGAATATTTTCTTCTAAAGAGGTGAAAAGAAAATGGTAAAATAAAAAGGTGAGAATAAGAAATATTTTTATGACATTTATCTGAACAGGGTAAAGGATTAAAAAAATAGAAAAATTAGCAAGAAAGAAGAGTTTTAATAAGATTTCTAGTTCGCTTTTTAGAGACAAGTGCCTCTTGGTTATATGTTTGTGGCTTATCCACTTTCTGAATTATCTAGGTTACATCTGCACCCCTGGGCAGACTTCTCCCTTGTCTGCATGTTTCTGGGTCAAGTCCCTCTTTCTGTGACCTCTCCCTGAGGCAGTTTTTATGTCAAGGAATGCAAACCAATTTTAATATTAGCCTAAGGTAAACATAATTAGAAGGGTAAATTCTCTTCTAAAAGCGGGCGGGGGTGGAGGGTGGAGGAATCATGCAATGCATTTCAAACTCAAATGTAATTTTTGTAAAACTTACTTCTCCAAAATATCATATCAAAGAAACCCAGGGTTAGATATCATCCATAAATGATTACCACCTGTCCAATGAGGAGACTATCTTTGAAAATAATTTTTAACATGTCGCTAAACCTGCATTTTCTTGCAAAATATTCAAAAAACC
This sequence comes from Cryptoprocta ferox, assembly GCA_028646485.1. Taxonomy (NCBI): domain Eukaryota; kingdom Metazoa; phylum Chordata; class Mammalia; order Carnivora; family Eupleridae; genus Cryptoprocta; species Cryptoprocta ferox. Next base: position 36,814,157 of record CM053570.1, read on the forward strand.
CCCTCCAACTTAACCAATAAATAGCAATACCATAGGCAAATATGTAGAACTCCATAAATATTTAATATCTATAAAAGTCATTTCAGGTAATTAAAAAATAAGAAAATAGAAAAAAGGAAAAGTGGGAAAAAGGATAAATGGGAAGAATAATTATCACTTAACAGTGGGGGTAGGTTAATGAATAGGAATAGAAAAGTGGGTATTGAGACCGTAAGTATGAGCTATTTGGGGACAGAAATGGATTCTCATTTTCATCATCATGTTCCTCCAACAAATAGAGGAGAGTCTCAGTAAATCATTGGAGAGTGAAGGGTAGGACAGAGTAGACAAGGACTAAAACAAGCCTGATTTCAGTACAGGAGGAAAAAAAAAGAGGGTAAAGGGCTGGAAGGGAAAAAAAGGTGCATAACTAATGAAAACAAATTTTATTTAACTTTAAAAAGAAAACTTGATTTTTTTCAGTTCTATAGATAAACTTTCAGGTCATTGTGATTTTTTACGGTTATTTTCTGTTTAGGTTTGGTTCTTTTTTTTTTCTATTTTCTAGTGTTTTCTAGTCAAGCTAGTTTCTGTCTGTGATCTTCCTCTGCAATTCATATACTGGTATATGCTTTTAGTCTTGAAATTTACACATAGGAGAAAGAAGTAATTTTCTAGTTAGCAAAAGAAGGATGACCAACCTGGATGGCAGTTGGTTTCTTAACAAGAGTGTGCCAAACAAGAGTTATTCGATTCATGGCTTCCAGGAAGAAGATTCCTTTTTTGCCCACCCCCCCCCACCCCCGGGCCAGAGGGGCACATGGGACAGAAGATGGGAATTCTGAAACAGAGAGCGCTCACAGCACAAGAGTTGATAAATTCTACACACATCTTCAAGTGTTTCTATCTCATGTTCTCTCTCCTTGGTGTTGACTCTCTCTTGTAAGTAGTTTTAAACATGAACCCCCATTCCTGCCACTGGTTAATCTTAAAGTATTTATGATAGAGCTTTGATCCTTCCTTCAAATTTGAGGAACTTTTATTTCACTTCTTCCACTGACTTAGCACCAGAGAGCTTTCTAAGGCAACCTGAAAAAAGAGTCACCACTAAAGAACAATTTTATGTTTTATTTTCAGAACTCACAATCTGTTTTCTGAGACATACAAACTTGGGTAGTTTAGAAGGAGTCTGACCTAGTGTCTGTTTATTTATTTATTTATTCATGTTTGAGCATTTGACACACAAGGTTCCATTTGGTTCAGGTTACAACATAGTGATTTGTCACATTTACATATTATGCTGTGTTCACTACAAGTGTAGTCAGTGTCTGTCTGGAAACACCACTGTTACAATTCATTGATGATGTTCCTTATGTCATGCCTTTTATCCCCATGACCTATTCATTCCACAGCCTAGTGCCCTCTTTAAAAATTTTTTTAAAAATGTTTATTTAATTTTGAGAGAGACAGAGAGACTGCATGCTAGCGGGAGAGGGGCAGAGAGAGAGAGAGACAGAGGGAGACACAGAATTTGAAGCAGGCTCCAGGCTCTGGGCTGTCAGCAGAGAGCCTGGCATGGGGCTCAAACCCACAAACCATGAGATCATGACCTGATGTGAAGTCAGAGGCTCAACTGACTGAGCCACCCAGGCTCTCCTACTGCCCTTTTTAATCCATAGCTTTTCTTTAAAAAACAAAAACAAAAACAAAAACAAAAACAAAAACAAAAAAAAACCTCTGTTTAAGAGAGCAGCTCAGGTGTTTCAGTGATCTGAAGTTGCGAAGCTGGGTCTACAGTACCTAAGGGTAGCACACTTTCTGACCCTCTGTAACAGCACAGCCGCTCTGGCTCCTATCTCTGGGTGCTTCTCTGGGGGTGGAGAGTATATTGTGAAAGCAACTTCTGGGGGAAACAAATGATCTCCACAAACAGAAGTTTAAAAACAGCAACTAAAAATAGGCAAACTCTCCTGCATGAGAATTCAGTACTGGCCCCTTTGACCTTAGTCCTTTTTTACAAATGGATCTGTGCTTCTAATGGAGGTTTTATGGATATTAGGCATGGAGAAGAAACCAACCTACACAGTGAATTGAGGGAATAAGTTGCACATTTTGTGGTCTTTGAAGACGAGGAAAGTTTGTCAACAGGCTGATCTTGCCCATCTATGATTATTAATGGCGTTCCAGTTTTCAGAGCCTGGCAGTATATTGTTCCCAACATTTCATATCATTCTGTCTCTGTTGATATCTCCCTGGTAGACACACACTCCACTTTAAATGAGAAGCTCTTCCTAGGAGACAGCTGCAAAGAATTCTATTTATGCACACAAGACTTGAAATAAGACATATCCTAACCTTTAATTATGAATTACTACCTAACTTGCAAGGAGTATGAAAAGGGGTGGAAAAGCAATGAGAAAATCATGTGGATTTTTTTTTAAGATGACAAAATCTTCAAGTTGATTTAACAAGGTTTCTTTGACTTTAAAAGTCATAGGATGAAAGCTCTTATATATAAAAAAAAAAGATTGCACAGGTCACACTGCCGAGGATAAACAATCATTCTTAAGTCCTTTGTTTCAGGCCACAGTGAAACTTAATCCCTAGGTGTTCCTGTCTGTCCATGCATGCATGTGGATCTTGCCATTTCTCTAGTCTTGGTGCTTGCTTTCAAGCACAGAGCTCCGGACTGGAAGGCATTTGATTTCTGGTAATTAATCAGCTCATCATACCCGCTGTGTTTCTCCCCTAGGCCCAGCTCAAGTGAGTGATCCAAATCTGGCTTCAGGAAAAAAAGCATTTATACTCTGAGTGCACAGAATGAAACACTGATAAACAGTTCTTGGTAAAACATTGGATTCAGATGGCATTATTTTCCCTTTTAAGCCGTAAGTCTTCTTAAGAAAATACACATAGCAAAAACCCAAAACCAAAACAAAAGCCAAACAAAAACATGTTGGATGCCCTTTAAACAGAAAGCATTTTGTCCTAATAAAATGAGTCATCAAGATTTGCTGGTGTTTGGGAGTGTGGTGCCACAGCCTTTTAAAGTGTTTGCCTAGAATGTTAATGTTCATTTTTTAAACACCTTTTTGTTTGAATCTTTATACACAGTACGTTATCTCAGAATTTCTTGTTTGACTTGTCTCTGTAATAACCCAGTTACTACTAATTTTATCAGTTGTTGTGAGCAATCCAAACTCGTATTAGTAATTTTTCATGCCTAGATATTTGGCAATGTTCATTCTTTTCCATTGCTTACTTGTCTGCCTCAACAGCCATTGTAAAGTAAAGTTTTGTTATTAGAACTTAGAATACCCTCCCTCGTATACTTGTCTTGCAGGTAATTTTGAGCCCTTTTGTTTCTATAAATAATGTAGTCCTATAATGGGTTCTCTTTTCTTGCCAATTATTCTGCTCAAAACTGAGATTAATCAATCAATCAGTTGTCAAAAGCATTTCTGAATTGGCTGTATTTGATTTATAGAAGTTACGCATGAACATCAAGCAATGGGAAACATGGTATACCAAAACCATAATAAACTTTAATGATTTTGAAGGCAGCATGAATTTTAAATAATGCCAACCCACATAATCTTCTCCAAGCCTGATAATATTACTCATTGCCATCACGAAACCATCTTATCTCAAGGAACTATTTCTTCTACACATCTGACATACAGTCTTTTACAATGATAGGTTTCATGAGATATTCTCAAGATTTTGTTCCCCAGGAGACATTTGGTAATTCTGGAGACACTTTTGACTGTCCCACCTGGGGAAGAGAGGTTCTACTACCATCTAATAAGTAGAGGTCAGCAATGCTTCTAAATATTCTACAGTGCACAAGACAACCCCAAGAACAAAGACTTAGGAGCTCTAAAATGTCAACATTGCTGAGATTAAGAACACATTGGTTACATATATATTTATATATGTTTTTTCATTTAAAAATAGGATGAAGAAAGTACATATACCATAAATACACAACTTAAACAAATTTCAAAAATTGAATACAACTGTGTCAATAATGACAAGACCAAGTAAAACAAGATGATCAGCATGTCAGAAGCCACCTCATGCTTCTTTCTAGCCCCTCCTCCACTCCCAACAAGGATGACCACTGTTCTGATTTCTAAGAGCATCTAAATGGAATCACAGTGTAGCTTACATATATATGTTGCATAAACTATATAGATACCTTTCTCTCTTTCCATTTGAATCCTAAGGGCCACTGAATCGTACAAATTAGAGGTTGGACTTCTTCTGACTCGGGGAAAATTGGGGGACTTTGAGTTTATAATGAATTCGTTGAGAGTTGCTATTTATTATTGCTGACACATTGAAAGAGAAGGCAGTTATTTCCAGTGCATATCTGTTTATACACCTTCACCCTACCTCATTTCCTACCACTTTACCATGAAGGGAAAAGGAGACCCAGATTCATAAAAGAAAGCAGACAAGTTCTGGTCTATAAAATAAAATGAAGAAGTGTTCTCTGAGCTTTTGTTTATTTTACTTCAAAAGAGCTCACATGCAAAGAGAGAGCCCTTGAAGCCACAAGTAAATGATGCAGACGCTTAGCCAAATGGGGAAAAGTGCCTTATATGTCATGTCTTGCGCCCTTCTGCTGTTTCCAATTTTTCCTGCTTCTTAGTTCTAAGCATACCATCCACATAAGTGAAATAAACCACATTGGGCAAGAGCTTAAGTTAAATATCAAAATCACTGCATGCTGACCGTGAAAACTCACTCATGCTGAACATTTGTGGGTTATCAGGATCAAAGAAGACTTCGATATTTATCAAAAAATTTAGCCCACCGTGGTTTAGACTTCATTAACTTGGTATGTATTTGAAGAATTCAATAGAGTTAATGCAGGCCAAGCCTGCCCTGAAATTTTTTTTAACTTAGGAAAAATGGTTATCCTCTTGAAGAGATAGGTATCAGTTTTTAAATATTGAGAGAGGGCAGAATAACATAAGGTTCACACATGCTTTGGTTGTCTGAATGCAATGAGCTCTCTGCAGGACTGAATTATGCTTTGTTCATGAAGACACACAAGAACAAATTTGTCTTTTATATAATGCCTCTAATACTGATTTGAAGTACTATGGGAAATCAAACTGAGTCTAGACGACACAAGTTTTCTGGTTCAGATCCAAAATTATTTTAAATGAGGACAAGCCCAGTTGCAAAATCATGGGCTGTTACAGATATCAGAATAAACAATGAGACTCCCCCTACAAATTTTACTTACAAATCTATCCCCTGGATAGAAGTCTGAATGATGGGGTGATCTCTCCTGAATCAGAGACAAAGATAAGTCTACTTTAGAAAAAAAGACCTCCTCATGTATGACATCATTGTCTTGCTGCATACAAAGTGGTTAGATAGTCGATTATTTTATTTAAAAATTTCAACATTATGATCACTGGTGTATTTATTGGCACTTAAAATATCAAAGTATTTCTTGCTCGGAGGCAAAGATATTTCACTCACTGTACCTAAGTATGGTCTGGGGAATAATGCCATTGTTAGTGAGGGTTAGGGGGAGGTTGGGGGCACAGATCAAAAAGAAAAATAGTCAGGTGCATCAAAATGCTAAAGAGATTTTCTAGATGATTTCTTGGTATAAGAGAAATGCTCTGAATCAGAGAAGGATAGACAGAGACAGAGAGAGAAAATCACAAATTTAAATCAAGAATCTAAAAGCTTCCCAGGCAGACATTTAGCATAGCACCTGTTATTACATGATTTTTAATATGCCATTTTATTTAAGATGGAAATAAAACATAACAAAAATTTTTTGTCTAGAAAAGATGCTTAGGAAAAAAATAATTTGCTTTAATCACTTTGCTTCTTTTATGAAGTGTCCATTATTCATATAACAAAAATAGATATTGCCATTTTCCCCTTAGGTGTAGTTATAATTCAGTGTTGTATTACTTTCAAGGTCAGTTTCTTTTCTACAACTCTAAGAAACACTGTTTTGGTAATAGAGTTGCCTGTGCATAAGTATGCAAAGCTATAATTATTTCAAAATATCACTTAATTTCTGTAACTATAGAATCAATGTCATACAAGTTGCCCCTATGTTTTTTTTTTCTGTTAGTGCAAGGCATTCTTTACATTCCTAAGGTATACGTAGCTGCAAACACTCATAGGTATCCATTAATGAGGAAGTTTCACATTCATCTTAACCCAGTGTTTTTCTAAGTGTGGTCTGGGGATTAGCTGCTTCAGATTCCTTGGAAAGCAGACGATGTTTGGCAAAACATAAATCTATCATCCCTACTATAGTTCTATTAAATCAGAGGGTCTGAGGGTTGTGTCTACCAAAATGCATTTTAATTCACTTGTGAATAATATTAGGTAAAGTCTGAGATTCACTGCTCTAGAAAAGGTGGATATGCTTAAATCATCCTCAAAACTATAATTTTTCTAAGAAAATGAGAATTATTAAAGAAAATCTATTCGGAAACCATTCAGCAGTAAACAGTTTTGATAGAAAATACCTAGATGTGAAATCACTGCAGAAATAAAATTTGTTCCTTGTTTATGTTGTAGAAGTTTTCACCTCAACATGTAACAGATATCTGGATTTTTAAAAATAATTTTTATTCATATAGCCAATCTAACATATCCATATAGTTAAGATAAATATGAAGTAGGGACTATTATTATTCATTTTTGTAATTGAGGAAACCTAGGCTCAAAGATATTGTGACTCAGTCAAGGTCACACGGCTAGAGAACTGTGGAGAAATTTCATGCTACTTTACGTAGTGAATCATGCAGTTTTCCTATTTAAATATTTTTAAAATTAAAAAAAAAATTTTAATGTTTTTATTGATTTTTGAGAGACAGAGAGACAGAGCATGAGCAAGGGAGGGGCAGGAGAGAGAGGGAGACACAGGATCCAAGTAGGCTCCAGGCTCTGAGCTGTCATCACAGAGCGCAACATGGGGCTAGAACTCACAAACCGAGCAATCATGACCTGAACCGAAGTCAGACGCTTAACCAACTGAGCCGCCCTGGCACCCCTTTCTTATTTAAATATTATAGCATGTTAAATCTGATTTTTACAGTAGTTAATGCCAAAGCTGAAAAGAAAAAATTCTAGGTAACCCTTTATTCCAAACTCAGCCCATGTTACCACCGTCTGATTGGCAAGGGTACTAGTACTCAAAATTTTTTTTGAGTCTGGGAGATCACGGAAGTTAACTATCCAAGAGACATTGCTGGTCCCCCACCTAAAAACAGAAGTCACCCCATACTGTAGGTGGAGATAGCTCTTGCTTAGAAACTGAAGACTTGAGTTTGATTCTGAGTCTTAGCAGAGTATTGAGGAAGCTCAACTGCGTAGCCTAAACTGCATACTTGTAGCCCACAAAGGTCAATATTACAACAGTGATGATATGAAGGGTATTGCTGGTCACTACTAGTCGAAAAAGCCAGCAACACTCTTGCCCTGTTACAAAACAAGATGTTTGCCTTCTTTCCCTCATCTCTCTTCCCTAAACCAACATCAAAAATGGAGATGGAAGGGAGATATATACAGTGTAATGGATGCTTCTATCTCCACTCTTGTTCCACATGCCCAGAAGCTCAGTCTCTGTTGGGAGAAGAAGAGTTTTATGATGTAGACACACGACTGAAGTTTAAACCAACTTGAACCAAGTTTTAATTGTCAAAAGCATCCTGAGATTTCAAGGATCTCCCATTCTCTTTAAGGGTTGAGGTATCAAAATTTAATACAGCAAGATGAATAGCAGTGATTGAGGGAAAATCATATTTATACTCCCTTCCCTTCAATTAAGGCTTCTCAACGAGCTGTTTATGTAAACTACATATTTCAAGTAGAATGTCTTGATCATGATACCCAAACATGTACTGAAAGTTTATAGTAAATGTAGTAAGGTCTTGTAAGGACCTCCAGAAATTTTCTAAGGACTAGAATACAGGGAAAAGAGATAAAGTGCATATGGGAGCATATGTGGGAATATAATGTGGCATTGAGAATCTGAAGATATGCTTTGGTTGCAAACTGGAACAAATATTTATGCGCTTTAAAAAAATTTGATATTGTTGATGTTAGTCATCTATTGCATATATGTAGGCTCATTAATGATTATTTACCTTAGGAATAAGGTCCTAAGAACCAAAGTCTGGAACCAAAGCCTCTCTGTGACAGACGTACTTCTTTTAGTCTAGCAATAAACTTTTTTTCATTTTTCGTTTTGGTATAGTCAACACACAATGTTACAATAGTTAAAGGTATACAACCTAGTAATTCAACTTCTCTATACCTTATGCTATGTTGACCACAAGTGTAGCTACCATCTGTCACCAAACAACACTATTACAGTACTATTGTCTAGATCCCCTATTCTGTACCTTTTATTCCCATGACTTATTCTGTTCCTAACTAGAAGCCTGTATCTCCCACTCCTTTCACCCATTCTTCCCCTCCCTCCTAAACTCCCTCTCTTCTGGCAACCATCAGTTTGTTCTCTGTACTTATATGTCTGATGGTGCTTTTTTGTTTGTTTGCTTGCTTTTCATATTCCATATATAAGTGAAATCATATGGTATTTTACTTTCTTTGACTTAGTTTACTTGTAAATGGCAAGACCTCCTCCCTTTTTATAGCTGAGTAATATTGCACTGTATATATAAACCACATCATCTTTATCCATTCATCTGTTGATGGACACTTGGGCTGATTTCATATCTTGGCTATCATAAATAATGCTGCAATAAACAGGGATGTGTATATCTTTTTGAATTAGTGGTTTTGTTTTTGAGGGTTAAATATCCAGTATTGGAATTATTGGATAATATAGTATTTTTATCTTTACTTTCTTGAGGAACCTCCATAGTGTTTTCCATAGTGGCTGTACCAGCAATAAACCGTTTATATCAAGTCAAGGGGTCAAGATTATAATCCTTTGTGTGTGGCTCAGCTAGTAATCTAGTCATCTCTACCTACTGGCAAGGTTAATGTCAAATTGACCACATAGAAAAAGAAACTGGGTGCCTACAACTTTATTAATAACCAGAAGTGAGGGCACACATCTTTAGAACCATCCATTTTGAATGCTTCTGACACAACCCTTCTATACTCTGACTACTCCTGCTTGGCTTTCTAGAAGCTTTCTTCGGGAGTATAGCATTGTTACTGTAAGAACATGAAAATGGGTGTACCCGTGGTACCACATGAAATGGCAAACACAAGTTGTTCAATGAATCATTCAGGCTTGGAATGGGAACACGGCGCAGCTTATCTGGGCATTAATGCTGTCACTTAATTCAGTTGCTAGTGAGAAAGTTCATAACATTTACGCTGGTTGCTGCCTCAAATTTTAATACTCTTAAGGAAAAAAAAGGACTACCCTATGACCCTATGAAGTGTGCAAAGAATAGGAATGCTTGATATGGAGCCAGGGGAAGAGCCTCCGATTTATATCGTCACAAGTTCTTCATACGCACGTATGGCTAAACTGCAGCTTACCTATTATTTACAGCACACAGCACAGTTCCAGTATGAAGCAGCAGCAGACCACCTATCTTTATTGAAAATGACACATTGGAATGTATCTGCAGTTGTGTGAATTGGGAGAGTGAGCCAAATTATTTTACCAGAAATTGTCTCTTTGGGGCAGAATGTTTGCACATGTATATTGTTACAGCACTCAGGGATTGATAGAACACTTCACTATTGTTGGGGACCTGTCTCATCATTCAAGGAATGTCTCTGGCTGGCCACCTGGGACATCTCATCACTTTATGGAAGACTTACTCCAAAATGAAACAACAGATCTGAGTGAGATCTCGTTGATTCACTTCAGTCCTTGCTATCCCAGTTTTCTTTGGTATTTTTCGTTTTAGAGGTTAGTAGGCACAATTGTTTATTGATGAGCGTAGAAGGGAGCAGATTTTTGACCCCAGTTCCCACAGGTTGGGAACAACTGCATAGCAATGTATCCCTATTAATGTATTTGGTAAACTTGGCGAGATTTAGTGATAACATTCATAGACATTTTCGTGTGGCATAACTTTCTGAACATTTTCAGAGGCAAGATACCACATTTTCCTTCATGATCAGATTCATTTGATATTTTGCCCTATTTAGAAATATTTCCCTCTATCAGGGGATCTACTATCCTAGATTTCCATGGACACATTCATTTAAAAGCAGTTAATAAATGTAATCAGAGCAGGTCAAACCAGTTAATCATCTAGCCAGTCTATGATTTGGCTTGCGATGCTCTTCAAGGTAGATTTTGAGGCTTTCATACATGCTTGGCATAACATCACTTTCAAAAAAGAATCCCAAACATTTCCCATTTTCCTAAACTACCCAAAATGTATTGAAAACAGTTTTTGAACCCATTTATATATGAACTATATCTTTTAGAGATAATGTTATTTTAAATGTTGGGGAGCTTCAAGACATTTCTATAGCAGCGCTGCTGAGTCCCTGTCATACTGGGCTCTTTTCTTTCTTGCTGCAAGCTGGCAAGATTCAGCCAGTTTTCCTCTTTTTGATTAGCATTTGTCCCCCCATTCTATCTTTTGGGGTTTTGTTATCCACCAAAAAGGAAGGCAGAGGCTTGTGAAGTCAGTCCAGTTTGACCCTTTATTTACCTAACTTTGACAGAGTCACACCGACTTCTTTTGTTCTAAGGATTTTCCTGCTAATTCCTCTGGGAAAAATATTGAAGAGATAAAATAACAAATGTGGGAGAGTGATGAAGGTTACAGACACTTACAAAGTTCTTACAGTTTTATTCCCTTGGTGACAGTTCTTGACTCTCTTCTGAAGACAGGAATTGAAAACTTCCCTTTGAATTCTGTCCTGTGATTTTATTTCTAAGAGCAGGGATAATCCAATGTCACTTCCCCCCTGACCCATCCATGGAGTAGGTGATGCGTGATCTTTTCTCCACGATGCTCCTCTCTCACCATGGGGAAGGCTTGAAGCAGATGTGGGTTTTTAGACTTTTCCCCATTAAAATGGTCTTTATTCACACAGAATTATACCTTTCAGACACTTTCTCAGAACACGTTACATTGGATCTAAAGTCTCGATTCCTTACCCATGCCAAATAATGCATGCTGCTTTCATTTCAAGCTTCAAGGTGTGCTCCCTTGTTCTAATTTCATATTTCAGTTGTAGTCCCACTCATTCTTAATGATTTTTCTCTCTTCTCAGATGTAACCACATTTATCTTAAGTTTTCCTCTTCTTAGAGATTTTCTTGCAGTGTGATAGCTAGGAATACAAATGATTCCATCTTGGTACAAGGTCAGATTCCTCCATTTAGCAAACATGTCTTTATCAGCTAATGAGTGCCAGGAACTCCTGTAGGTGTTGAGGATACAGCTGTGCACAAAACAAAACAAACAAACAAAACCTTTGCCCTCATGAAGGTTACATTTTAGTGGGCGTAGACAGACACTAAACAAGAAGTTAGGCACGTATGTGTGTTAACCGGTGGTAAGTGCTTTAGAGAATACAAGGCAGGGAAGGGCTGGAAATTGCTGGCATGTAAGGGAGTGTTAATAATTTTACATAGAGGCAGGGAAAACCTCATAGAAAAGTGATATTTGAGTGAAGGCTTTAAAAAGGTTAGGAAAGGGGTGCTGGCAGCTCAGAGCCTGGAGCCTGCTTCTGATTCTGTGTGTCCCTCTCTCTCTGCCCCTCCCCTGCTCATGATCTGTCTCTCTCTGTCTCGCAAAAATAAATAAATGTTAAAAAAAAACTTAAAAAAAAAAAGGTTGGGAAAAGAACCATGTAGACATCTAGAGGGACAAAACCTAAGAGCATTATCAATCCAGCTATCTACTAGGTAGTAGGAAGAGTCACAAGAAAGGCCCATAGATGGGAACATGCCTGGCATATTTGAGGAAGAGCAAGAGGTTCACTATGGGTGGTATAGATGAAGTGAGGGGGAGAAAAGCTGAATACGGCGGAAGAATCAGAGATAATATTTTCCCCATTATGGTTGCTGTTCTTCCTAATATACCCAGTGTTATGTAGGACATTTTGACAATAGCAGATATAGTACAATGTCTTTAAATACAATCTTCAAAGACATCAGTCCAGAGATTTATTACTCAGCCTTTTGTTATCAGCAATGCTATTTCTGTTTGAAACGTTCCAATAAGATATGAAAATGCTGAGACATTTGTCCAATTCTTGCATTTCTTCTTGGCAATCACACCAGAAAACATAACAACATAATAAAAAACCTGAAAAAAACATCAGCAAATCAGCTAGCTAATGGATCACTTGTGGCTAAGTAGCTGAGTCTCAGTGAGATCCAGGGATCTTAAAATATTTGCCAGGAACACCTGAGACTGAGGGCAACTCATTTTGTTAGTGCATTCTCATGGTTTCAAAGGTAAGGACTTCAGATCACATTCACATTAGGAACTTATAGCAATCAGAAATCTGTTCTTTCTAAGTAAACAAAATCCAAATTCAACTGGCTTAAGTAATAAAAGGAAATTTATTAGTTCGCATATAACTGAAAGGATTCCAGTTTTGGAGGTGGCTTAATAACAGAAATTTAATGATAACACCAAGGATTCTTTGTTGTTGTAATTATTTTCCATCTGAACACTCTGGCATCTACGGGGTTGGTTTCATCCTCAGGTTAGCTGCCCTCAAGATGGAAATTTGTCTGCTGGGATCTCTGAGGACTCCATATTCACATGCTGCCACCTAGCATGAGACAACCAATGTCTTTGTCCCAGAATTCTCAGTAAACTTCTGAGGTTCAATGTGATCGGTAGGATTAATTCATCCACTAATCTCCAAACAAATCATTTTAGCCAGAGAGATTGCCAATCTGATGGAAGCCAGGAAATGAATCCAGAGTCTTCTGAAGCTCATATCCTAAGAATGAGGAGTAGGACACGGTTTCCTAAAACTATATTGAGGGAATCTTGTCCCAGGAAGGAAGAGGATGACAAGAAGTAAGAAAGGAAAATGTCCCCACAGTAGTACAATACAATTAAATGGTCTTTTTTATTCTCAGGGCTTTGTACTGTCTGGTATACAGTATATACTTAAGTTGATCAACTTAATAAATGTTTACTGAGTGAATAAACATTCCTGATTAAGAATATGAATGACAAGACCTAATAATCTTTGCCTTTGTATATTTTGTAGAAAATTTTGTATTCTAAAATCCATGTTGAAACCTGTATATCTCAGTTATATTATTTCTAAGGGATGACCTAATTTTACCTTTAAAACTCTCAATAGAGGGGTGCCTGGGTGGCTCAGTTGGTTAAGCATCTAACTTTACCTTATGTCATGATCTCACAGTTCATGGGTTTGAGCCCCATGTCAGGCTCTGTGCTGACAGCTCAGAGACAGGAGCCTCCTTCAGATTCTGTGTCTCCCTCTCTCTCTACCTCTCCCCTGCTCATGCTCTGTCTCTGTCTCTCAAAAATAAATAAACATTAAAAAAATTAAAAAATAATAAAAATCAATTGATTAAAAAAACCTCTCAATAGAATAATTTGGAGGATAAAACATGGATATGGTTTGGAATAGAATTAAGTTTCTCTGAGAAGAAAGAAGTATTTCACAGCCAGAGAAATATAGTAAGGTTCAGGAACTATTATTTGCATCTTAAAAAAAAAAATGAACAACTTTTCTTTGCCTTTTCCTCAAAGTTATAAGTCAAGTTTCACTTTCAAGTAAACTCTTCTCTTTTGCAAATTTCTCAGCTCATCAGGGAATCAGAGGACACTTAGAAGTTATGTCTTTGCACAATGCTAGATAGCTTAGGTACATTATTTAATTAATTCTCATATGAGTCTCACCAGGCTGTATAGAAATGAGGTTAAGAATCCAGATATTAGGTCTCACACTGCCTGGAATCAAATCCTGGCTCCATCACCTGCTAGCTTTGTGAACTTGGGTCTTATTTAATTCTCTATGCCTCAATTTCATCATCTGTAAATGGTGAGATAATGTTTATCTCTTAAGTTTGTTAAAAGGAATAACTGAGTTAGAATATTCAAAATACTAAAGAGCATGCCTGGAACATGGTAAGCATTCAATAAATATTATCTATTGTGATAATGCTGCTGCTGCTCCTTCTGTCCATATGTGGAAAACTGGGGCTCTGGAAATCTCAGTAACACTATCAGAGTTCCAGAGTTGGAATGTCATAAAGCCAGATTCAATTACAGGTGTGTTTGACTTTGACGCCATAGCTTTTTGTATCACACCCTCACCCCTCCAACACTTGTATTTTTACTGGCATATACATACAACTTTCTTGATATTAAATTGTCATCTCAGTGAAATCCAGACTTTGAGTATTCTTCCTAAGTACCACAGGATCCTCACACAAGTTTTGATACCCTGTGGGAGCTCAATATCTACTGTTAATGTGTTCAGAGATGTCCTGCAGGGAATCCTTACTCCAGGTTGGCAATAGAAGGGACACAAGCACTAGACAGCATCCTTGAAACTGCACATCTTCACCTAGGATGATGGGGCACACTAGCTGTTTTCATCAGCTTTCTCTCATAAACATCATGCCGCAAAGTAGTTTATCAGATCAATTGCTTATAAAGTTAAGCAAATTGGAAGGGCATGGAAAATCAGATTAACAACAATTAAATAACAAAAGGACAGTTATTGGTTCACATGCAACAAAAAAATGGAAGACTCCAATTTCAGGGGTGGTTTAATACAGCAATTTCATGATAGCATCAAGGATTGTTTTTGTTGTGATTCTTTCCATCAGTAAACTTAATAGGACAAGACTAGAAAAGGTATATTATTATATGTGAACAGGGACCATAATGTTCACCAGGTTTGATTAAAGATGGTACAGAAATAAGGAACAGGTTACCTATGAGCCACCAAAACTTACACTGAGAGACTTAAAGTTTCTCTTCTAGGTGAGGATTGTTATTACTCTTCTGTTGTGTGCTCCGAATAATTGTAAATAAAGTCAGAGAAAAACTGTTTTAGAATGCAATGGATGGAAGAAAGCACTCCAAAAATTGTCAAAAGTAATAGAGGTGGGATTTTAAGATATTAGTTTATATTAAAATGAATTTATGTGTAAGAAATATGGTAACATTGAACTATCTACCCAACATAAATAAGTTAGAATAATTTTGAAAAATTTCAACTTAAGAATTCATGTTTATTTTGGCCTATATTGAATTAATGAGGGTTTCTGAAGAGTTACATTGGAATAAAACTGCATGAATAATGATGTTATACAACAAGTAGAAATAATTCTCAAGAACTGTAAGATGCATATTTAATTGGGAAACACACACACACACACACACACACACCATACACATCAAACACATCACAAACATACAAAACAAAAACTCAACAAATTCAAATTTCCAGGCATTTGTCAAAGAAACTATATCAATATATCATACCTATTATATAGAAACAATTTCAGGTCAAACTGAGTCATCTAACAGTTAAAATGTAACATATTAAAAGCATTATTATACTTTCAATCTTAAGAGTTTTTTTTAAACCAGAAGACAAAGTTATTCGGGGTATGTACGTGTATGTATGTGTATGCACTGTTATGTGACTATCCAAAGCATATTTAACAACATGGCACAAGACTGAAGTCTAATCGCATTTCTAAGAATACATTTGATCTCTCAGTCCATATATTTTCAGTCTCCAATATTTAGAAGAAAGTTTACATATAAAGACATGTCAAAAGATACTCCTAATGGGTGCAATTGTCAGAGGAATGCTGCAATTTAGTAGGATCTAGAACATTTTGCAGTAAATGATCCAAAAGGAGAAAGCCAGATTAGTCTGATCTCTCACTGTGCTAAGCCTGATCAAATTAAGCTGCATAACTAACCCAAAATAGCTAGCAAGGAAGTAAAAAGTCAGAAAAGAATAAAGAATTTCCACAAGGGAAAAAAAAATGACCTTTTGTCTTTGGAAGTAGGGCACTTGCCAAAAAGGAGACTTGTTGGGAAATAGGACGAACTGTCCTTATTGGATCTCTGTTCTCAGCACTGTCCTTGTGTATGTATTGTCCTTATCGGACTTCTGTTTCCAGAACGCTAGGAACATGGGACTTGATGAAGTCCCAGGAGGACGTGCAGGACAGAGCCTTCCTGGTCATCAGCCAAGTGAGTCAAGAAACCACGGCATCAGAGATATATCCACGCACAGTTGCAGGATATTCCTGATCTGTCCTTCATCTGTAGCTATTGTTCTGAGTAAAACATTCACTGCAACATTTACTGTGCTCTCTAAGCTTGCAAGGAGGGTAAAAAATAAGATGCTGCTCCTAATAAAGTTTGTCATTAGCCCTCAGCTTTTGGTCCATCTCCATTGCTTTCGGGGACGTCCACAATGCCCTTGCTTTCCGGGACTGTTCACGTTTCCATTGAGAAATGTCCCTTGTTCACGTTCCTATTCACGGGGTTTGGGAACGTCCCTGTTTCCATTGGCCATCAGCCTTTGGGAACGGTCGTTGCGTTTTGCTTGTTGTCTCCCCAGGACCCCTCCTCACGAAGGAGAACCTACCACAGAGACTGCTTTTGAGTCAAATTTAATTCAAAGCATTGAGCTCCGTAAAATCCCTCTGTCAGCACATTAGCACTTTATCTATTTTGTCTATAAACAAAGAGAGAAAGGAACATTTTAGTGTTTTTAAACATTATTCCAATATGTAAGAATTATTTTTACTTCTTTTTATTTGGGAAACAATTAATTATATTGGATAAAATTATGAAAAAAAAATAAAGCAGTTCATCGTCTGGTTAAACCCATTTTCTTTGTCTTCTGCATTCTTAGATTTATAATAATTCTATTTTTAATCCTTAGGAACTTTGGTCCTTGGTGCCTTACTCTTGTAATTCTCATGCTCTAGTTTTTCTTTAGTCTGTATAACTCTCTAATTCTACTGAAAATAATTATAAATATAGATATTTATAAATGTTAGTGTTGTAGAAGTTCAGAATAAGTTGCCCCAAGATGTGCCACTTTGGCTTGAGGATTATTTCAAGCTAAAAACAGTCAAGGCCCAAAAGACTCAGGAAGAAACTTTGACCTTCCCCCTGACTGCCTGAAAGGATTTGGTTAAAGCATACACTCCAGGAAGGGAGCGATCACCATAGACAGGTACATTATAATGTAAAGTAGGGGTAGCAGACAGGGAGAAATTTAAGAGTCTGTTTTTTTAAAATTCCTCTCTATGTCCCATTGTTTCTGAATGGCCCGGCAAATATTTGTTTGCCAAATATGTACTCTTTTTCATATTCCTGTGAATTGCTTTCCTTCTCTTTGAAGTTTTGGACACCTTATCTCTTCTCTTTAGTTCAAGATGACATATATACCCCATTTTTCCGACTGTCTTTGGAATCTATTGTTTATGTGGATTCCCTGCACACATATATTAAATTTGATTTTCTCCTGTTAATCTATCTCATATCAATTTAATTCTTAGAGCAGACAGAAGAAACTTGACTGGTACAGGAAAATTTTTCTCCCCCAAGAGTGTTCAGACAGGTTACAAACAACAGAGCTTAAGAGAGAGGAAGAAATCCCACATAGGTACATATATATCTCAGGATTTCTTATGCCCATTGGCACAAACTCTTAGGACCCATTTCAGGTCCTAAGAGTTCTGGTTGATAGAGTTCTCAGGAAATGGGGATCTTGGAGCACCAAGAGAGGAAATGAGTTCCAGTCTGTGACAAATCTAGTTCAATTCTTACTGTGAATGGATTTTGGAAAACACAACTATAGGTCTTATTCTGAGCAAATTTCACTTTTTGTTTCACTCCTTTAAGTTGAATCAGAACCATGAGGTGCCTTGAAATGGAATCGCTAAGACCTGGGTCACTTAAGCTCTCCTGGAACTGTACCACACTGTGAATGATTGCTCTTGGAGAGTAGTATGAAAAAGCCAATTTGAACTAATGTCTTACCAGCTATAAACTTGGTCTGGGATTGAGATATGGACTTCATTTTGTTTTGTGTGTATTGAAATGGTCCAGAAACTCTGTGCCTCCATTGCTCTGAGCCTGGGTTGTCATCATCATGCAACAGGAGTTGCTAGAATGACACAAAGGCAATTATACACAAAATAATTATATTCATGTCTGTTTTGTTTAGTTTTGTTTTGGGCCTGGTGAAAAATATGAAACAACCAATAAGCAAGATAGGCCAACACACTTATTGTGCACTAGAGTCCCAAATCAATATTCAGTACCAGCAACTCTCCTATCTATTCAGTTCTCAGCTTTGTGTCTCTCTCTTGCATAGTTATAGTTTTATTTATTTAGTTAGCTGTTTACAGCTACTTTATCTTCATATTTTTCTTATTCAAGACAAATTGCATTTAAATGTACTCAGCTAATCACTAAATGTACTTTATGGAAAAGAAAGCCCAAGCAGGGACATCTGAAGCAGTGACAGCAAAACAATCCAATCATTTATTTAAATGAATTAACCTAAATGTTTTATGCATAAAAAGTTCAATAAGTTATAAATCTCAGAAGTTAGCCTGTGTTTATCAGAATTTTATGAGCCTTTTATCCTCTCCAAAATATTTCTATCTAAATCATGGTCATGACATTTCATTTAAAATAAAAGGAAGAGTCTGAAAAAATCCCCACAATTTCCCTATTTGTAATCAGGAATACTGATTAACACAAGTTCAGTTTTCCATTTACAGGGTAATACAGTGATAAGATAAAGCTTCAATTTCAAGGTTGAAATAATACTGCTTAATTCTACTGTGTGTTTTCACCTTGAATATTTTTTTTTAAACTGGAGTAGTTATGTTCCAAGTAATTAAGATGCCGCAACTCTCTTTGAAGCCCCAAGAATCTAATCACTTATACAAAAAAGGTTTTATTCCCATAAGTTAACTGCTGCCAATTGCAGATGTTTTTGAGCAATTTTACATTCCAGACTCCGCCACACCTCCTGACTAAAGAATAGGATGAACTTTGCTACTTAGTGTCATCTACAATTTTGTTAAAGAAAACCAATTCACTTTTAACTTCCCCTAGATTTTAGCCCCTTTCACCAAAGCAGTATATAACAAAATGATTTTTATTGACTTTTCCATGGAAAAACAAAGCTTTCTAAACATCAAGCTCCATTTTCTTTGTAAGAAAACAATCAGGATTTGTAGCCAGCCCCACGTAGACCTGTTAGCCCAGATAATTCTCCGTTTACACTCTTCTTTCAAATCCCTCAACAGACAAGTTGCAAAACAGAAGCCCATAAGCAATTTTTCCTCTAGTATTCTGCAATACCATCTTGATTTTTTTAAATATATTTTCAGCCAGATGGGAGTTCTTTATTTTATATAGAAAGTCAACAATTTAACCTCCTTGAATTTATACAGTGGAAGCATTTTCATCTGTGATAATAGGATAGTACCAATTAACAACCAAAAGGAGCAGAGAATGATTAAAAAGCAGTTTTACTGTTGACACCTGAAATGACTTGGGAGCAAGATGGCAGTCAAAATTTATAATACATAGGACCATTTCTCACACATTCCAGAAATAACTGAGGGACATTTTGAGGGAGAAGTTGAGGATCATCTGACATCACACAGGAGGGAGTTGCCCAAGTCAACAGACTGTAAAATATAATCTTATATCAAAACAGGTATAACTCTATAAGGATTGTATAAAGACTATTTATGGTCATGCTATGACATTTAATCTTTGGCCATGGCTTGACACTTTAGAGATTTTGAGAAATTTTTTTCTTCTATTCAAAAACATGTACTATACACAGGAGATTTGTATTTGACAGCTAATGTGGATAGAAGGAGATTCAAAACTAAAGCATCTGTCTTATGCATGGTGTGGGGTCAGAAAAATGATTTGCCCTTTCCTCTTCTAGGTTCTTGGCTGAGACATGCCTGTAATTCAGACAGATTACCAGGAGAAAAAGAAACAAGTTTAATAACATGTATACCTCTTGTGTACATGGGAGATACCCAATAAACTGAGTAACTCCCCCAAACGGCTGAAGCCATCATTTTAAATATCATCCATGGCTAAAGACAAAGCATGTTGGGGATGGGTTAGCCCGTTATGAGAGGTCACCAGGAAAAGGTACAGTAAACATGGGTAACGTTGTTATGCAGATTTAGATCCTTGCCTTCTCTATTGATAAATTTCTAGAGATTTAATTATTCTTCTCTTCCTGTTATAGGGGGTGATTTCCCTTACAACTGAAAATATCCCTTACAAAGAAGTAACTTCTACTTTGTTTTCAGAGCTTCTCCTGTGTCTTGTGTTTCTTAAAAATAATTATTGTGCCAGAGAGGCATATTTTGGTGTGACAAAATGTGATCCCCTTCAGTGGGCATATTTAATCCACTATTGCAATGGACACATTACAGAATACTATCAATAATTTGTTGACCTGGATGGAAATCACTGATGAGCTCAACAATGAAATACTGTGTTTTTAATGATACTCACTTACAATAGCCTTCAGACATATCATTAGAGTGACAAGCAAACAAAACAAGACAAAAAAGAGTCAAGTCAAATTAAAAGTAATTCTTTGATAGAAGTAAGATTCAGGACTTCAAGTACCTGAAAAATTATATAATTTTCTAAAATTATAATATTTTCATAGGTGAGCTCTGATTCTCTAAAGTCTAAAGTAGCAAACAAGAAAAGAAACATAAGCTTGTCATGAAATTTCAGTCTCCTGTTGAAACAAAAGTCTCTTTATTTACCAGAATAGATGAATATGTAATGTATTTGATGAATGCAAATTTGATTGAATGCATGAGTGACTGAATGAATGAATTAGATATGTAGAGGAGGAAAATTAGTCCTCTACCCTTCTAGGTTCTTTTGACTGTCTTATTAATTAAATTGACATAAGACGGATTAACAGGAGAAAAACAAATTTACCTGAGTAAGCACAGGAGCCCCACAAAGACATGAGAGGCTCAGAGACGGTCAGGCAGTTGAGGTTTATATGCCATCCTGAGCTGAGAAGGGGATAGGGATCTGGGCTTCCAAGGGAAGGAAGAATTCACAGGAAGATGCGAAGAGCAAATATTTGGTAAACAAATGTTTGTCATGCCATGCAGAGATAATGGGACTCAGAGAAGAATTTGAACAAACAGGCTCTGCTGAGCTCCCCACAGTTTACCTCATCTAGTTCATACTCTACGTAGCTGCCCTCTATCTAAATGCTTAGAAGCTGTCAACGGGGAGGTAAAAAGCTCTTCCTAAGTCTTTTGAGCCTTGATTATTTTTAGTTCCAAATAATCCACCTGCCAAAGAGGCACATTCTGGGGATGCTCATGCTGAATCCCTTCAGATACCTTAATGTTATTCCTATGAACATTGTCAATACTATCCAATGGAGAACATTCTATTATTAGCAAATGGTAAATCAGAACAACCTTTCTCCTTGAACTCCAAGTGACAAAACTATATGAAATGTTTATTTATATATTATATTTATACATCTTGATGGAACCCCCAAAAAAGCCTGTGAAAGCTTTCCAGACTTCTACTTGAAGATTGTTGAAGAATGAAATTTGAGGAATTATTACCTTTGTAACAATGACCCAAGTGAGAATAAAACCCAGATTTCACCAATCCTAGAATTCACTACGTTTGACCTATCTTTTGACCTTAATTCTTATATGCGTGGCTCATCTGGCTGCAGGTTCTCAAAGGCAAAAGATTTCAGTGAGTTCACAGGGCACAAGGCAAAAAGAAAATAACTGGTCACTAGAATCCTGTCTTAGAGAGTTTTTAATAAATATCATCTTACAAAAGCAAAAATGGAGCAAGTATGACACTAAAAGGAAAACAGGGGAGGTGGTTGGGAGTTTCATTTTCAAATTCTGAGTATTTTGGTACCATGACAAAACTAAATCCCCATTTTATCAGAAGAGTCTTGAGACGAACACTGAGAAGAAAAATCCATATTTTCAACATTGATTTACGTAAATGTTTGAAAACAATATTTTAAAATATACTGGAATTACTCGGCACACTCTTGGCTGTGGACTCATGATTTTGGACTTGCTTGCAGAAAGAATGAGCTGACTATCTTGGATATGATTCTGCTTTAGATAATAATCTTTATGAGATGTTGAAGTAGAAGCAGAAGTGTGCCGTTTATTTCTGCTGTTATCTCCATGAATAACTTGACTTTGATGCTGAAACACTGAAGAACAATCCTCCAATTGTTCTGCACAACTAAAAATATCTTCCAGATACTGAGTATCACGGCCATTAAATTGTTGAGAGTAGTTGATCGGCCAAATGTCACCTGAACTGGCAAGGAAAGATTCACCCCAAACTGAAAGTATTAGATAAGCATAAAATTTAGCCTTTGAGAGTTGTACTGATTCCCTTCTACTCATGGTACCTTGCAGACATTGTGTCATTAACACAAATATACCCCCAACACGTCTCCAGTAAAGTACAGACAGGGGGAAGGCTCCTTTCCTTCATTTATTATGTTGAAATTTGAATATAATTGTCAGTTTGCCTAATAACTTCAATCAGAGGCATCAAAGAAATAATTGGATGAATAGATGGAAAAGTCGATTGAGTTAAGTGTTCACCAAGTTTCTGTCTTATTGAGGATCCATCAACCACCAGGTTTCTACTTATGCTTTTTCATTGTGTTAAAAGCCTCCATATTTTTGGTGAATGGCTCAAGGCCCAAGACATCACTATTTCAACTAGAAGACAGTAAAACATTTCTGACCCAAAGAAATAGTGGAGACTGCCATGTAATGGATCCCTATTTATTTTTAAAGTAATCAATATTTGTTTGCAAGTAATTGCACAGTATAATCTGTAAGTAAGGTCAAACTGAAAACACACATCTGAGTTAGGAGGTGGTCTAATCTTTTCAAATTAGGGGATAAATTATAAATAATCCTGAGACATCTATTTTGGTAAATTA
Organism: Cryptoprocta ferox; assembly: GCA_028646485.1. Taxonomy (NCBI): domain Eukaryota; kingdom Metazoa; phylum Chordata; class Mammalia; order Carnivora; family Eupleridae; genus Cryptoprocta; species Cryptoprocta ferox. The sequence goes on from CM053570.1 coordinate 36,837,106, forward strand.
TCATTGTGACTCTTGCAAAGCTAATTTTGCACTATATATTCCTCGTGAATTTCAAAGGAGGAGTAAACTTCCTTGAACTACTGAACTACTATACTGATTGAAGTACTACATTTGTATAGAAATCAATGAAGCTAATCATACAAGCACAGTTCAACGTTTCCCATTCAGCAGTCTAGAAAATACTTGAATATCATAATTGGTCTGCAGCTGAGCACATTTGGTCTTCAGATCCAAGGGGGATGCAGTATCCTTCTCAATTCACCAGGCACAAGTGAATAATGAAAGATTTAAACTACAGAGTGGGGTGGTCGTTGTTGTTAAAAAGGCTACTCTTGAAATGGTTGCAGAGGGCTAAAGTCTCTTGTTCCTACTCTTTTTTAAATGAGTAGTACTGAGCACTGCTAACATGCTAATTATTTCCAAGAGTACAATGCATTTAAAACTAGAGCTTTATCAGTTTGGAAAAGAAGGAATGTCTTTTATCACTAAAAGGACCTCAAGAATAATAACTAATGGTATCAAAGAACATCAGAAGTCAAGGCATTGTCCTAAACACTTAATTCAGCATGTGCTCTGAAAACAATAGTTATCTTATGAAGAAGGTGTTATTGTTGTCTCTGTTTTGCAGAGTAGAAAATTTTAGACTTCGGGCACCTATTTAAGTGTACAGTCAGAGCTGTCTGGCTCCTGTAGACTTGAGTATAGACATGTAATCCCTACTCTAAACTGGCCAAACAGAATGATCAGTGTGGCAAGTATTCTGTTCGTAAGAAAGCAGGAAAGGTATACCCTTTGTGCACTGCTGCTTATGGCAAAGCATGTGCATAAAGCATCAGTGGGCAAAGCAGAAAACCTTGATTTTAGGCAGCATCCAAGTTGGATGCTGATGTATGTCTTAAATAACAATAGTATCGCTAATGTAAGCAAATCTCTTAACTTTCTTCCCTTTCTTTGTTTCTAATCTACAAAGTCAAGATGATATCTAGCTTCTATATGTTACAAGAATATTGGGAATATTTTTTGCACTTAAATTACATATTAATGCATGACTTTGACTATTTCAAGACAGTTGCTTCTCAGGGAGTCTGGGTGGCTCAGTCTGTTAAGTGGCAGACTTTGGCTCAAGTCATGATCTCGCGGTTCACGAGTTTGAGCCCCGGGTCAGGCTCTTGTACTTACAGTTCAGAGCCTGGAGCCTACTGCAGATTCTGTGTGTAT
>CM053570.1:36838423-36931665 GCA_028646485.1 Cryptoprocta ferox
CAGCTCAAATCAATGTTTCAGTTATGGCTGACAGAGTATTTGGGAGTTGCACACTGCCACCAACAAAATCAGTTCCACCTGCTGTCTGTCCACTTAGGGAGAGAATGCTGGGTTTTCTGTCCACAACTGAAATTTAGCAAGGACATTTTCACAGCTTGTGAAGACTGAAACAAGGCAAATAAATTGCAGTTTTTTTTTTAATATAAGTATATGTAGTTACAAACACAAGACGTGTCTGCTCTAATATACTTTCTGTCAATTCCTATTATCTCTGCAAATCAACTACTTCCTGAGTGGCCCAAATCCTGTAGTGGCATTTCCACTTTCCACTCACCAAGGCTCAGTACACTAATTCACTTCTCAACAAATTATTGAACGCCATTGTCTCTTTCCTCTCACTTGCCCCACATTTTCAATCAATTATTAGGTCAGCTACCTCAAATCCTTTTTGGAATGAAATTACATATAAATAAATTACAAAACAAACAGACAACAACAAATCACACAATCTTAGTGAATCATCATCTCCAACCATTTTACAGACTCTGGTTTCTTTTAATTTCTGTATAAAAATGAAAATTATGAAGAAATTCTTACAGTTCTTAGAAAATTCTTCCTGAGACACAGTTCTCAATAAGCTTTTTAAAGTAAATTCTTCCTCTCACCCCATTTACCACATCCCTGTGTTGACTCATCCCTCCTCCATAAACTCAATGCAATCAACCATGTGAGCTTAAGACATCACTATTTCCATGAAGCTTTCCTCAATTTCCTCAACTGTAGTAATTCTTTCTTTTTCTGAGTGTCATTATCTCCATTTATCTTATGATAGTTTTGTTTTCCCTCTTGTAATGAATTATGCAATTGCCGTACTATAGATTTGTAAGATTCTTAATGAGCAATCTTTTTTATGGAATCCCAAAGATTATAGTATATAGTAGGAATTTAATGAATATCTTTAAATTAATTCTTTCCGTTTAACAATCCTCTATTAAAACTGGAAAAAAAAAGTAGAGGTGCTTGGGTGGCTCAGTCGGTTGATGATGCCCATTTGATTTTGGCTTGGTTCATGACCCTACGGTTCATGAGATCTGCTGGCAGCACAGAACCTGCTTGGGATTCTCTCTCTCCCTATCTCTCTCTGCTTTTCCCTTGCACTCTCTCTTTCTCTCTCTCTCTGTCTTGCTCCATAAATTAATAAACATTAAAAAAAGTCAAAAAAGTAAATTCTAATATGTAGATGACTTAAAATAGTCCTCCTACAAGTGCTTGAATTTAAAAAGCTACAGTAGACATTTGTTGTTTGGCTTCAAAGTATGTGTTTTCCTCCTTATGATAATGGCATTTAAATTTATGTGGGAAAATCTCAGTTCTCTTTGATTATTCTTTTGAGTGGAGCTTATTCCTACTACTTCTGTTCCAGGGTAGGGCATACTGCACAAATCTGGTAAATAGGACATTTTTTATTCTTTTGGTCAGTTAATCATCATGTAATCAAACCAGAACCAATAACATTTTTTGGAGCTTTTGCTGGGGTTGCTAAAGAGGCAAGTGGTCATTACCATAGGACTTCAATTAGAGAAGATGAGAAGCTAAGCTTCCAAAACCATTTTCCACCATACCTGAGAATTCAGTCAAGATAAAAAATGGTAAAGCAGAAAGTGGCACTGGGTTATGTTGATCTACCCTGGATCTACCCTGTCAAAAGTCACACTTAGGCCTGGGTATTTCAGTTATGTCAGCCAGTAAATTCTCTTTACAGCTCAGTGTAGCTGGAGTCAATATATTGATTAACATTCAGTACAGGAAATGGAAACCACAAGGTATTTTAAGCAGAAAAAAATTTAGAAGAATGAATTAAATGCTTACAAAATGGTTGGAAATCCCAGAGTATTGGGCCACTAGAAAAGACTTCCAGAACACTGCAGAACTGTCCTGTCAGAGAATCTATAACCTTAACTATATACAGTGTGTGGAGCAGGGAGAACTCTTAGTTGAAGACTCAGGAGCTACAAATCTGAAAACAGGCACGAGGATCAATAAGCCCCTCACTGCAGAATCTACTTTAGACATCATCAAAACTAGAGCCTGCATGGACGCCTGGGTGGCTCAGTCAGTTAAGCGTTTGACTTTGGCTCAGGTCATGATCTCACAGTTCGTGGGTTTGAGCCCTGTAGCAGGTTCTGAACTAACAGCTCAGAGCCTGGAGCCTGTTTCAGATTCTGTGTCTCCCTCACTCTCTGCCCCTCCCCCCTTGTGCTCTTGTCTCTCTGTCTCAAAAATAAAAAAATTAAAAAAAAATTAAAAAAAAAAACTAGAGCCTGCACACTGGAGTGTGGTACTTGCTGTCCACTCTGCTATCACTGCCACCCAACACTCACAGGGCTCGAGGTAACATGATGGAACGCTGATGCAGAAGAATTCTACGTCTTCATGACTTTGCTAACCAACAAAAATAATAAACATTCACAGCACATGGCTCTTCATGTCCTCCCCCTCTTCTCGTTGTCTTTTCAGTATGTCTAATTGAAAGGAAAGTGTAGTTTTTAGCTTTTCAGCCATTTCCATAGAAGAAGGTGCACCAGAAAGAGGTGGAAACCGAAGTTGAGTGCCAATTCATCCCTGCGAGTTTGAGGAGGGTTTCATTCACTTGAGTTCAAAAGATTCTTGATTAATATAGAAAGCTCTGGTGAACTTAGGTGAATTTCTAAATTATGGAATTTCAAGCAGTATAACCCAATGCAAACACTACTGCAGGATAGAAAAAAATGTGAATTATCTGGCATTAATTTCCTAAAATACAGTGTCAGGCACATCATAAGCCCTTGGATAAATACTGTTGAGATTTTCAAAGAATGAGGACTCTCTTATTCCTTTCAATGGCGTCTTCTTTTCCTATAGTTATAAATTCACAGATTTTTTTCAGTTTTGAGTTTTTCCCTATGTGGCCTAAGGCAGGAAAGGTGATACATAAGTTAAACATTTAGTATCATTTTTAAAGGTGTTAGTCTACACCATTTGCATCATACCTTTTCCAATACAACACCCTGTAAACACTAAGAAACCTTCTGACACCCATGTGATTGTTGCTGTACTTTTAGTAACAGTTGACTGAGAATGTACTATAATAAATACAAAGGTAAATGCAATGGCATTTTTGTTGAAGCTTAAAAAAATAAAGCACAATGGATGCTACATACATTTTGCAGATAACAACACACATACTGAGAAAGAGTATGAGCAAGAGGGATGTTCAAGACATTGTATTCAGTATGACATTATCTGGAACATACACAGCATAAAGGGCAGGAAGCATTAATTGATCCTAGAGAAGAATACTGATTGCTATAAAGATACTATTGTAGTATCTGTTAACTGGAGAAGTTAATGAAAATTTTGAAAGTGTTGAAAGATTTGGATAAAATCTAGGTAATATAGGTATTTAGTCCTCAGGCCATGGAATTTCACAGAAGGTAGGATGGTACCTTGTAGAGACATCACCCAGTCTACATTGAGTAATTCAATATGTTCTACATTTACAAATATTTCATCAATTGTATTACCTGCTCTAGAGTTAAGAAAGAAAAAAAGAATTTGTGTATGAAGTGTTTATGGATATCTGAAAAAATTTTGAACTAATAGCCTGCATGAGAGAAAAATATTTTCGTTGAATATGAAGAACTGACTAAAGAAATGAGTAACAATGTATCATTTATGGCTAGCTTATGCTTTTCCAGATAAAATAAACTGCAAAATGACTGAAATACAGAAAACCTGTATAGAAATGTAAACTGCCAAATAAAAAGTTGATACCCTGGGATAGTACCTTAGTGAAATCTTAAAACACTAATTATGTAGCAGTGAGAAATGTTTTTCCCTGCTCTCCCTGCAAATATATTTTAATATGACTATAGTTTGTTTAATTTCTTATTCTTATGTTTTATGGTATTATAATGTTATAAAATGAAAATGCAAACCACTTCTGTCACTTATAATCATATTTGATTAGTGAGTAGACACAATCTGATACAACACTTCAACTTAAGATTGTCTTTCACTATGTTAATGTTTTACTTAATAAAGTGGAAAAACAACATTTTATTCATCAGAGGCTTATTTTCAGTGGAAAGTGGAGTAAGCGGATCTATGAAACATGCATAAATATGAAATTCACACTAGATAAATAGCATGTTAGAATCTGTGGAAATAAACTTTATGAACAAGTGATTGCCTGGAGAATCTGAAGATTCTAGTAAGGTACTACTCATGACTGCCTCTTACACTTATTCTGTCCTACAAATACTTGAGTATCACCACAGTGATTTTCAGTCATGAAGACACCATGTTTTATGTTGGGGATATAACAGATTCAAAAGGCTTCTTACTTTCTTTTTTTCCCCTCACAATCATAGTGAATATTGTCCTTGTGTAGGTTCTTCCATATACTAGTCCCCAACTTATCTGCAGTTTCAACTTTCCATAGCTCCTTTTACCTGTAGTCAGAATGGTCTGAAAACAGATGATCCACTTTTTGACATATAGTCAGAAAGTGAACAGTAGCTTAATGCTACATCATAATGCCTACATCATTCACCTCATTTCATGTTATCACCTAGGCATCTTTTCATCTCACGTCACCACAAGAAGTAGGGTGAGTATAGTACAATAAAACATTTTGAGAGAAAGAGACCACATTCACATAACATTAATTACAGTATATTGTTATAATTATTGTATTTTATTATTAGTATTTGTTGTTCATCTTTCACTGCCTAATTTGTAAACTAAACTTTATCACAGGTATGTACGTATAGGAAAACACATAGTATATATCAAGTTCAGTACTCTTCATGACTTCCGGCACCCACCAGGGGTCTTGGAATGTATCCCCCACAGATAAAGGAGGAACTATTGTCCATTCAACATTCCTTGAGACAAATGGGTTCAATATTGCAGGCATGATAATGATGCTGGGTGATATTTTTAATTTAATGTCATAGTGCAAGCATAATTTAAATTATGAAGGATGTTGGGGGTTTCAGGTGTTTAATAAAGAGCCTCATTGTTCCTCTACAGACTTCTAGATATTTGAAAAAGAAGACAAAAGAGGGAGATAAATGGGAAACAAAAATATCAGCCTTACTATTCATATTGCTCTCATTGGCCAATCTAGCTCCTAGCTGAAAATAAACCGGCGTCCTGATATTGAAACTCAAACTTAGGTAGAATTTTGAGGAGTCAACAACTTACACCATGAGAACAGGATTTTTCATGGCCAAGTTCACTATTTGACCATAGTAATTGGGAACCCATGCTCTTCATGGCTAGGTCTACTCTTGAAAACAAGAAATACGACTTGGCCTAGCAAGACCAGTTTTCATTCCAAACTTTTCTATCTGATTAAGAATTCACATGTGAAGAAAATTGAATAAGAAAATGGAAAGGACAGGAACCCACAAAAGTAGAGCTTCCTTCACATAGAAGAAAGCATCAGGATGGAGGGAAAATGTTTCCTCTTAAACGAAGAATACAGAAAGAATTTTATACCAAAAATCTAAAAATCATTTAATCTTAAAATAGAGTACAAACAGATATATTCCCAGGATTGAATCTCACTTAAAAATAAACAAAAACTCAAGTCATTAATTCATATAGTCATTACATCTTTATTGAGTGAGAGGTACTGGTTATACAAAAATTAAATCTAGGTTTTCCGCCTTAAAGATATTTATAATGCAATAGGGAGACAGATATTTGAGCAAACTGATTGAGCATAACATTGCCAAAGTTGAAATACGTATAATATAAAGTTGGAACTTCAGAGGGCTAATTCCTTAGTCTAAATTGCAGAGTCAGGGGAGATTTCTTAGAGAAAGCAGTGTTTGAGTTGACATTGGAAAGGTATGTAGGAATTTGGCAACTGGATAAGTTAGGGAAGTGTTTTACACAGAAGAATCTGATGTTCAGAGACATAAAGGCATGAAACAGTCTCCACTGGGGAGGTTGGGGGATGACATATAATTAGATTATAAACTGAAATGAATAATGATATCCCCAAACCTACTTTGTGCTGGGCAGTTTGCTAAGTGTTTTGTGTGGATGGCATAATTTCTCTCCATTGCAACTCTAGGAATTAGTTAATATTACTGCCCCCATTTTACTAATGGGAAACTTGAGGCTTAAAAGAAATTAAGTAATGTGTCCAGGGTTGGTGGTGAGACTGAGATTCAAACTCAGGAAACTCGCCACCAGGTCATGTGCTATAGCTACCATACTATTTAGCCCTGGACATGAGGACTGATAAGAGGTGAAAGTAGACATACAGGTGGAGACACTTTCCTAACATGATTTGTAACTCCTCATTAGGGATTTAGATTTTATCCTGTTATCAACATGGATAATTCGCCTTTACGATGAAAAAAATCTTTACAGAAAATAAAAGCTTATCCTATGAAGATGTTTTTTCTGCTGTTACATGTTTATTTATAAATTAAAACAACAGAAGAGACTTTTTTTCATAGTTAAATGTAAACTACAGTTCTTAGCCTATCCAATTCAAAGTGCATTTATTGCACCTCCAAAGATTCATTCAAAGAGAATGCCACAAATGTGGCTGCTATCTATATTCTAATTCTACACAACTGAATGAAAATATTAAGGGTCTTTACGTAAGAAATCCTGAATCACTTTATCAATCACATGCTAAGCTAAATTGTTTTATTATCAAATATTTATTGAGCAGCTAATATGTTTCAGGCACTGTTCTAGGCAGGGGGGATACAGTAGTAAATAAAAAGACAAAAATCCCTGCCTTCATGGAGCTTACATTCTATTGGAACAAGATAATCAAAACATAAAAATATGTAAAATATGTAGGACGTGAAATGAGAAGTGATATGGAGAAAATAAGAGGACGAGGTGGATAGGAAAGGCTGGAGGCTTAAAATGCTAAATATGGTAGTCAGAGAAGAGCTCATTGAGAAGTTGTCATTTGAGCAAAGATGAAGATGAGTGAGTGAGCCATGTGACCCATGTGGCCAGCATTCTAGGCAAAGGGAATACCAAGGGTGAAAGTCATATGGAAGATGAGCTGTGGTAATTGCCCTCAAGGAGTTCATAAAACTAATGCATGCTAATAATTGATTACAAGGTAGCATAAAAAACAATAAAACAGTGTAATGAAAACAAGCTCTGGTGACTAGTTACCTTGGTTTGAATCCCAGTTCTTCTTCTCACCCCTGGTTTTAACTTGAACAAGTCATTTAGCCTTTCTGTTTTATTATTTGTAATTAATAATACCAACCATAATGTTGTTATAAGTTAGGCAGAACAGTGTGGCCTAAGTTCACAGAAAATGCTGGTTGTTTAGAAAAAAATTGTGATCTGTGTTATATTCAAAGAATATTTCAGTATTTTCAGAGTACTTTTTCAGACATGATCTTATATGATTTTGCAGTTGGCTTATGGAAGGCAGTTCTTATTAAACTCATTTTTAGAATAAGGAGACAGAAAACTAGAGGTTTGAGTGACTCCGTCAAGGTCATGCTATTGTTTTGTATTAGGGCTGGAACTAAACCCCTTGTCCTTCTTCCTGGTTTCTAGACTTTGTCTATTTTCCACTCCAGCACCACACCTCTCAGTCCACTGTCCACAAGAACTATGCAGTTGCAGAAAAATTCTTCCAGAGAAAGTAGATCTGGAAGGTGGACAGAATAAAGGCAGAGGGTTAAGGGGAGGGGGAGAAGGAAAGTGGGCATTTCAAGCAAAAGGAAGAGAATTAATATCTAGAAAATTCAGAGGACATTTTATTTGGGGCTGTGGAAATATGATGATGGGGCAACAGTGATGAGACCAATTTGACTAGGAGACGAGGCAGAAGCCATAGGCAAGTTGAGGCCAGATGGTAAAGAAGTTGAAATGTCAAGCTAAGTCATTTGAGCTTTATTTTTGGCATCAAGGAAACCATTGATGGTTTTTAGGTAGAGGAGTGATATGTAACAAAAAAACAACAACTGCATTTTAGGAAAAAAAAATCTGATAGAATGGATAGGAGGTAGGGAGGAAATAAAAAAATGAAGATCAATTCCGAGAATATTAGGAGTAATCCACAGGAAGGATGAAATACTCAGAGGGTTCGTATTAGGATAAATTAGTCCATCTAAAATTAAATTCATTTCAACACAGAAGCTTCCTACTCTGTTAAAGAAAAATCAACCTATGTTTGGAAGTTTAGTTATTTCCAGGTGCTTCAGGTGGAACGCATGTATGCAATAGACTTGCTGGAACATTTTGCCTGTGTGCTGTTCTGTTTCAGATGGTGACAGTTTGAATGTGATATGTTGCACATGCTGCTTTGGAAACATATGAAGAGACATCAAATGCACGTGTCACGCAATGCATAACTTAGAGTAAGACTTGTTTTTTCTTCTGCTGCTTAGCACCTGCAGTTAACACTTTTTGGAATTTGAAATGCCCCCAGTATCTCTTCTACTGGCTGCAGTAGCAGCAGCAGCAGCAGCTCCAGTCAAGTACTATAGCAGCTGGCTGTGTAATTCCCAAGGTGCATCTAAGGAATGCAAAACTACTTGATGGAAGCAAGGGGAAATGGTCCATTGGGGAGTAAGGCCTAGGTGAGGAGAGAACTAATAACCAAAAGCAATATGACCTGTGACATCTGAGACTTAACCCAACCCTCTCTTTTTCTTTCTAGTTTATTAACAGTTTAAAACAAAACAAAACAACAACAACAACAACAACAACAACAAAGGGAATCATATATTCATGGCCAAGTGAGTAGACTCGCCGGCTATCTCTGATCATTTCTTGGTGTGTGTGCCCTACTGCCAAATAATTGAATGAGGCATTGTTTACAATGGCAACTTGAGAAATAAATTATTATTTTACTGGACTCATGGAAAATACCTGTTAATTAACTTGGGGAAAAAAAAGTCTTTTTCAGGCCTGCAGCCATTCCTTGTCAGGTTGGAATCTCATTAGTCCTCCTGAGCTAAGTAGGGTCTAAGCGTCCAGCACAGCCAGGGAAATCTCAGAGGTTTCCTCATGCAGCACTAGGGACCAGATACATTCCTTCTGCTCTTTGTAATGACGGACGCTGAAATGCTGAAGATATCAGTGTGGCCCCTTTCATAAAGAGGATTTTACTGTGGTAAATATCAAATGTAATTCTCTATGCACATTGTCTATTACTTCCTAACTCAATAAAATATTTCTCTTATGGATAGATAAATATTTTCTGCAAGTCTGGGTTTATTTTAATGATACGAAGTTGGGCTCAGGATCATGGCAAGATACACAGTTTTACCTGAAACTGGATAAACATTTTTCCCCAAAAGCAACTGATGGAATTTCAAAATCTCAGATGCCACTTCATTCTAAAATTATGCATAAATGGTAGAGCTAGGGAACAATTAACTGGAACACAATTTGTTAGATAATCCAGTGGACAAATGTGAATTTTCCTGACTGGCTTTTGATGTAATAGGCAGTGCATTTATCTTTGCGGGGAGGGCAGAGGGAAAATAAGAAAGAAGAAAGCATCCAAAAGGTAGGAAAAAGAAGACAGAGGGCAAATATAGCCAAACAAGGAAAAAATATGTATATATAGAGAGAGAGAAAGAGAGAGAGAAAAAGGCCAAAAAACAAGAGGAGGTGAGAAAAGAGTAGAAAAGAGGCAGAGTGGAAGGGCTTATTCCAGGTGGAAATACTGCTTGGTGTCCTGGCCTAGCTGACTCAGTTTTCCTATTCTTAGAGTTTAAGTGGCTGCATGGCTTTCCTCTCATATTACTTAGTGAACAACAAATGGTCATCAGGTTTCCTTTTTCAGGATAGCAGAGTCATTTGACACTTCTACTGGAGATGAATTAAAACTAGTAGAGAATGGCAGGGTAGAGCGTTGTCCTTTGCTTTGACGAATTATTTAAAAGCAAGGTGGAACACACAAGTTAAACGAAACTTTGCAATATTTATTTCCATTCTTCTGATAAAAGTCCCCTCAGTGACTTTCTGGGTGTAAGACCTATTGGAATTTCTTTCTCCAACTCTCCTAGCCATCAGAACATCCCATCAGGATGCATGAGAGAGGGCTCTGTAGGTCAAATTGTACTTCGGTCCACTCATGGAGTTGTCGCGGTCAATGGAACTGTCCCTAGGATGACAGCCAGAGAACTTGCCTAGGCCAAGATAAATGCATTAGAAAGCAAAAGAGGAATGCGGCTCAATGGGCAGTGAAAATCAATGAGAGCAAATTGGCCCATTTTTGCCTCACTGACTTGTACTGTCCATTAAGCCCTATTTGCTGGTTCATGGTTGTTCACTTCATTTACTTTCTAATCCTTCTTTTGCCAGCTTGGCGCATCTCCAGGTTAGTGCAATCCTGTTAATTGCATCGCCTGCTACTGACTAACTGTGACACAGGCCTTATCACCTCGTTACAGGGATTGGACATGAAACTCTACACATGAAACCCAGCATGAGTCCTGCTTTGTTTAGGATTGGGACTTAAATCAGACATGATCTCACAGCTTCTTGGGAATGGAGACTTTCCATGCCCTCATAACTCCAAAGGAGCCGGGATTTGCTTTAGTCTACTTGACATTTACAGCCTCACTGCCACTGTGATCATTGCAATGTTTTAGATGAGAAAGTTGGAAAAGTAGAATATTCTATGACGAGACAAGATTTTTGAGAATTTTCTTTTCCTATAGAATCCATGCCCTCCTAACTACTAGGTAGTGGGCTGTGTTAGTGTATTTATTAAACTGTGTCATAACTGCCAGTCTGTGTGTTTTTTCACTAGAGAGTGAGCTTCTCAAGGGCAAGGAGTTAGAAAACAAAACATATTTTCACTGTTTTGTTCCTAGCAGCTAGACCAGGGCTGGCCAACAATAATTCGTCGATTGAGTACACCATACAGAATTAATGTGAATGTAGCATCTACCCCAAGCTGGCTCATTTTCAAAATTATTCTATGGGGGTAAGTATTATCATTTCAATACTCTTGATGGAGGAACTGAAGGTCAAAGAAGTTCAACTTCACATCTGTGATTGGCAAAGCTAGAATGCAAGCTCAGGGTGTCTGACCCTAAAACCCCTAGCTTTTTTCCCCTGTCTTACATGAAAGAGACGTAATAGGTTTGATTTTATAATGAGACCACTAGAAGTGGACCACATGCATCAGAGAATCTCTTGGTAAACTGAAGATGAATTACAAAGTTTTTGCCGAACTTCATAAAATTGCTAAACATGTTGACATTTTGAAAAATACATATAACTCTTATTTTATAAAACATCTCATTTTTACTGAAGTATCTAATGATACAAAATAGAAAAAAGAATCTACTCCTTTGAGAACATTTTATTTTAAACCTTTATTTAACCTCATATGGTATGCCCGATTGTTCAAAGAGAAATCAGCCTGGGCTTGGCTTGATAGTCAGTAAGAAAATCTTATCTCTCAAAAAGGGTCTAGTCACTTTGTTTTAGGAATGCCAGTCACTATCAGATGATTTTTTTTTTTTTTTAGCTACTGAGTAGTGTTTGGGGCTGTAAATGTCTATCATTTAGTTTCTGAGTCAAAATGTAGTAGACCGCAGAATGACCTCCTCACTGGAATTACACAGTGTTGGCCTTCCCTAGTACTTGTGTATGTGTATGTGACTCCATGAGCCCACAAAAAGGCTTGTGTCTGTTTTCTCCAAATGTCACGTGATGTGCTCCACATGGCTCCTGTTCCAGCCTCATATTCTGGATAGACTCCAATTTGAGTAATTATTTTCTCACCTCAGTTCCCCCTACAGTATTAACTGGATACATTCCTCTCTTTAGCGTGGTGTTTCGAACTCTTGCATAGCATTATTTCACAGCATTTGAGAACTATTTTTACGTGACTTTGTTTTTCAGCTTCAATAATCAAAATACGCACTTTTTCATCCCATAATAAGTGTGAAGTTTTGAACTTAAAAAAGAAGACTTATCTGGCAGTACATTTTTTTGTATTTGCATAAACTTGGTGCACTGAATTTATATGCTAACAAATATTTCCCATTCTTTCCATTTTCACTTTCCTTCAAACTCACTTTCTAACCTATTGTCTTATTCATCATTCAACTCCACACCAAATTCCCAACGGAGAGAAAATTACTGTTATTTTAAAAGATGCAATTATTTTTCATTTTAATTCTATTTCTGTCTGCCTTTAAGCTTGTTATTCAAAGTTACGTAAGATGTCTCTACTTTTTTTTCCCTTTTCCCTCCCTTCCTTCCTTCTTCCATTTCTTTCTTTCTTTCTGTCATCTTCCTTCCTTCCTTCCTTCCATCTTTCCTTCTCCTCCCTCCCTCTTTCTTTCTTCCCTTCTCTCTCTCTCTTTCTCTTTCTTCTTTCTTTCTTTCTTTCTTTTCCTGGTTTCAGTGATACATATCTAAATTCCCAGGGGCAAAACAACTGTCAGCAATGTCTGTCCTACAATCCTCTACTTTCCATCAGACTTCCACAATCACTTTCTTTTTTGTTGCATAGAATTCAGTTGAGAATTTTTGAACAACTTCCTTTTGGTTTTACAAAAACAAAAACAAACAAACAAAAGCAAACCCAGTATTATATACTAAAGATGCACATAAAAATCTCTGGTAATTTTTAGCACTTATGCGTTTTCATAGTCAGGAGCTTTGCGAGTCTATGGTCTCCCTCCTCCTTGCTACACTCTCCATCTTTGGGTACTGGGTTTTTCCAATAGTGACAGTATGAAGAGAGCAGGTACAAACACCCTGTATAAGTCAAACATTATGCGATCTGACCTTGAGTATTTATTTGCCTATTTATTCAACAAACATTTATTGAACTTCTACTGATGCCAGCCTATCTGTGGGGATTTCCTGGTAAACATCACTCTTTCAGACCACTGATCTCTGATTTTTGAATTAATAACTCATTGTATGGTCTACCCATTAAAGGTAACCTCGGTTACCACCTGAGCCAAACCTGAATTTCAGAAGGCTCTCTTCTTGAAAACTCTCTGGACTTACCCTAAAGACTACAGTTCTTATATTCAGCTGGTAGTAAAATTTTCATCTGATTATAACACAAAGGAACTGTTTTAATGATATCTACACTATCTGATACAGTGGTCTGAGCTCAGACAGCCGACTTTTGCAAGCACTGTTAAAATTTGAAGTCATAGATCTGTGACAACTTTTTATTCAGCCAAAATACATATATACTGTTTACACTACAACAGGCCTTTTAAAATGAAATGGAAGCAAGTTTTGTTGCTAAGCAAATCCTGTACTGTCAACAATAAACTAGCTCTCCTATTAAAACCAAATTAAAAGTTGGATTTCTACTATATCAGCTGTACATTGAGATATAGAACTCCAGTCCTAACTTCTGAATATATGATTTTATGTTGTTCTAAACAAAATTATTGTACCTAAGTGCACAACTAGTGAACTGTAATGTTAATATACAAATAGATGTATACTTACATGGTATAAGAAGAGATATAGACATAGCTTAGATCTTTAAATTATAACATTTATAAGCAAATACTCTCCTTGTAAGCAGGATAGTCCCTATATATACATATATATATGTACACATAATATATATGCATATATGTACATATATGTGTACATACATATATACATATACACACACACATATATATATACACACATACATACATATGTATATGTATATATATATGAAAATAATGATGAAAAGTAGATGCAGAGAGATCCTCAAGGGAGATATTATTATTCTCAATATATTTTAGTTCACAAATATACATTAAAATGAAAATAATATTGTTGGAGTAGATCTCAAAATAGTTTTTGTAACTCAGTAGCATTTCATTTTGATTTTGTAGCTAGAGCACTATTTATCACCAACCAATGTATCCTTACTTAAGTACTCACAAGGGAATGAAGAATAAAATGAAGATATAAAGACATGGTACTTTCCACAGCTTTTTAAAAAACTTTTCTTGCAACTGCAAGGTTAAAAAAATCAAAAATTCTAAACACATGCCACTATAATTTTTATAAATGTGCTTATGAATACATTTAAAGCTTTAATTACAACATACATAACACATAAATAGGTTGCTAAATATTTTCTTGAGTTCAGTAAATCCAAGAATTAAAATTAAAGCTTAAAGCTGCTTCATAATAATTAATTTGGTTGAATTTAGATATTTTGTACATTGTAATCTTCATGTAAGGAGCTTTTAGATATTTTAAAATTACTTTCTCAATAATTATTGTTATATTTAGCAAATTTGATCTTTAAAATTTTTGGTATTTTTAAAAATACAGGCATAAAAGGAGTGATTTATTTAAAAGTCTATACTTAGCTCAGTAGGCATTGGGAAGTTAGGACTAATGAACCATGATATTTTGTGACATTTCATTAATAAGGTTTTTTTTCCTCTGTTCTTAAATGGTTTTTGTATACTTAGCACTTTTCTGCCAGGTTATGATCAACTAGTGCCTAATTTCTCCTATCCAAGAAATGTGAATAAAATGTCTTTGTGTCATAACAAAGAATGGTCTTCTGGTAACTTGTTTAACAATACTCTCTGTTCTCACATGATTTGGTGGAGAAATAGGACAAAAATCTCCTGGATAAATTGTTCTAAATATTTGCGAAACAATATTTTGTGGGATAACACTAAAAGCTAAGGGACAATCTCTGTACAATCTCCAATCAAGAGGATTATGTTCTGCTATGTTTAAGACCCTTCTTGACTACGCTGTTGGTAGAAAACTTTTGTCTTAACAACTTAATATTTCAATCTTGAAGCTGTTGGTCAAAGCTTGAATAATCTTTGGAGGCTTGGAAGTCATTGACATAAAATTGCATATTCCATAAATTGCATCTCTATCTTGATTTGTAGATGCTAACATTTCTTATTTTACTATATTGGAATCAAGCTACAGGTTTTAAGGTTCTTTCTGCCACTTGTTCCCATATCTGCTAGCGGTCATTTTTATGGTGTCTTGGGTAACTTAAGTACATGATAAATATAAGCACTTGATACGTGTTTGACTAGAGTATCATGGTTGGCTTGAAGAAGCATTTTCCTCATTTTCTTTATTTAAAAAAAAAGCTTAAAGAAAATAAATATGTTAAAAGTTGATGTTGAAGAAAGGGTCAAAACCATGGGTAATACTAAAACTTGAAATTGGGGTTTCTGAAATTCTGAAGTTGGGGTTTCTGAAATTCTGAAATTGTGGCCACACCACTACAGCTGGGTCAGAATGCAGTAAGTAGATGAATCCAAATGGAATAAGACAGGTTGGCGCACTTCTGACTGTGAAGCTCAGATAATCCGGACCAGGTCTACTTATCTACCAGAACACATTTGCCTAGGCTCTGCCAGTTGTTTAGAGCTTCCTAATGAGGACACAGAACCCTTTTTTTACGGGTCAGTCTGGTGCTCTATTAATTGCTAAATATGTTTTGAAGATTTTTTCTGTATGTAAAGGGATTCAATGGGCAAGACATTAAGTGTCTGGAGATCTCAAGAGAAATTATTAGAGGCAGAAGGGAAAGGAAAATGATATTTGCCTCATATCTACTATGTGTCCATTCCTGGTTAGGACTTTTTATACCTTCACAGAATACCCATTATACGGGTGAGGAATTTGAAGCCCAGAGTTCGAGATGAAATAAAATAACAAAAGTAAAATGCTTAGATCAACTCTTCTACTATTCATACCCATTCAAAAATTTATGAGCCCTGAGTGTTGTATGTAAGTGATGTATCACTAAATTCTACAACTGAAACTAATATTACACTGTGTGTTAACTAACTGGAATTTAAATAAAAACTCGAACAAAATTTTAACAGATTCATAAACCTGTGCTTTATGAAATGGAATCTGTTGTAATATGCAAATCCTTTAAACCATTTTTTTTTTCTAAATACCAGTGACTTACACATATGAACTGTGCTATCAAAGATTGACTTTCTTAGGGGATAGTGACAGATTGTTATGGTGGAAAGTTATCTTTCTGATTACATAAAGTAACCTTTTGGCTTTTGAGAAGCTGTGAAGTCATGTAACAGAAATTTTATGACTTTTCCAATCCTGGTATTGGCAAAGTCAGAATTACAAATTTGAATGTACTAAAAGCCTGTTCTTATGTCTTTACACCATTCCATATTGCTTCTAAATTGGAAGATTTAAGCTACTTGAAATTGAGACCATGTTTTCTAATTTTTTCTATTTCCATGTCATTAACTCTTCAGTGTCGATACATGTTTAGTACAAACTAAACTAAACTTTAGTGTGGTTTGGTTACCATTTGGTTGGACTCATTCATTCGGAAAATACTTTGAAACTCTTTTTATACAATACATATTGCATTGGAAAAAAAAGAAGTAAAATTATGCTTGTTTTTGAGCATATGTACATAATACATAAGTAAGTGGACAAAGATGGAAATATTCATTAGATCAAGTGTCAAGTGTGGTGGTGGGAGAGGACATGTGAGATAATGGGAAAAAGACTGGGCAAAATTTTGGTTTTGTACATATTAACTATGTGCCTTGCAGAAGTTATTCAGTCTCACTGAATGTCTATTTCCTTACCTGTAACACAAATACTACCTAATAAGGTTGTTTTAAGAATTTGGTTCGTAAGAGGCACACAGGACATGTTATTACTTTTAAGTATATTAGTAGTAGTAGTAGTAGTATTTGCAAACTGCTATAATTCTTCCTAAGTGTATAATGAAAGACACTATTAAAGTGGAATTATTGGAAGGGATTTTGAAGTATAAACAGAAAAGTATCGAATGAATAAGGAAGTATTATAAGCACAATGCAGATCAGTAGAAATGCAGACTCACTTTATCAAGTGTAAATGATTAAATTGTTTGGGTGGGTGGCAAGTTTGCTAGTTCTGTACAGAAAGTAGTATAAACTCAATGACTCACTGACTCACCCTGAGAGAGGAAGCTATGCAGATGTGTGTGTGTGTGTGTGTGTGTGTGCACACGTGCACTTGTGGATGTGTGTGCTTAGCACCTAGCTTTGAACTTGTTTGAACCTGGTCTTTTTCAGGAAAATAGGAAGAATGTTTTTTACGACCTAGAGGCTATATTCTTTCACAGATCCATGAAAGCACAATGTGAAGCCATTCTCATGTAACAGGCAGCGACAGTGGACATTTTGTTTCATGTGCACCAAACCTTAAGTTCTAACATTTTATGAGTATCTTGAGTAGGAAAAAGCACTTACTGAAGCCAAGAGAAATTCGACTGATTCATCTTCACACTTAAAGTTGGCAGTTGATAAGGTGAATATAGATATGTTCTTTTGACTCTGGGAATGTTCACTCTGATCCAGAGCAGTGAACATTCAGAGGCAGCTGACATAGGACATGAGCGGGCATCAGTAGATTCAGAGAAACTAAACAACAACAAAAAAGACCTGGCCAGACTAGGACTAGTCATGTCATAGTATGGGGAAGGTACTGTAATCATCCCTACTTTACAGAGTAAGGCTGAGACAGAGAGACATTAAATAACTTGCCCAAGGTTACAGCTAGTAAGTGAAAAAATTGGGTTCCAGGGAGTATCTTCTTTTTTTTATTATTAAATTTATTTTATATTTAATTCAAGTTATTTAAATACAGTGTGTCATTGGTTTCAGGAGTAGAACCAAGTGATTCAGCACTTACATATAACACCTAGTGCTCATTAAAAGTGCCCTCCTTAATGGCCATTACCCATTTAGCTCATCCCCCTGACACACCTCCCCTCTAGCAACCCCTCAGTCTGTTTTCTATATTTAAGAGTCTCTTATGGTTTGCCTCCCTCTCTGTTTTTATCTTATTTTTCCTTCCCTTCCCCTATGTTCCTGTTGTGTTTCTGAAATTCCACATATGAGTGAAATCATATGATATTTGTCTTTCTGTGCAGAAGGCATATTCTTAACCACTGCATAAGTAGGATGAGATCAGTTTGGAGTACATTGTGTTTGATGTCAATATTTGGTGTCCAGATTTATTGAGATAGAAGAAGCTGGAAATCCAGCTCTGGAGGTCAGGGTAGAGATATTAACTGGATATAGACTTGGAAACGTGAACACGGATGAGATCACCCAAAAAAAGAGTGTCTAGAAGGTTATACCTTTGACTGAAATAAGACACACCAGAAAAGAAACATGCTGTCATTAGTACAGATGGCACCAGTGGTAGGAGATCGAATTTCTCAGGGATATAATGAAATGCAGAAGCATATGCATCAAATGCAGAAGCATTTGAAATTAAAGGACTAGGTTGAGATAGAAATGAAAAGGATGAAATGTGTTAAATGGAACAGAGAAGGGGAAGAAAACCAGAAAAATTATTTCAGAAGTCAATATTCAGGAAAGAATATTGAGAAAATGTAAGTGGTTGACTGTGTGAAATATAGCCCAAAGCAGAAAGGTCTACAAGGAGCCATTGAGATTTAATAATGAATTGTCATTGGTAAGGTTGGGTGAGGTGAAGGACTGAAGTCAGACTATAGTGGGTTGAAGAGTGAACTGAAGTGAGTGAAGAAATTAAATAAAAACAGACTTTAGTCACCTGTCTGGCACTTATCATACATCCCAGATGTATTTCCATTGCTTTTTTCAACATTAAGATAAGAATTTCATGTCAACCTGATAATGATCCCATATGGACATCAGTCTATTTTTACTTATAGGTTCTAAGACTCAGGAAAAAGCCAGCTGAACATGTTTAAAGTAGAAACCAAGGAGTTCTACAGTTCTCATTCTCTCATCTCAGCCCATCTATTACGCCAAGTGTCTCAATTGAGAGTGCTTCACTGGGAGGAGCAGGAGAGGAAGCAACTCTGAGTTTGAACTCAGCTTTGTGTCTTCAAGACTTTGTGGCCTAGGGCACATTTCTTAAGTTCTAAATCTCAGGCTTCTGATCTCTAAAACGGAAGTATTGATAGTGTTTATTTCACAAGTTGTTCAGATGATCAAATGCATTATTATAAGCAAAGTATTTATCATTGTGTCTCACATCATTAAGTGTCTAATAAATGGTAACTGTTATAATATTATTTATTATTATTATTATCACCTGCACTTTAGTTTAATTCCCTGTGACTAAGCACAGTGACTTGTCTGAGAAACTGCCTGACTTCCTTTATGGGTATCATCCCGCCACCAATCCAGACATGGGATTTGGGGAAAAGTAGATAAAATCTTAAGTCTAGTTACATTGATTTCTAACTGTTTCATCCCTGGAAAATGTCTTATTTTTCTTATTTATAATTTCCCCATATGTACAATTGGAAAAAATACTTTCCTTATAGGATCATTATAAAAATTGGATGAAACAACATTTATTTAAAAAGGGTTTTGTACTGGTGCTTACTAAGTTCAATACAAAGGTATGTTTAATTCATTTATTTTCAGGATTAAACATGAAAAATAGAGTCAGGTTATTTCTTTTCTTTTTTTCATTTGACACTTTTTTTTGGTTTAAGATACTTTGCTCTATTTTTCTTTCCCTGTGAAAAATCTGCTAGATCCAAGGGTCAGTATCTATAAAGATCTAGCCAGTCTCATGAAAATATAGAAGCACAAACAACAAAATCATTTCAAGAAGCTTTTATGTTGGACATGGGAAAAGATAACAGTTCTAAATAGATAAGCCATGTGTTCACCATCAGGGTTGGCACTACCACTGAGAACTCATGGGATCTGGTAGATTCAACATGTTCTTATTCTCCTACTTTTTAATCCAAAACCAAATTTCTGCATCAGTCTTTGTTAATCTCATTTACTTAGTGGAGCAACTGCCATATACCCAATGTGGCTAGGTTCCCCTTGCTAGTCCCCCTTTTATGGCTCTAGTACTTGCTAGACTTTCACTTTTAAATAAAATGGTTAATAATTCCTCTGGTGTATTTGAGATTTTTTAAAGTATTTTTTCAATCTAGTTTAATCTGTGTTTAATTTAATATATTAAATCTTAATTTAATATTTTATAATTTGAGCTAATATATTTAAAATGCATTACATCTTAATTTTATATATTCAATCACAGTTTAATAAAGTTTCCTTTTAACATCTTGATTAAAAGGACTGTTGCACAGTAGTTATGCCTTTCAATTAAACTCCAAGCACTGTTGTCTCAGTGGGCTTCAGTATTCCATCAAGGGCTAGAAGCCTGAAGTCCAAACAAGGAGGAAGAAATGTCAGTAGAAAAATGTAGAAACCTTACTATTGACCTATCCTTCTGACCTACTGATTTCTTTATTAGTAAGAGGGATGCTAGTTGCTGTAACAGGCACATTTCTAAGTTTCAGGGGCTTAAAACAATGGAAATTATTCACATCATCTCTCAAACTAATGTTCTTGGTCCATGTGTTGTTCTCCAAATGGTGATTCTGGTACCCAGTGTCATTCCATCTTGTTGATCTGTCATCTTCAACACTTGTCACAAGAAGGTGAAAGAATATTGAGGATCCTGTGGGATGGGTTTTAATGAGCCAGATCTGGAGGTGACACATGTTATGTCTATTCCTGTTCAGTTGGTTAGAACTCAGTCACATGACTCCTAACTCCAAGGGATGATTGGGATTGAATTGAGCTAATGTGCAAAGGAGAAAGAGGAAATGGGATTGTTTGTATATGAGATGTTTTTATTTGTATCCCAAAGTGCATGGAACATTAATTATTTTATTCCTAGAATTACTTCTTTGCACCTAGCATGAAATTCAGTACCTCTGAGGAAATTAAAAGTCTCTAACTAAAAAACAAAACAAAACAAAATGATGCAGAAAAACAAAAAACAAAACAAAACAAAAACCCTGCTAATTGAGAAAGAGTGCCAACGAATGGAAAGCCAACATGGAAAGTGTCATTACTTCTATATGTTTGAGTACCATAGTCTGCTCTCAATCAGTAAGCTTCTG
This sequence comes from Cryptoprocta ferox, assembly GCA_028646485.1. Taxonomy (NCBI): domain Eukaryota; kingdom Metazoa; phylum Chordata; class Mammalia; order Carnivora; family Eupleridae; genus Cryptoprocta; species Cryptoprocta ferox. The sequence continues at coordinate 36,859,371 of CM053570.1, forward strand.
TACCAAAATAAGCAAACAAACAAACAGAACCAAGTAGTAACAACCAGAAAAATACTTTGAGGGGAATGCACAGGTCTTTCTATGTTTGTATATCTGTACATTTGAAGGAGTCAAGAAGGGAGTATCAGGTGTTCAACTATTCAATAAAGAGGCAAATGTTGATGATTAGAAACAGAAAACACAGAGGTCTTGCCCCCTTCCCTCAAAAAAGATAAGGAATTGTGACAGAGCCACAGATTTTCATTATGAATATAGCATTGAAATTTTGCTAAGAAGCAAATTTTGCATAATCCATTAAAAGCTCATGATATATGAATGATAAATAAGGACATGAAAAACCTCCAAACATTATTAGTCATTTGGGAAAGGCAAACTGAAACTACAATGAGATACCACTGCATAGCTTTTAGAATGGCTGAAATTAAAAAGTTGCCCTTATCAAGTGCTGGCGAGGAAGCAGACAAAGTGGATTTCTGATTAAATGCTGATGGATAAAGAAAGCATTTAACCACTTTACTGGTGGTTAAAGCATAAACCATTTTGGGAAAATATTTGGCAATTTCTTAAAGAATTAAACATACACCTACCATATGATCCAGCTTACATGCCAAAGTATTTTCCCAAGATAAATAAAAGCATATGTCCACACAGACATGTGCATGCATGTTCATAGCAGCTTTATTTTTAATAGTCAAAAATTGGAAACAACCCAAATTTCCATCAACAAGTGCTAACAACTGTGGTATATCATGCAATAGAATACTTCATAAAAATAAGGAATAAATATTGATACATGCTACAACATGGATGGATCTCAAAATAATTATGCCAAGTGAAAGAAGCCAGACAAAAAATATTAGGTTTAAATAAAATTTAAATAAAATTCTAAAAAATATAAACTAATCTACAGTGACAGAAAGCAGATCAGTTGTCTGGGGAGAGGTGTGAAGGGTTGTAGAGAGAAATACAGTCTTCAGGCTACTTTTGGGAGAGTCATTGATGTGTTCATTATCTGGATTGTAGTAATGGTATACATATAGGTCAAATCTTTTCAAATTGCATACTATGACCAGTTTATTGCCTTTCAATTATACCTCAATAAAGTTGTTTTAAAAAAACTAATAGTATCCAATAAGAATTCACCATCACTTCTAGATATTCCTGTCAAAAATACATAACCAGAATTTAAACCTAAATTAAAGGACATTTTCCAAAATAACCGACCTGCAATCTTTAAAAGTGTCAAAGTACTAAAGATCTAAGTAAGAGTGAAGAAATGTTGCAGACTGAAGGAAACTAAAGTTTTCAATATGTGATTCTGAACTGGATTTTTGTGCTTTATGAACAACTGGCAAAAATTGGAACTTTTTTTTGGAAAACTTGACTGAGGTTTGACTATTAAATGGCAATAAAATATAATGTTAATTTCCTGAATTTGATGGTTGTATGTGTTTATGTAAGGTAATCTCCTACTTATAGGAATTACACATTGATGCAGTAGGAGACAATGGAGCATCAGATTAACAAATTACTCTCAAATGGCTGAGGACCACAGCATCTTTGTGTACTTCCTCAAAGTACCGTTTATAGTTAGTAATCATTTCAAAACTAGCAATTTTGGGAACAAATGTCTTAATAATAAGAAATGATAATAAGAAGAAACAAAAAGCTCAAATAAAAAATGGGCAAAGAATTTAAACAGATATTTCACCCAGATTAATGTATGGAAAGATGTTCAACATCATAAGTCATTAGGGAAATGCAAACCAAAACTATATGGAAATGTCATAAAACGTATTAAAAAGCGAAAAACTGATAATACCATGTGTTGTATGACAAAGTATAGAAACTTGAACTTTCATTCAGTGATTTTGAGAATATGGCATGGTATAACTACTTTGGAAAATGGTTTTATAGTTTCCTAAAAAATTAAATATATACCTACCATATGATACCATCATTCCAACTATAGGTATTTGCCCAAGAGAAATGAAAGCATATATTGATACAAAGGTTATATATAAATTGCCCAAGAATATCTATTAGGAATATTTAAAAAACTAGAAACAACCCACATGTTCATCAACAGGTAAATGCATAAACCATATCATGGAATACTACTCAGCAAGAAAAAAGAACCAATCACCAATCCACATAATGACACGGCTAAATCTCAAAATAATTATGCTGAGTGAAAGAAGTCAGACAGAAGAAAGAGTATAGAGGAAGGGAGAGTCGGAGGAAGGGTAAAAAAGGGGCACCAGAAACTTTTGGGGGTTATGGATATGATATTTTTTTTCTGTTATTGTGTTGATGGTTTCACTGGTGTTTATAGAAGTCAAAACACATCAAAATGTATATTTTAAATATGTGTAGTTATTATATGTAAGTTATACCTCAACAGAGCTGGGAAAGAAAGGAAGAAAGAAAAAGAAAGAAAGAAGAAAAGGAAAGAAGGAAGGGAAAGAAGGAAGGGAAAGAGAAAGAAAGAAAAGAAAAGAAATGAAGAGAGAGAGAGAGATAGAGAAAAGGAAGGAAGGGAAGGGGAGGGAGGGAGAAAGGTAGAAAGGAAAACGTTTAGCCAAATTCTTGGTAATTTTAAGTAGCACAGGCTTATACCTTGGTAAGAGTCCGAACTATAGCAACAGTTCGATGTTACCGGGTAAAGGTAGACATATCTGCCTAATAGACAGTAAATTTGAGATTATGGTTAACTCTTCTTTGTGAAATCTGAGGTGGACAGAATGCTTGTGAGTGGACCAAGGAATTCTCTCAAGCAAAGTGAAGGCAAAGAACTATTTTTCAATCTGATCCACTTTGCAAGTGAATGATTAATAGTAGTTTTTTGATTTTCTGATGTGGAAGTATTTCACAGAGAAGCAGAAGTCCAAAGATGCCAGGAAAATGGCAGATAAACTTGGTTTTCCCCCAGGAAGTATCAGAGACATAATGCCACTAAATACTTTGTCTCTACCAGCATTTGGAAATGTGCTGGGGTGTCAGTCACAGGATAGCTTTTGTGCAAGTGTCAGGAAGGACATTAATACCGATATGAACCTGTATTTTCTAACTAATCACAATCCAAGACAGAAAAGTGAATGCCATGCTCTTCTCTCTCCTTCCTTGGCTAAGCAGGCATTTGTCATCTAGCTTTCCCTCAAGGATTTATTCCTCAGGCAAAGTTGTAAAGAAACCATGTATTTGTAGTTCAATGAAGCCGTCTACAAAAGTCTTACAGAAGGCCAGTCATGGAGTGCTAGGACAATCATTAAGGTTTTAATCAAAATATTTTTGGTTCCTCTTCCTTTAGGACACATTTAGAATTGTATTTACTGTCATGGCACACAGCTCCTTCCCCCCTCTCCCCGTTTCCTGTCATATGACTACTTCTAACCAATCCATTGTAAATGTGTCATTTCTGGGCTAGCACATCTTAATTGCCCCCTGGCAGAGTTCCTTTTACTTTGGCTCAGAAATTGGCATTGCCAGAAATGGTGGCTTCTCATTTAGCCTGATTCCATATTGAGGAAAATGAGCAAGATATCTCTTGCCTGCTTTCAATGGTCACGTAGCTTGAGCAAGAAAGACGCTTTTATTACTTGAAGACACTGAGATTTTAGAGCCATTTATTAACACAACACAATCTTAGCTATCCTGGCTCATTGTTTTACAACAACTTACATTTGATAAATTACAGACACTGATGTTCTTTCTTAAACTATTTCATTAATACATAATATAATTCACAATTACCCCATGGAAGTATTTGCATTAAATTCTATATTTTCAGCCACGGAAGCCACAGGTTTTACTAGAACTAAGATTTGGTCAGGAGACAGGTATGACCAAAATGATGTGGGCTGCTAAGTAGTAAACATTGAAAAAGTTTAATGATTTAAACTTATGAGTAAAGAAAATAATGTACTTACTGCTAATGTAAGATGAATTTTTGAATAGGTAAAGTTTTCCCCTAAGGTGACCCACCTACTTCGCAGGATTACTGGGAGTCATGATCTGCCTGTCTCCCTTGAAAACTGAAAGAGTAGACTTGTATGAAGGTAATAAATGAGATTGAGAAGGGGAAAACAACAACAACAACAACAAAACAAAACATGCAAAGTTTACATCTGTTACATATAGACTAACATGAACTGAACTGCCTGTAGCTAAAATTAAAACAAAGTGAGTGGTGATCTGGACTCAATCTCAAGAATAAAGTAGTTGTCTTAAGAAAGGAAGAAAACTAATAAGACAGTAGCCCAAGCAAATCTCAACACATCTTTTAAACTTTACCATTATTAGCACTGGCCCACTCAAATGTATTATTTAATTCTAAAGACACAAAATATTTCAGAAAGATAGCCTGAGGGTTTTCTTTTTTTTTCTTTCTTTCTATTCTTCCCTGAGACATGGTGTTACAAATGCTCCTTTCAATAATTTGATAGATTCAAGCTCTGAGCCAGAGAGAGCATCTGTTAGAAAACATGGCAATATTCTTTCTATTTATGGCTCTTTCAGTCCAAACCACCACAACATCATTTCTGTTGTGAACACCCATCCCTTGAAAACACAGAAATCACAATGATAAGATTCTGGAAGAAAGAAATTATGAAAATCACCCAACCCAACACCTCCCAACAATGGGAAATAACTCCCTCTGTTCACTAAATCCAGAGAGTTCTTCATAAATGGTTCTATGTGAGTTAACCCTCAACATGGCTCGACCAAAGTGGGAAAGTTAACCCTCAACATGGCTCGACCAAAGTGGGAAACTAAAACACCCAGGCAGAAACGAAATTAAGGAACACATGTAAGATGAGCCACTGCATTTAGAGCACATTTAACGACCAGAGAAGTTATTGACGGAACCCACCTCAGAAAGATGAAAAGCTGACAACAAAAGTGATGTTCCAGAAACATCCAGAAATTTTAAGGACAGAAAACAAAATAGAAGACTATGAATGTTTCTAATCCTCTTAATGTTACCCAGCTGCCAGCAGCCAATAACTTGGGGTGTGGAAGGGAATCAAAAGAAATTTTTTGCTTTTTTCCTTTTTTAATCACTTGAAGGAATTTCCATGTTCAAGAAGTTGGTTTTCTCATCAACTATAGTTCAAGAATTTAAGATGACTAGTTAGAAAGAGGCAAAAATCTAATAGATCCCTACCTATTATCTAAGACTACTGGATCACAGATATGCATATGAATATTTAGCAACTTCTGGGAAACAGTGGGCAGCTTCTGTCAATACTGTCATCATTTGGACATGAGGGTGGCAACTCTGAGTACAGTTACTACATGCTCTGGTGGCTTTACTGGAAAAAGAATTCTGTCCATTCCTCTTCACAGAGAGTCAGAGGAGCAGCCTGAATGTAGGAAACAAAAGTGACTTCATGACATATCTTAAGTAAACAGAAAAAGAGACCATGAAATAAGGGGCCCACAAATTATGGTCCCAAGTCAAAGGCCAAGAAGAAAAGTGAGTGAACATAGAGTTTGGATGATATCATTTTTTTTTTTAATATGGAAAGACCCAAAGGGATCTAGAAAAGGATCTAGGCTACAATCTATAGTGCTGTCCTAAATGATTGCCTGCTTTCACTCTCTTCTACTCTATCACCCTGGCCCAAAATACATTCTACACTCAGTAACCAAAGTAATGTCTTAAAAGTATATATATTATATCACATTACTCCTCAGCTGAAAATTCTCCAGTGACTTCCAAAAAAAATACAATGGAACTTTCCTTATAATACTTAGAATATGGTGATTAATTTCACCCCCCAGATATTGTTCTCCTTCATTTCCTGTCACTCTTTCCTTTATTCATTATGCTCCCATTACAATGACTTTCTTTCCAATCCGGGAACACACCAAAGTGTTCTCTTTCTTGGGCTGTTGTCCTTGACATTCATGCTGGTAGCTGAGTGTCCCTCAAAATTCACACATATTGCTTCATCTTCTTCATCAATAAATTCTCAGCTCAAATGTTATCTCTTCAAAGAGGGCTCTCTGAAGGTTATATGCCACCCAGTCATTCTCTGTTACATAAATCTTTTAATTTTCTTGATCATAACTATCATTATATTTAATTTTTACTTATTTATTTTGTCTCTCGTATCTGTCTGCACCCCAGCTCTAAAGTGAAAGTCCTGTAATAGGAGAAACCTGGATTGCCTCTTACTATTACCCAGCTCATAAGAAAGAGCCTCTCACACCATAGATATACAATAATTTTTTGAATTAATCCAAACATCTTTTGCTCAAGTTGTGTTCAGGGAAAACTACTAAAATCTAGATCAGCATAAAATGAAGTTGGGAAATTAATGAAACAGCAAACCAAGGAAATAGAACATTTCATTAGGGAAAAGTAATTGTCTTTCTTGTTTCAGCTTGGTTACATGTGAGATTTTCTGTTTCATGTTTTCCCTGTTTGAGAATCAAAAAATTAAATACATGTAAGATAAAACAAATTGACAGCTTTTTTAAAAACTGCCTTTGCAGTGAGTGACAAGCTGGAAGAAAGAAAGAAAGAAAGAAAGAAAGAAAGAAAGAAAGAAAGAAAGAAAGAAAGAAAGAAATTCTTAGACCAAGCAGAATTCTAATTCAAATGCTGTAACTTGCATTTGTAAAGGGTTTCTACTCTGCATTTTTCTAAAGACTTTCCAGCCTCACCAGAAATGCCACTTATTCATTTAAACAAATGGTATGTGGTGATAGGGTTGGGAGCTGAGAATTTGACATTGCAGTACTAGTGAAGCCACAGCTGGAATCTCCTTTAATTTCACTCAGAGTAAAAGCTCTTTGTCTTGGCCAGAGGCACAGCCCTTGAATCTTGGCTAGCTGTGTACAAAAGTCATCTCCTTCTCACAGAGCAGGGATCATGCCAAAGAAGGCAGATGAGTCTTTAGTGATCCATCACACTGACACAGACAATTTATTGTGCTGATAAATTGGTATCATGTTCTTAGACAAAAGTCAGAATTTGTGTTGTGTTATTGTAAGGACAAATAGATATTACTTTACACAGTAGATGTAGAGTCTTAAAAGTGTACACAGTTTTATAAATAATGCTGTTTTTAAAAGTGTTAAAGGAAACACTGGCATGAAACTTTCCGGGGAATTCTTTTCCAAAAGGAATAGATACTTTGTAAAATGAACAGGGTTGCTTAAAATACTCCCAGACTGGGTCAATTTTGCTCAGAAATTAGATGAGGTGATACTAGAATCAGAGCCTCCCACTGGATAAACACAAGAAGAATAGATAACCCTAAAAGATGATTGTTTAAGTTGATCTAGGTTTATAACTGACATACACAAATATATGAATGTTATTTATGTAATGGATGCCCATGTGCTCTAAAACTCTATAGTTTATTTGGACTTAGCAGCCTTAGACTATGGGTTGTTACAGAACCTGGTCTGGATCACCCAGCAGAAGAAGCAATTAGAACTTGGAGATCTTGGAAGGCAGGAGGTTTATTTTACACCACTGGGCTCAGAGGAGACCACTCTCCAGAGGTCTGATTCCCAAGCATAAGCAGAGGAAACAATTTATAGTTTTTTACTTCTGCATTCCTCATTAGTAGTAGTTTGGCGCACAATAAGCAGGATGGGAAGAAGAACCCGGAAGGGGAGTCTTCAGGTAGGGACTGGAATTCCCCTATGAGTCCTGTCAGCCATCTTATAACAGATTTTTCCCTATCATTCCCCCCTTTGATGTCCCTTTAAACAGATCTAGTCTGTATTACGGGGCATCACCTTCATTTATTATGGACTGGTTCTTTTCCTTTAGTTCCCTGACTTTGGTTGTGACTATTCCTGACCGGTTTACAAATTAACAGCATTCTTCTCCAAGGAAGATGTAGGTGCCCCTTTTCTCGGCAGTGAGGAGGTCAAGTTCCTGTCTGTTCTGGAGGGCAACTCCTGCCAGGGAATTTATTTGACTCTGCAGTCAGCCGCTCGTTAGTCCCACAGAAGCACCTATGCCTCCTCTGCCAGTCCCTATCCCTGTGGCTATTCCTGCCCCTAGCAGGCCGGGTAGTAACACCACTCCTTTAGCCTGGGCCTTAAGGCTGAAGGTTAATCTAAGCACCAACTTTTATTCTGATAATTATTTAATCTCTTTTTCTTGAAGTTTGAGGCACATACATCAGTGGAAACACTTCCCCAAAATGGCGTTAGCAACCTCCTTACTGGCAGGCAACCCAACAGACCAAAAGAGGTTACACTATATTTAAGCTTTTAACCCCCCCAGATTTTTCCACTGAAGGTGCCCTGCTCTTACAAATGGGGCCCAGATTAGAGGCAATCAATACCAAGAGAACCTCCTATCCCTAAGAGGAAAATGAGTGCAAACAGGAACCTCTTGCTGTTTCCCCAGCTTTCTGGGGCAACCTCTGCCAATCCGATGGTAAGGAGTAAGGACAGTTTGTTTATTTTATCAGACCAGAGATTCCTCAAGCTTCTGCTGTGCGTAGACCAGCCAGATTCGGGGTGTGCCTAGAGCAAGGGTGAAGATCGGACTTGGGTCAGTCTTCCGAGTCCGGGACTCCTCATGATTGGCCCTCTTGACTCTGGGGTGGTGGACCCATGGAGTGATACCTGTATGAAGCCCAGTCCACTGTGGTTTAAAAGGGTCTTTTTCCAGTCTTTGACCTAGACCAAGTCTCCTGGTAAGGGGGGTAGGGAGGGTACAGGGAATTCTAAAGAGATTGGGGCCCTCTCAAAATGGGAAAAACCTTGAGTTCCTGGTGTGCAATGGACACGCAGGAGGGCCAGGGGCAATAGGTCCGGCCATGGGAAGTCTGTTTCCTGACAGAACGTGGCTGGCTAATGTTCCCTTGAGGGTGTGATTCATCTGCTCTACTTTTCCCGAGCTTTGAGGCCTGCAAGCAGTCTGCCATGAACATAGGCCTGTTATCGCTGTAGGTTGTGGCTGGTAAGCCGAACCGGGGGACAATTTCTTCTTTGAACTCCTGGTGGTGGTCACAATGCAGATAAGGGAGGGAGGTATATCTACCTCCTTATTAGCTGCTATCTTGGCTGCCTTGTCTGCTAGACGATTTCCTCATGTTGTAGGTTGTCTCCCTTCTGGTGTCCTTTGCAGTGTAGAACTGTAACTTCTTTTGGAAGCCAGACGGCCTCGAGGAGCTTTACTATTTCCTCCTTGTTTTGATGGTCTTCCCTGCCATGGTGAGAAGGCCCCTCTCTTTGTAGATTGCCCCATGTACTTGTACAGTAGCTAAGGCATACTGGGAGTCGGTTTGACTTGTCTTTGATAATGGTGAGGGCTCAGATTTACACATGTCACCACATGCCCTGCCTTTTAAATGCCCTCTGTGATGAAACTGCTACCATCACTGAGCAAGGTGAGGTCTGGGTTCTGTAGGGCCTGGTCACGCAGACATGGGAGGCTTGCAAATACTTTATTGGTCACCTCAGAACAGTCATGATCTGGTCTTCCTTCCTCAGACGGTAGGAAAGTTGCAGCGTTCAGCATCTGCACTGTTTTAAGAGTGACCTGTGGATTCTCACAGAGGAGCCTCTGGTATTGTGCTAGCTGAGAGTTAGAGAGGCATGAGAAACTCGACAGCATGAGGGACCTTGACATTTAGTTCTTGTCCCAGGGTGAGTTTATCTGCCTCATTAATGAGCAGAACTGTGGCTGTTAGTGCCCTAAGGCATGGTAGCCATCCTGCCACCACAGGGTCCAGCCTCGTTGACAGGCATGCTACTGGCCATTGCCAAGGGCCAACGGTCTGTGTGAGAACGCTGAGGGCGACCTTTTCCTTCTCATGAACAAAGGGAGTAAAAGGCTTTTCTATATTCTGCAGGCCAAGGGCTGGTACCTGCCCCAAGGCAGACTTTATCTCTAGGAAAGTGGCTTAGGCCTCCTCTGTCCAGACAGGCGGTTCTCGATCCAGCCCTACCAAGAGACTGTAGAGGGGTCTTGCTATTGCTGAGAATCTGGGAATCCAGATTTGGCAGAATCCCACAGCCCCTAGGAATTCTCATAGCCCCTCTTAGTTTGGGGCTGGGGTACGGAGGTGATGACCTCCTTTTTTCTCTGGCCTTAGTGCTCTTTTTCCTTGGGTAAGGAGGAAGCCTAAGTATCGGGCTTTTTTCATGAGACCCAATACCCTGAGTCTGACAGGAGTTGTAGGAGGGCCCTTGTGCCCTCTGTACAATTCTCTCAGGTATTGCTGGCAAGGAGGAGGTCATCCACGTACTGGAGAAGAGTGCAGCATGTGTCCTCCCTTGGAAAGCCGGTGAGATTTCGAGCCTGTGCCTTCAAAGAGGGCAGGCGAGGTTTTCTGATGCCCTGTGTATGATTCGGTCAGTTTGAAGGCAAACAAGGGTTTGCTGGGGAGGCGGAGGGAGGCAGGGGCGGGTGCCAAGCGAAGGCAGAAGACATCCTTTAAGTCTAGGCAGGTAAGCCAGCTGACAGAGCCCGGGATCTGCCTGAGGGGTGTACAGATTCAGGACCACAGGATGCAAGGCTTGAACTGGTCAGTACCATCCTCCCAGCTTCTTGACTGGCAAGAATAGGGTGTTCCAGGGTGACTGGCATTCAACCAGAACGCTTGCTTTCTTGGATACCTAACGTTTCCTTTTTTAGGAGGCGGTATTGCCACTGTCTCTGTGGTTGAACCCCTGGGATTAATTCTATGATGACAGGGTCCCGGTTGTGAGCAAGTCCGGGGGGTTTTCCTCGGCCCACACAGTGGGGATGGCAGTCCTGAATTCAGGTGGGCCGCTTGGTTGGGCCTGGGCACAGAATAGCCTCCATTTGGATCCAAATGGGGGCTGGTGTGTCCCGTTGGCTCAAAGGTTATTTGGGCCCCCAGCTTTGAGAGTATATCCCAGTCGAGGACAGGGATAGGGCACTCACGTAGGTAGAGGAACTCATGCCGTACCATGTAGTCCTCAAGTTCACATAAAAGTCATAGTTGGGCCCCCTACTTTTATTTTGTCCATGGGCTCATGGGGGCCAGGAAGAAGTGAGCCTGGTCCCCCTCAATCTGAATCTATGCCTGCTAGGCCTGGGGTCTTTTTTCCAGAGTTCTTGTACATATCAACTGGGTTTCTGGGACTTACCCCAGTTGGGACATTTATTCTTTTAATGTCCTGTCTCCTTGAAGTAGGCTCATTGACCCCTTGATAAAAAGGTTCTGGGACTCCCCCCCTTTTGGTGGCTGGACCTTCCCTGTCCTTTTGTCATGGCTCTCTTGTGCCTCGGGGTCAAATGGGGTTTTAGGCCTCCCATAGACTCTCATAATAATCTCTGGGGGGTTCCCCTTATTGCTGGGCATATTCATGGACCTCTTAGCCCCTGCTTAGATTCCCTGGAGGAAAGCCGGTTGGTACCTGCAGCTGTGGACCGGTATCTGGAGAGAGCCTGCACCTGGCCGAGGGTGCAATCTGGCCGCTGGTATGGGGGAAAGAGGATCTGCTGAATCCAGAGGCACTGGGGAGACCAAAGGTGGCAGAGTATCAGGAACCAGGGGTAGTTCTTCCTCCGGATCACTGCCAGGAATTTGTGGAGGTCGGGACTTCTGTTGACCTTCCTTGGGCCACTTTGTCGAGGCGACTAAGATGCTAGCCTGTCCCTGTTTGTTGCAGGAAAATCGCACCCAAGGGGCAAGGGTCTGTATATCTAACCAAGAGTCGATATACAGAAACTGTTCAGGGTAATCTGGGTCTCTGGTGACAACATGCCAGACGCGGCAGACGGTTGGGACACCCAAGGCTCCCTCCTAGGGCCATCCTACACCAAAAGTGGGCCATTCTAACTCACATAGGGTCCTTAATTTTCTGGGGGTCATCTTAATTTCATAGTCTTCCAAAAACCCCTTCTTTGCTCAGTCCTGACCCCATAATGTTCCTATAAGGTGGAGTTGCAAAGACAGACAGAGGGGTAGGGGTGCCCCTCTAATGAGGAGACGAGCCACATGCCTGTCCGGCCATGTCACAGAGGAATTTAGGTGAATTATTCCCATGCCGCCATAGACTGTATGCCACTCACCATGGAATCGCAGATGGGCCCACTCAGACTATGTACGCTTTGGGGGACATTGAGGGTGCCCGCTTTTGGGGACCTTGAGGGTGCCCACCATGGAGCCACAGAATCGAACTGGGCAGGCAAGCCAGACTGAGTCACACATTTACACTCACACACATACCAGAGGTTATTACATTCCCTCCCACAGAATTTCTACCTGTGAGACCACTGAGGTCTCTGAGGAGTGATCAGCTCCCCCTACCACCACTATGGGTGGGCCAGACAGGACAGAATTAGGGCCCAGGCCTTACAGGTTTCCGACGTCAGGTCCAGGTCCTCACCGGCTAAGTCTCTTCCAGTCCGGCAGGAAAGGCGGAGCGGGCTGGCCCGAGATGACCGAGCTGGAGACTGCCGAAATTCAGGCAGGGCAATGCCTTTTCCATTGCGATTCCTCGTTCTGTCACCGCCTCGCCGTTTTCCCAAATCGGTGGCAACAACGGGCCAGCGCGGTTGGGTTTCCCAGTCAGCGAACCAAATGTTACGGAACCTGGTCTGGATTACCCGGCAGAAGAACCAAGCGGCACTCGGGGATCTTGGAAGGCAGGAGGTTTATTTCACACCCGCGGGCTCAGAGGAGATCACTCTCCAGAGGTCTGAGCCTGGAGCATAAGCAGAGGGAACAACTTAGAGTCTGTTACTTCCGCATTCCTCTTTATGCCCGCGACGGGCAGGGTGGGAAGAAGAACCCGGAAGGGGCGTCTTCGGTCAGGGACTGGAATTCCCTTATCAGTCCTGTCAGCCATCTTATAACAGATTTTTCCCTATCAGGGTGAGGGTCCCTCTCTCCAATGTCACATGTTTAGAAAGCTTCGTTTTGGCCTTCATCTGGTTACCTCCACCCCACAGGTGAGTGGCCCTAAGCTCCAAAGGTATATGCCCATTCATAGCCCACGTACCCCCTTCTAATCCTATAGGTTCCAGGGCCCCTGAATTTCTAGCCCAATGTCACTGACATTGTTTTCAGTGCCTGCCTGGTCTTTCCCCAAATCTGCCTTCCTGAAAACAGACCAAGCTGTTGCGGGTGAATGCAAACCTAGATTCGGGGATTCGGATAAAACATGGAAAGGCTTCCTGGAATGTGCTAATAATGTAAGGGCAAAACGCCCTTTGGATGTGCAGAGAGCAGGAGGGTGAAAAGAAAAGGTCCATGAAAGTGGGCCCAGGACCTGGGATTGGGCAGATTCTCTTTGTTTTGTCATGTTCTGATGAGGATCTGGTCTTTTCAATTGTATTTGGGATTTATTAAGAAAGTTAGAGCATATTTTATGTAGTAGCTTCATAGCATGTCATGACTTGGAAATATTTAGACGTATAATATGGAAACTTCCATTTATATTCTTGCCTTGGGCCCTGCACATGTTAGGAGGAGGACTGTTAGTGTTACTAGTTTGGAACTATATTAGACACTGCACTGTAAGAGTGTTGGGAGTTCTGCCACCAGGTGGCTGTGTATCTTCCTGCACAGCTAGACCTCTGTGCTCTAGCCTGTCAATGCAGATGCAACTGAGGGCAGCGTCAGTTTCCTACTCACCTTGCCCACATGTGAAAAATGCATGTGGCTGCCTGAGAGATATATGATATGTCAGAAAGTGATCTGGGGGGTCCAAAGAGACTGTGGTAGGTTATAATATTAAAAAAAAAAAATTGCTGCTTCTCCCTGGTAGAATCTTATACTTTCCCACACCATTAAAATCAACCTTGGACATGTGACTTCTTCTGCTCAATGAGATGTAAATGGGAGTGATGTAAGCACTTTCCAGCAGAAGCCTTATGATCTACTATTTGGTTCCACTATCTTTTCCTTCTACTGTGAGGTAGGCCAAGTCTTTGATAGGAGCTGCTCTTCAGACTGTATTTTGGAATAAAGACTGACCTTGAATGAATACTGCTACTGACCATTAGTGAATATGTAGCCCAAGGAAGATGTAAACCTTTGTTGTTATAAGTCATTGTGATTTGGGTTTGTTGTTGTTGTTGTTGTTGTTGTTGTTACAGTTGCATAATTTAGCCCATCAATATAACTGAGTACAAAGAAAACACATTATCTGAACTTCTTGACCAGAGAACACAATGGTCATGGGTGTCAGCAGCAGATCCCAGTGCATAGTGAGTACCAGGATTAATGTGTTATATGAGAGCAGGGAGCAGCAAGGATAGAGAATGGCATGTAGGCATATGGACCAAACACCTCTGACCTGATGCCTGGCCCTTAAGTACCAGAGAGGAATAAATGCAAAGGGACCAGGTGTAAAAAACTTAATTGGGTCAAAATCCTGAGCCGAAGTCATTTTAAAACTGGAATGCCCATTACCTTGAATTGCTAAGAAAAATGCCAATTGCTAGAATAAAGGCTACAGAGCTATATTACTTTTAATTTTTTAAGAAAATAAATATTACATGTTTGCAAATACATCTTTGAGATCGAAAATTTGAACCCATTACAATAATAGTTTATGGCTAATATTTCTAAGCACACCGTAGTCACAGGAACTTAACGAAGAGGTTCTATCTCCATCTCAGTTTTATCAAGGAGAAAACTGAGGTGCATTGTGAGTGTTACATTGGCCTAAGTCTCACAGCGCATGCTCACAAGCACAGCGGTATCATGCGTCAAACCTACACCTGAAAGCTATGTCCTATCCTACCGAACCCCAAGCAGAGCCCTTGTGAGGCCAGACAGCTGGAATATAATGTCCCCACCATCCAGTTGGCTGAATTTTTCACATGGGAATGAAGATAGAGGTGGAGAGAGAGAAAAATAATCACCTCTTACATTTGAATAGTGCTTTAATCTTGTCTCATTTAATAAGAATGCACAATTATGTGGTAAGCAAGATAGAGATTACTATTCACACATTCTAAATTTAGAAAAAGCCTAATGAATATAGAGTCCAGAGCCGTGTTGCTAAGAATCACACAATCCCCCAAGCTTCAAGTGACCTGAGAAAGGGATAATATTTTCTCTATTTTAAGATCACAGACAATATTCACTGAACTATGAGACATTATATAATGCCCATTTTAAATTGAGTTAAAATCCTACTAAGAAAATGTGTGGGCAGCTCTATAATAAATTTATTGACTGAGGACGTTTTCTAGAGTACTCAAGATAGGGTTGACAGTAATTAGTTCTGGTACAGACTTTAACTGGACCACTCTTGAGACGATTCCTGAATCTGCTTACTCTCATCTTTCTCCAGAGCTTGAGATCTGCATTTCCAAAAGTTTTCCCTGGAACTCCATATGGCCACCTTGTCAGCCCTTAAAATCAACTCTGTTCCTCCTCCCACAACTTGCTCCTATTCCTCATTTCCTGGGTTCTGTAATAGTAGCAGAAATCTCTAAGTTACCCACTGCCAATGACGCAGGTTTATCTTTAAATCTTCATTTGATATTGCCTCACACAACTTAGCTACTTGTCTTTAGATTCTACCACTTCTATATGAAAAAGAAAAAAAAAACGAAAACCAAAAAACTCAACCATTTTTTTTTCTCCATCCCTCTGATACAAAGTTAGTTCAGGCTCTCATTATTTCTCTTTTGGATCATTAAAATCCAGTTTTTGGCAGTTTTTGACACCTGTACCTCCTCACTCTATAAAAGTATATTTGCTATTATTGGTCTACTTTTGTTACTAACCACAGCTCTAACTCCACCATGCTTTTTTTTTTTTTTTCTTTGACAGAGAGAGAGAGAAATTGAGCATGAGTAGGAGAGAGGTAGAGGGAGGGAGAGAGAGAATGTTAAGCAGGCTTCATGCCCAGAGCAGAGGCTGACGTGGGGCTCAATCTCATGACCCTGGGATCATGACCTGAACCAAAATCAAGAGTGATATGCTCAACTGACTGAGCCATCCAGGTGCCCCAACCATGCTCTTTTTTCAAACTGAACTGGATTCTCATTGTCAATGGAATTAAATGTAAATTTTTTTGTTTTGAAATTTGAAATCAAGGTTTCATATTTCTTTAATGTAACATGGAAGTCTCTTTTTTCTTATTGCTCTGCTGTATGTACTATCATCTCTAACCTTCATGAAGGCATCCCTGCTAGGGAAGATTAAATATTATCTTTACATAATCATGATAGATTATTCATCATTGATATAATCATAATTGATATTACCTTCACATAATCATGACTGACATATAATAAGTTTAAATCAAGCATGTGAAATTTAGCTATAAATACAGCATGCATTCTAACCTTGCTATAGAATATTGTTAGGTCCTAGGGAAGACAGATGGTTTTTATTTGACATTTTATTCCATGTAATGTATTGCACCTAGATTGTGTATGGGAGACACTTACAAACTATTTATTGAGATGAATTCAAAAACATTAACCTAAAATGATAGCATATTTTCTAATTGCCCCTCAAATACTTGGAACTATTATTATGTTGCCTACTGCCAATAAAAACATGAGGTCAGAGACTGGAACTATTGAGGAATAAAACTACTCTATTTTCTTATTTTAAAAATGTGCATTCTACATTAATAATAAAAGACAATATTGATTTTGGATATAATCATATAAGGAGAATGATGAGGAATTATAGAAACTTGTTGTTCTTGTTGCCTTCCTATGACTCATGAAAATTTGAAACAGTGTTTTATTATCCTCAAATCATTTATAGAAGCCTCCATAAAAATTAAGACTTGGGCCCTGCCGAACATAACACCAAGATCAAAAGCTTATTTTCTAGTAAATTAGAATCCAAAATTTTATATCACAAGTTTACAGATTTATGGAAGTATAAGCCATAAATATTCTGTCACCTGGTCTTTGCATTTCAACACTGAAAAACTAACTGGGTAAAAAAGAAAGTTAATTAAGATATCAAAAAAATAGAACTACAAGGGACATTCAAAATACATTTAGTCTTCAGTTATGTTTATTGAGTGAACAGTAACTGTCCATAAAATTTCGTTTAAGGAAGCAGCATATTCTTTAGGCTATCCATGAGTTCCAATGCCACATTATTTAATGAATATTTTGTCAGAATTAACCAATGCTTTAAATGGTTAAGAGGAAAAAGATTTATATAACATCGAGGCACAATAGGAAGAAAAATCAAAATCTGATTGTCTCCTGAGGACATAAAGAGCAGGTAGGTCAGTAACAGTTCAAATGAGGACATAACACTCAAGTCCAACTTGGGGAATGTCACCCTGGATGAGATAGCATCAGGTACGATTCAGCAATTGCAGTGACGGTACTGAGTGATTATCATTGCTAGCTTGCGTAGCATTCTTTAAATCTTTTAATTCCCTCAAAAAATCCATGGAAAATTCTAGAATTGGAAACTGTTCCATTAACACAAAACATTGGACACTAAGATGTAATTGTCAAAAAAAAAATTCATGAACAGATTTTAAATTATTGCAGAAAGAAGAGTCTGTAGCCCTGACCCTGTTGGTCTTCTCGATTTGCCTTTAGCCATAGACCACTACGATATAAGAAAACATTTGATATAGATATAAAATCTTTAGATGTGCTCTTCTTTGTGACAGCAAAAATGTTTTCTTTCATTAGAAAAGATGATTTTTTCTAAAAATTTATAATTTGCAAATGCTTGTTTTATAATAGAAATAAATGTTTCATTTAGCATCAAAGTAATTAGGATACACAAAATTTTTCAAAAAAGTAATTGAGTGCTTCTTTGTGAAAACTAGCTTAAAATTAATTTGTGGCAGTTAATAATTGCTTGCCAATAGAGTGAGCATCTTTAGAGATGTTGATGGCTAAGATATAAGAAATGGAGAGGGAGATGTACTTTTGACTATTTGCATAAAACAAAAATAAAGACCAATACATGTTCAAAGACATAGGTAGCCTTACTGAAAAGGTAAAAGTTATTTCTACACTATGTCGATGAAACTGGAAACCATCAATCCCATTGAGCACCATACAGTTTTGAACAGATTGCTACATAACCACTTCAAGGGATGCCCGTGGTGAAATTGAGTATAGGATGCTTTAATGTTACTTAGCCAATCAGTGGAATTCAAGAAAAATTATTTATTTAAATAAGACCATAGTAATTTAAAAATAAAATGTCATTTAGACGTTGAATACCAAATGGTACACATCCTTCAAAACCCATCTTCTCAGTAAAGTCTACCATGATATTACAAGCCCTCAAAGACTATATGAGATGGGAAAAATATTATTCTAAAACAAGATGTTAATAGTTGTAAGTAATTTCTTACTAATATCAAAAATTAAGAAAGTTCAAAAATGGTACGCTTTAAGAAAAAAGTTTATTATGGAGATTTGAACTTATTTTTATACTGACAATGCTCTCATTCACTAACATGTTGGTAACTCTATTATGTCCCACCCAAAAAGCTTTTTGGATGACTTATTGCATGAAGTAGGAGTTGCTTATCACCCATAATGCTTATTAATTGCAGTGTGGGACCTGGTGAAAGTCACAGTGTGCTCCATGGTTGAAAAGAAGCTGAGAAAAGCTGGGATGGGCAGTTTTTGTTTGTTAAGGTAAGCTACTTCACAATTACATTTCAAATTCTTTCAGAGAAAGAAGCATGCCTTTCATTTATTTAAATATCAATTATAGTGTGAGGCACATAGTAGTCTCTTAAGAAACAATAGAGCCAGATCAGCTAATGCAATGACTTGTTGATTACTACTAGAAAAGCTGAATTACAAATAACCTATTTTTTCAAGCCTGTTGGGGGGGGGGAATCATGATTGTGTAAATACTAGAAAATAACAGGAGGTGCTAAAATCTAAGAAAAGTTTCTGAGATCTTAGGAAAGAATTAGAAATGTAAATTTGTTGAACAATTGTAAAATGCAAATTGGTAATATAAGTTTCCAAAAAAAAGTTCACAGAAAATATTTAGGCTAAAAATCTAGATTTTTTTTAAGTTAAGAGTAATGGTGATTATTTGCAATATATATATTTATCCAGTATAATTTAAAAATACCTATTCATGTAAAAGCCAGAGATGGATGGGCTGAGACTGCATGAAGCCTTGGAGTGTAGCAGATAAGACCATGAACTGCAAAGCCCAGTAGCCAGGGTGTGAAGCCCAGTATCACTTCCCTGCTGTGTAACCAAGGGTTAAACTAGGGTAAGATACTCCATCTCAGTGACTCATTTCTCCTCAGTGGTAAAGTGGTAATAATAATACGCTTTAGCTCGTTGAGGTGTTGTGAGAATCTTGTTAGTTGATAAACAGGAAATCACACAGATAAGTGATTGGCATATATTAAACTTTACAGAGAATGTTTGCCGTTACAAATATTATCTTAGGTTATTCTTCACTTAGCATTATATCAGTGACTGAAAGAAAGAGTTAACGAGGGATACACATACCTACACACATACACATACACACATTACATATATTAATCAGGATATTTTAATTAGATGTAATGACAATTAATACAAAGCATACACTTAAAAGTCTTGTGTGCAAAATCATTGCTGATAAGGCATAAAACACTGAAATTCATTTCATTTGATGTACAGTATGTGTGTCAAAAATGTTGTAAGAAAATAAAATATTATTTTGAATATTATTTTATCATCTTCTTTTGAGGTATACTCAAAAGAAGTATCTTCTTTTTAGAGATACACTCTTCTTTAAAATGTTTCTGAAAATAACATTGTTTATTTTAGAATGCTTATTTTCACCTTAACTATCACCTTTTTAATTCAGTATGTGGTCTAAATCTTTCTTCCACATCACCTCTGAGGGAAATTGGTAAATGTTAACATAAGTGTGCCTGCATGTACATTTGTTTACATTTATTTCAAAATATATATTCACAAATTTCATCTTGGGACAGCCACCAAAATATTAGCAGTGGTTAACTCTAAGAGAGGGGATTAAAAATGATTTCCTTTTGGGGCCCCTGGTCGGCTCAGCTGATTGAGCATCCGACTTTTGATTTTGGCTGTGGTCATGATTCCCAGGGTTGTGGGATTGAGCCCCATGGCCAGCTTCATGATGAGTGTGGAGCCTGCTTAAGATTCTCTCCCTCTCTCTCTCTCTCTTTCCCTCTCTCTGCCACTCGTCCCTGCTTGTGCTCTTTCTCTCAAATAAACACAAATTTTAAATTTTAAATTAAAAAAATTTAAAATTTAAATTAAAAAATACTTTGTTTTGAAATTCCTTTTGTTTTTCTTTGTATTCCTAAGTATGTATTGTAATCTTGGATTTTTCCCATAAAATAAACAAAATGTTATATCTTAGAGACAGCTGTTGTCAAACTCATAGTTGGTTTAATCTAAGATCTTCAGAAAACATAGATCTAGCTGCAAAACTTGATCAACAACAAAGGGGGAAACATTTTCACAAATTCTTAATTTTACTTACTATGTTTCACATCATGCATTTATTTAAACATTTTGATAAATAACATATTGTTTGAACCATACTTCAACTGATTCAATGTCAATCTATGAACAAGACAGGTATTTTTTTTCCCCCACAAAGTGAGATGACTTCCAATCTGCCATCGCATGTGCCCACCCGTCTTCATTCTGAAAATGTAGCTAGCATTAAAGTTTGGTCAGGGCACATTATTCCTTTTTCACTTTCATATTTATGCTGTTCCTAGAAGTCTTCTTGGCATTTGCTTTGAATTCTGTCTTCAGTGCATCTCTCACTTTGCCCAGATCTGGGAGTACCAGAGGTGGCTAAGCTCACCCTGTTGGTGGCACCCACAGAGACGTCTGGGGAGCCAAGCACCTCACTGTCAGCTCGGCGCACAGCCCAGACTGGGATGATATTTTTACCTTGTGTTATTACTTGAATATATAAAATGAAGGATATAAAGGACTAATAAAATTTTAGAAAATGTTAACTTCAAGTTATACTTTCTTGTTTAATATTAGTAATGAATTCTATTGGCTTCATAAGCATGCTACCAATCAGGTCAAGAGATCTAAATTTGTTCGAAAGTTCCGCACATTTTATTCTCCACATTTTGGTATTCCAAGAGGTGGTGATGTTATAGGAAATAGACATAAACCCCTCAAAGACAATTTCCTTCTGGATGGGAGAGTCCTCAACCTATCATTGGCCCACTTGACTGTTAATTCTCCTGCGATTGAAACTATGTTTTGTTCACTCCTGCGTGCTCATCAGCTGTTACGGTGCAGGGCATTTGGTATCCATTCAATAGAACAGAAGTTGCCATGTGCTGGCTTTCCTGATATGTGTCCATCAGACCCTGCTCCACCTCAAATCTTCCACATCTCAATTAATAGCATTTCCATCCTATAGTCTCTTGGGCTAAAACCTGTAGATGTTTAAAAAAATGTTTAATGTTTATTTATTCTTGAGAGAGAAAGAGACAGAATGCGAGCAGGAGAGGGGCAGAAAGAGAGGGAGATACAGAATCAAAGCAAGCTCCAGGCTCCGAGCTGTCAGCACAGAGCATGACATGGGGGCTCGAACTCACAAACCATGAGATCATGACCAGAGCTGAAGTCGATGCTTAACCAACTGAGACACCCAGGTGCCCCTAAAACCTGTAGATTTATCCCTGGTTTTGATCTTTCCTTCACACCCCACATCCAATCCATTATAAAATACCTACTCTACAGTCAAACAGAATTAAACTCCTTCTCATTGCTATGGTGTCAGCCTCATTCACTCTCATTTGGATCACATCCACAGTACCCTGACTTCCTACTTCATTCCTGCCTTCTGCATTCCATTCCCAACAGTACAACCAGAATCATTCTCTTAATATTGAAATTAGTTCATGCCCTCCTTTTACAAAACCATTAAAGCTTCTATTTCACTCAGAGTAAAAAGCCAGTGGTACATGAAAGTCTACCTGATTATGTCCCATACCTCTCTGATCTTTCAGTCTGCTACTGTCTCCAAGTTCCTCCTTTCCAGCCATCTGCCACCTTTGCTCTCAGTGAATCCTACAGGAGCCTCACAGCCTCTGCACTCTGTCTGAATATCTCTATGGCTAAATTCCTCACTTATTCAAGATTGCACTCACATCACCTTCTCTCTCAGTGGGGCTTAATGTACCACCTTATTCAAAATTTCAACCTCTACTTCCTTGCTTATTCTCTTGGATCCCCTTTGTCTGTTCTTTTTTTTTTTTTTTTTTGCTACAGAATTTTTGACCTTCTAGAATATTATATGTATGTGTGTGTATATATACATGTACATACATATATATATATATATACAGTTTATTGCCAGTCTTAGATGTTAAACTATAAGTTCCAAATCAAGAATTTTGTTCTTTTTTTATTTCCCTACTGACTTAATCCCCAGTGTCTAGTGTGGTTGCTGGAAACTATTTGTTGAGTGAATGAATGACTAAATGAACTGTATTTATTTGATTATGTAAAGTGTTCTTTATTATTTGTAGTTTGAGTATATTTTTTATTAAGGTGCAACTGCCACCCTAGTTCATATATGCATGTATTTTATTTCCATTTTAATGCAAACTGTCATTGACCTTATTTATTTATTAAATATTTATACAAATGCATTGTATCTTAGCTTCATAGTAAAGAATATGCTGTTTAGGAGAGCCAGAGGAATATGAATGTTGAGACTAAGCCCAGATACTGAAAGCAATCATTGAATATGCTCTAAAAATAGTTCTGATAGCAATGTGTTTAATGATCTAATGACTGTATAATTGGTAAAATGAGATTCTAGGTTCTTAGCATTTCATTGAAAGAACCTGCTTTTAAGGTTAACTAATCAGACAAGGATTACTGAAACTGCTTTAAATTCACTTTGTGCATGCTAAAGAGACTTTAAATACACCATCTACCGCAAAAATAAACTATTACCATTAAAATTAATTTAATTAGTAAATTTGACCCTAAACAAGGTAAATATTCATAATGGTTAATCTGTATAAACAATTAAACAAATACATAAAATAATAAAAAAATGTTTTTACAGAGAGGGTACATTCATATTAGATGTTGGTAACATTTGCTTTCTGTGATTATAATATAACAGAAATGTTAAATACTTATGCCAGCCAATTTTAGCAAAGAGTATAGCACAGGTATTAATCCATTTTCAGGTGAGGAAATGAAGGATTTCTGTGAATTATCTCATTAATGAACAGGAGAAATCTGCATGCCCTTTGTTTCCCCTTCATTCTTTCAAATTTACCAATATCTTTCAGTAACTCTTTGTTAATGTCCTTTCTCTTACAAAGTCATCTGTTTTCATTTTCAATATTTTCTGATTTTTCAGCCGTCATTCTACATCATCTGATCAATTTTGTCTTCACAATACTTAAATATATTTTATTTTCTCGACAACTATAGCATTAAGTTAATTAACATTCTTAATATAGTTCCTTTTTCTTACTATGAATTTATTGTGTATACTTGGTATACATTAGAATGCACATGCTATATATAAAAAGTATTCTTGATACTTCTAGCATGTTTTTTAGCACGGGCATATATAGCATAAATTTCATGAGAAAATTTATTTGATAAATTTCAGCTTATATATACATATATTTGTGTATGTATACCGGTGAAACCATCGCCACAATCAAGGTAATGAGCATATTCATCCACCTCAGAAATGTCCTTGTACCCCTTGGCAATTCCATTCTCCCTTCCTTCCCTACCTCCCTCAGGCAAGACAATCGCTGGTCTATAACTATAGAAAATTTGCATTTGCTAAAACATTATATAAATTGAATCATACAATATGTATTCTTTTCTGGTGTAGTTCTTACTCAACATACTTACTTTGAGCTTCATTTATGCTGTGGTGTATGTATATGAGTAGTTCATTCCATTTTATTACTGAGTCGTATTTCAACGTGTGAATACTGGACATTTTGTCTTCCATTCACCTCCCTGTAGACATTTGGTTGTTTTCAATTTTGGGCTATTACAAATAAAGCTGCTGTGAACATTCATGTATAAGTCTTTGTGTGGATATAAACTTTTATTTTCTTGGATAAATACATAGCCTGGGTCATTGCATCAGGTATGTTTAATGTTTCAAGAAACTTACTAAGCTATTTCTCCAAGTGTTTGGGCCATTTTATGTTGCAACTGGCAGTTCATAAAAGTGCCAGTTGCACCACTTTGTTTAGTGTTAGCCATGCTAGTGAATGTACAGTGATATCTAATAGTGGTTCACATTTGCATTTCCTTGTTGACAGTGATATTGAGCATCTTTTCATGTGTTATTTGTCAATTGTACATATTTTTTGGCAAAGTTTCTATTCAACAATTTGTTCATTTTTTATTATATTGCCTTCTTATTGAAATATATGAGTTCTTTACATATTCTAGTTGCACACCTGTTGGATATATGTGTTGCAAACATTTTCTAGTCTTTGGCTTGACTTTCCCTTTTCTTAAAAATGTCTTTTAAAGTACAAAAGTGTTTCATTGTGATAATTTCTATTTATTGATTTGTTTTCTTTTATAGTAAGTGTTTGGTGTCATATCTAGGAAATCCTTACCAAATCCACATCACCAAGATATTCTCCTATGTTTCCTTCTAGAAGTTTTATAGTTTTAGCTTTTAATTCTGTTTATGAGCATTCCAGGTTATTGTTCTGTATAAGACAAGTGTCAATGAATTTTGGTTTTTATTGATGCATACCACTCTCCACTTGTTCCAGCATCACTTCTTTTTTTTTCTTTATGTTTATTTATTTATGAGAGAAAGAAAGACAGACTGTGAGCAGGGGAGGGACAGAGAGAGAGGAAGACACAGAATCCCAAACAGGCTCCAGGCTCTAAACTGTCAGCACAGAGCCTGTCATGGGCCTGGCACTCATGAACCATGAGAACTGTGAGATCATGACCTGAGCAGAAGTTTGTACACTTGGCCGACTAAGCCACCCAGGCACCCCCAGCATTACTTTTTTTTTTTTAATTTTTAAATGTTTATTTATATTTGAGAGAGAGAGAGAGAGAGACAGAGAGACAGAGACAAACAGACACAGCGCAAGTGGGGGAGGGACAGAGAGAGAAGGAGACAGAATCTGAAGCAGACTCCAGATTCTGAGCTGTCAGCACAGAGCCAGCAGGTGGCTCGAACCCACGAGCTGTGAGATCATGACCTGAGCCGAAGTCCAACGCATCAACTGCCTGAGCCACCCAGGTGCCCCCAGCATCACTTCATAAAATGAGTTTCTTTTCACATAGAATTGCTTTGACCCTTTTGTCAGTAAACAATTGAATATATAGCTGTGGGTCTATTTTTGGACTTGATTCTATTCCATTGACCTATTTATCTATCTTTAGTTTTAGAAAGTCTTGAAATCAGATATTGCCTGTCCTCCACTTTAGGAAACTGATCCTTTTGAAGCTTGTTTTTAGCTTAGAATGGTTAAAACAGAGTAAGCTTAAACTGTGGCTCTTTGAGGCAGATTTCTGAGGCTATCTTCTAACTATCCCAACCTATACAGTGTGAATTATGATATTTTCTTCTTCTTCTCCTTCTCCTTCTTCTTCTTCTTCTTCTTCTTCTTCTTCTTTTTATTGGACACCTAGGTGACTCAGTTGGTTAAGCTTCCAATTCTTGATTTTGGCTCAGGTCATGATCTCGTGGCTCATGGGTTCAAGCCAGGCATTAGGGTCTGTGCTGACAATGGGAAGCCTACTTGGGATTCTCTCTCTCTCTCTCTCTCTCTCTCTCTCTTTCTCTCCCTCTACCCCTTCCTTGCTCACGCTATCTCTGTCTCTCTCAAAATAAATAAATAAGCTTAAAAAATAAAGTAAATTGCATGAATACACTTACCAGGTTTAAATATTCTTTCATTTCTGGGATTAACCCTATTTGGTCAGGATTCAGTATTATTGCTATTCTTTTTCAATTTATGATTTTATATGCTAACTTTTATTTAGGATTTTAAAGCTATATACATAAGTATGATTGTTTTATAATTTTAGTATTATTCTGCAGTTGAATTTCAAGTTTATTTTCACTTCATCAAATGGATTGGTTGATTTCCTCTTTTTCTTTCTTTTGAAATACTTCTATAAGCTAAGAAAATCTATTCCTTGGAATTTGGCAAAACTTCTTTTCAAGGCAATTTATACTTTCTTGTTGTTGAGAGTTGGATTAATGATATTAAATTACCAGTATAATATCTTTACTGGTTACTAGTTTATACTGTTTTTCTATTTATTCTCTATGAATTTTTAAATTCATATCTTCTATAAAATTGTCCAGTTTGTCTTTGTTTTCATTTTTTAGCATAGATTTAAATGCAATTTTCTTTTATGAAATTATATACTTGTTGTTTCCTCCTATATTCCCAATAGTGTTGTTGGTGACTTCTATTTTATAAAATCAGTTTTGCTAGAAATTCCTCTGTCTTATGGCTCTTCCAAGAATCAGCTTTTGGTTTTACTGATCATATCCCTTTTTCTCTATTTTCTATTTTATTTAATTTTTATAGTAGCTTTAATATTTTATTCTTTTGGCTTTCCAGTAGTTTATTATAATTTTTCTAGATTTTGGAGTTGAATACTTTACTCAATTGTTTTTCTGCTTTTTTTGATTGGAAAATAACAAACTGGAGCTCCAGATTTCTTAGATTATCCAGCTTTATCCTACAAGTTTTAATATGTAGTGCATTGTGTTGTTCAGGTGTAAATATTTTATAACTTCCAGACATATGGTTTCTTTAGACTATTTTTTAATTATTGATTTCAAATATAATTTTATTGTGGTCAGAAGTGTGGTGTTTGTCATATTGATCCTTGAAATTTTTTGAGACTTCTTTTGTGACTTACTAAGTGGTCAAATTTTGTAAAGATTTTTTAGTGCTTAAAATATCTGCTTGATGCATTAGTTTTTGATAAAGGTTTGTTAAAATTTCCAGGTCCAAATCTAGTGATGAATTGGTTAATATTTATTTTTAAATCACTATGTTTTTACCTTCTTTAAAGATCTATCTTTTATGAATATTCAAGTTCATAATTGTTATTTCTTGTTGATGGATTACTGCAGTGTTCAGTATATAGCATCCCACTTTATTTCTGTCAATGCTTTTACTAAATTGTGTTTGTCTAGTATTAGCACTGTAGTGTAGATGGGCTTTTTGTTTAGTATTTTCATCAAGAACTTTTCCATCTCATTATTTTCTGTGTTGCTTAATGCAGGATATAACTTAGTTAAACACACACATACACCAAACCAACCTCTTCGACTTTTCATGTATAAATTTAGTCTATAAAAAGTTACTGTGGTTACTTAATTCTATCATCTTATTTAATGCTTTTTAATTTGCTTCTTTGGGCTTTGTTCTTGCTTTCCTTTAATTCCAAAGTTAACAGTATTTTATTCACATTTTCCTTTATTTGTTTAGAAAAAAAAATCATTCTTATTTTAACATACATATTTATCTATATATAATTTAATAGTCTTGAAAATAGAAATTATTATTCTCTTATCTTCCTTGTTAGTATAATCTAGCATGATAGGCAAATTATTTCTGAATCAACTAAAAATTACGTTTTCCTATGATTTACTTAACAAAATATTTTACTGAAATCTTAGCTCATATACCCCAATTTTTTTCCATCTAGATTTACCCATTTTTTTCTTACTGCTTAAATGTAATGAAGTAATGTATTTTATCAACTCTCAGAAGTTTGCTATTAGTACAACTATTATTTATTTGTAGAAAATACATAATTCTTTGATAGCTTTGAATCTACTTTTATTTGCTGGTCAAAGTTTGTACTGCCCTTTAAGTTGAATACATTTTTCTTAGAGTTCCCAAAAATAGCTTAGCCTTTATATTTCAAATATGACTGGCCTGTCATTTTATTTATTTTCTACTTCTAAAATTGCCATAAAATAATATCTACTGTTTATTGCATACTTAATATTTGCCCAAAAATTTTCCACAATTTTTCTAAGAAGGTTTCAACTATAGTTGACCCTTCAATAGCAGCAGGGGTTTGAATTGCATGGGTCCACTTTGGCAAAAAAAAAAAAAAAAAAAAAATACAGATTTGTTTTTTCAATAAATACAGCACAATATTGTACTAATTAAATGTATTTTCTTTAAGATTTTCCTAAAAGCAGTTTCTTTTCTCTAAGTTACTTTGTTGTAAGAATACAATATATAATACATATAACATAAAAAATATGTGTTAACAGACTGTGCTATTGGTAAGGCTTCTGGTCATCAGTTAGCTATTAAAACTTAAGTTCTGGGGAAGTCAAACGTTATATGTGGCTTTTCAGCTGTGCAGAGTGTTGATGCCTCTAACCCCCATGTTGCTCATGGGTCAGCTGTAATTCAATTTCACCATTACCCTCTTAAGTAAGAACTATTATTATCATGATTTTATACGTAAAGAAACTGGGCTAGAGATGTCTAAAATGACCCAGACAAAAAGAATTAGAACTCAGTTTCAGATCTGTGACCTTAACCGTGAGTCAATGAGACTCACTGTAGGGTCATCAATCTGTCTTCCATTTATTTTCACTTTCTTTTCATATTTTTCCATCTGTGTGCTACCTTCTGTTTATAGTAACTTCCATTTTATTAATTTTCTCCTTAGCTATATCAAAGTACATTTCATTCTATTATAAATGTTATTTGTTGATTATATGTCTTACTATCATGTTATTTATCGATTATATGTTATTGTAAATGTTATTTATTGATTATATGTCTTACTACCTGGAATTTAATTGGTTCTTTCTCACATTCATGTTTGAATCCTATCTTCTTGTTTGTTACTTCATTATTACTTCGTCTACTTTGATGGATAGAGTTCTCCCTTTGAGAAAGTTAAGTGTACTTTTTGCTTTTGAAAAATTTAAGCACATTTTACATATTGTAAAATGCAAAGATCTTAAATGAACAGTTAGATTATTTTGTCATACACATACCACCCCCCCAGTCAAGAGACAGATTTTTTTTATCACTGCTAAGAATTTTCTCTCCAGTAAATAAACAACGGCTATTCTAATTTCTATTATTATAGATTACTATTGCCTGGTATTAACTTCATATAAGTGTACAGTATGCATTCCTTTATGTTGCCTTATTGTTGCCCAACATATTTTTGAATTTCATCATGTTGTTTGTATCAGTAGCTCATTTCCTTTTATTGTGTCTTCCGAATATATCACACCACAGTGATGGATATTTGTTCTGCTTCTAGGTTTTGACTTCATGAACAGAGATGCCATAAACAAACTTGTAAAATTATTTTTTTGGAATTGATAAATTATAAGGTATATGTTTATTAGAAACCGTTAAGGTTTTTTGTTTTTTGTTTTCCAAAGTGGTTTTGCCATTTTACAGTCCTGCTTGAAACAGAAGAATTTAAAATGTTCTACATCTGGGGGCGCCTAGGTGGCTCAGTCAGGTAAGCATGAGACTTCGGCTCAAATCATGATCTCACAGTTCATGGGTTTGAGCCCCGCACTGAGCTCCACAGTGATAGCGCAGAGCCTGCTTGGGATTCTCTCTCTCTTCCCCCCCTCTCTTCCCCTCCCCTACTTGCATTCTTTCTCTCTCTCAAAATAAATAAATAAATGAACTTAAAAAAAGTGTTCTATGTCTATGCTAACATAATATTGTCAGTTATTTCACTTTAACCATTGCAGTGGTATAACTTATTGTGTTTCTAATTTTTTATTTCTCTTATTACATGCTCGTGTTCTAAACTATACAATACATTTTTAGTATATATACATTAAAGTCAGTAGATTTTTAAAGAAGTTAAGAAAAACACTATTTTATGTTTATCTGCATGTTTTATGTTTTGTAATATATATTTACTTAATATTTGTCTCCCTTCACAGACTTTTTTTGTGGTACGTGTATTTTAGTTTAGTTTTAGTTTTTATTTAAGTTTCAGTAAGTTAACACACAGTGTAATATTAGTTTCAGGTGTACAATATGGTAATTCAACATTTCCATATGATACCCGGTGTTCATAACAACAAGTGTACGCCTTAATTCCCATCACCTAATTAGTGCTTCCCCCCATCTAACTTCCTTCTGGTAGCCATCAGTTTGTTCTCTATAGCTAAGTAAAGTGTCTGCATATTCTATATTTCTGTAGTTTTTATCCTTTTTACCAAGTTGGGTTATAGTATGGAATTACTCCCCATCTAGTGTGTAAATCTTTAATATTTACTTAACAAATTTTTTCTGGTGAAAAATTCCCTAAGTCTATATTTGTCTAAAAGTTGTGTTATTCAGGAGCTCCTGGCTAACTCAGTCAGTAGAGCATGCAACTTTCAATCTCAGGGTTGTGAATTCAGGCTCCAAGTTGAGTATAGAGATTACTTAAAAATAAAATCTGAAAAAAAATTATCTTGTTTATTTTCATATTTAAAGAACATTTTTGTGGCTTTTCATTTCTACTTGATACATTGTTAGTTCCTTTTTGTCTCTCCTTCAATACTTTACCCTTATCCACTGTCTTCAGGTTTTCATCATTTATTTTTTATTTTTAAGTTTATTTATTTATTTATTTTGAGAGAGAAAGTGCATTCGAAGGGGAGGGGCAGAGAGAGAGGGGGAGAGAGAATCCCAGGCAGGCTCCGTGCTCTCAATGCAGAGCCTGACACAGGACTCAATTGAGAGTCGGAAGCTCAACTTACCCAGCCACCTAGGTAGGTGCTCCATGGCTCACATCTTTTCTAGTCAGAATTCAATTGCCATTTTTGTTGTTCCCTTGAAAGTAATGTGTGTTTTTCTTTGGATGCTTTTAAGACTTTCTCTTTGACTTTGTTTTTCAGCAGTTTGACTACCCTATGCCTACAGTTACTTTTCTTTGCATCTCATTTTTTATGAATTTCTAGGAAATACAGTTTTATGTCTTTTATTAAATTTGAAAAAATTCAGCTGTTTACTCATCAAATCTTTTCCTCTACATTATTCTCCCTTTCTTCTTGTTCTGAGACTTAAGTGAATGTAAGATTATTTCATATTATTCTATAATTCTCATACATATTTAAAAATTTTTTCTTAATGATAGTCTTTATTCTGCCTTAAAGTACATGGCTTCTTCCTTCTGTTGTGTTCTACAACACACATGATGCCACAGTGGAAGGAAATTTCTATCCAGTCTCACTGCACTTCTTATTTTTATCTATGTACCTTTGTTATTTTTTAACTCAACTCTAAATATTAACTTCTAACTGACCTCAATTCTTTACTAACCATGCAAACATCAATACATTACTCCTTCTTTATTAATTTTTTTTAACATTTTTATTTATTATTGAGAGACAGAGCGAGACAGAGCATGAGTATGGGAGGGGCTGAGAGAGGGGGAGACACAGAATCTGAAGGAGGCTCCAGGCTCTGAGCTGTCAGCACAGAACCCAAGGGGGGGCTCAAACACACGAAATGTGAGATCATGACCTGAGCTGAAGTCGGATGCTTAACCAACTGAACCACTCAGGCACCCCTACATTACTCCTTCTGATGAATAGTTTACTTTATGCCATCTCCTTGACCAAAAGCCTCCAATGAGTTCCTATTGCCTACCAAATTATGTATCAACTCCTTAGCCTTGTTTGAACGTCTTTCACAATCTGGTCCCAATTTACAATATTCTGGATTATCTCCTATTATTTATTGAAGAGTTCAACAGATATTTATTAGTGCTTACCAAATATCAAGCACAATATGAGGCACTGAGGACCAAAAGGTAAGCAAAACAAATATAGTCACTCCTCAAAAATGCCATAAATTCTGGTGGTTGGATCATATATTAATATAGTGATCATACTAAAAAATCATAAAATTACAATTCTAATTTTAGTAGCAGAGTTTCATGGTGCAGTAAAATAATGCAATAGTACATTCTGACTAGATTAAGAGGGTTAAAGCTCTTCGCTCATAAAGTAATGGCTCATGATGAGAAATGAAAATGAATATGAGGTGAACTCAATTGAAGAGAAGGAAAGAAAAAAAAAGAACATTTTCAAAATCTCTATGGCAGAATGTAGGCTGGACCATGTAAGGAACTAAAAACCATGCTGCTTGAATGCAGAGAATAAAGGGTTCCAATTCTGAGATGAAATTAGATAAGTAGACTGGGAGCCAGGTACGCAGTGCCTTGTAGGATTTCAGACTTTACTTCAAGATCAGTGGAAATTCATTGAAGGTTTCGAAGTAGAGAGGCGATATGCTCAGACTTGTATTTAGGGGGAAAAAGATTATGATGGCTGCTATGGAAGAAATAAGGATGGATATATGTAGAGTGGTGCAGTTAGGAGGCTACTGCAGCTCAGGCTAGAGATGATGGGTTTGTACTAGAGTAGTTGCTATGGTAATGTAGTTGCTATGGTTATAGAGAGAAATAAATAGACTCGAGAAACATGTAGATA
Source organism: Cryptoprocta ferox (assembly GCA_028646485.1). Lineage (NCBI taxonomy): Eukaryota > Metazoa > Chordata > Mammalia > Carnivora > Eupleridae > Cryptoprocta > Cryptoprocta ferox. The sequence goes on from CM053570.1 coordinate 36,891,770, forward strand.
AAATCAACAAGTCTTGGTAGTAGATTTGATATGGTGGGTGGGTAATGCAAAATCAAGAGTGATTCTTAGGGGTTTGGCTTGTTTAATTTGGTGGAAGATAAAACCATTAATTAATAAACAGTGCGGGGGCGGGGAGGAAAGTCTATCTCTGGGTTTGTTTTGGAAACATGAATTTTAAGATGCTTTTGATTTATCCAAATGGAGATTGGAAGAATTCAGTAGGAGGTGCAGGTCCACAATTGAAAGCAATGGTCTACGTTGGCGGTATACATTTTGGAGTCATCTGAATATTAGTGATAAATAAAGATAGGTGTAGATGAGATCATCTAGGAAGAGTACATAAAATGAGGAAAGAATAGTACTACAGAAAAGTCTTATGTATGTTCTATATTTTCACTGGTCGGAGAAAGATCAGCCTGAGACAGTAAAGAGCTAGAGAAACCAAATAGGTCAGAAAAAAGTTTAAAAAAAATGCTACTCTGGAGGTCAAGGCAAAGATACTAATTCCAAAAGGAGATGAAAATGCTGATCAAATTAGACAAAAATCAAATATTTTTTCATTAGATTTGATGGTGTTAAAGATATTATATTCATATTTAAATCTATCTCAGTGGAATACTGGTGATGTATGCCAGGCTTGAGGAGGTCATGTGTTTGAGTTAAAAAAACCTGAGGGAAAAAAAATAGGGAGAGGGAAAAAAAAGATCAGTGTAGAAATATTCAAAATCTCTGAAGAAACCCAATAAAAAAAGAAAGAGATTACACATCTCTATATGCATTTCATAAAATCTTTCCTAAAATAGAAGAATTGTATCTACGTAAGAAAGGAATATACCATCTTGTGGGGAATTGACTGAAATTAGATCTTAATAGGGAAATACCTTAAGAAATTATATCTTAATAGGGAAATACCTTAAAACAGGAAACATAAACTGGCTTTCTAAGATGAAAAACAAAAAACAAAAAACTCTGCTGGGCAAATAAGGCAAAAGATTATAACTTGTTTTGTGCCACACATAATCAGAATTGAAGTAAAACTAATATACCGAAAAATGCAGAGACTTGATATATACTATTTGATGATATTTGACAAGTGAATTGCCATGTGGTCACAAACTGAATCGAGATATAAAATGTTACCACCTAACATTTTTCCACCTAACATTTTTCAATGCCTCTTTCCAGTCATTATCATCTACCATAATCAATTTTATTTCCATCATTACATAACAATTCATATAATGCAATTATCAGCATATACTACTTTGTGGCAGGTTTTTTTCTTTTATTCAACATAATATTTTGGAGGTGTATCCATGTTGTATCATTGCTGAGTGGTATTCCATTGTATGAATATATCGAATACTTTATTTGCTCTTCCATTGTCAATTGGTACATTCAGTCACTTTTTATTTTAGGAATTTAATATTTTTATTGTCAATTACTCGAAGTACACTATTTAATTAAAAAATGAGAGTCATTTAAAATTCACACCAGTTTTTTAATTAGGTATATTTTTATTATAGTAAAATATATAAACTATAAAATTTATCATTGTAACCATCTTTAAATGGACAGTTCTGTATCATTAAATATTCACATTGTTGTGCAGTCATCCCCACCATCCATCTCTAGAACTTTTTCTATGTTGCAGATTGAAACACTGTACTCATCAAACAATGACTCCCCCTTTACCCCTTTTACCCTGCCCCTGGCAACCATCATTGAATTTTCTCTATATTTTTGACTATTTTAGGTACCTCAGATAAGTGGAATCATATAGGTTTTGTCCTTTTGTGGTTGGCATATCTCACTTAGCTCAATGTCGTCAGGTTCATCCATGTTGTAGCATGTGTCAGAATTTCTTTCTTTTTTAAGACCAAATAATATTTCACTGTGTGCATGCTTTGTTTTATTTAATTTAATTTATTTTATTTTATTATTTTATTTTTTGTATGCAAATTTATCTGTTCATCAGTTGATGAGGGTTGCTTCTACCTTTTGGCTATTGTGAATACAATGCTGCTATGAGCATGGGTGTATCTATATGTCTGTTTGAGTATTGGCTTTCAATTCTTTAGGGTACATACCCCAAAGTAGAATTGCTGGATCATATGATAATTCTTTTTTAAATTTTTTGAGGAACAGCCATATTGTTTTCCATAGCAGCTGCACCATTTGACATTCTCATCAGCAAAGCACAAATGTTTCAATTTCTTCACAACCTTAATGATACTTAGTAATATTAATAGTAGTAGTAATATTTTATAACAGTCATTCTGATAGTATAAAGTTGCATTTAATTGTGGTTTTGACTTTTATTTCCCTGATGATTAGTGATATTCAGTATTTTTTTCATGTACTTATTGGCCATTTGTATATCTTCTTTGAAGAAATACATATGTAAGTTCTCTGCCCATTCTTAATTAGGTTTGTTTGTTTTTTTCTTGTTGAGTTGTAGGAGTTCTTTATATATTAAGGATATTAACTCCTTTTCAGATATGTGATTTGCAAATACTTGTCAAGTAACTTTGAAGGATAAATAATCATGTTAGCCTGAGATTTCTACAAAAGAACACATAGTGTAGTAGAAAAATAGAGTAAAATATCCAAGATGATCTAGGACAGAAAGTATAAGCATGCATTTTTGGCCTGACAAGATATTGTCATGTGTATAAACTATGGAAAAACCAGTATTAAACACTCAAGAACTCAGAAAATAGTGTTTCCCCCAAAAAATGTCATAAAGAATTTATCAGCCAATGAGTGTGGTGAGCACAGGATATAGAATATAATATACAATTATTAAATTATGACATCACAACAAATATGAACATTAGAATAAAAGAGAATGGTAAAGCTGTATATTGTTTCAAGGTAGAAATTTCATAACCTATAAAAAATTAAACATTTGTGGGTAAAATGGTAGGAAAGGTAATAGTTACACTACTGACATTATTCCTGAGACTCAGCAGACAAACGACCTAATTTCAAGTCTATAAACCATGCTCAAAAGAGTAGAAGTATATTTAAATGCACAAAAGTAAACAGTTGGGAAGTTAATACTTTCAGAGGAGTGCTATAAATTGATTAACATTTCAATATTCATTGTATGCTGACTTAGATGAATGATCAAAACTTATGTTAAGACTAAGAATGCAGAGATTGCAAGAAAGGAGAAAAACAATGTAGGCATTTAGAATAAATCACAACAACAAAACAGCGTTTGGCCTGTGAGCAAATTTAGAAGTAAAGAGTAGTGAAGAAGAGAAAATAATTCTGAAAGCTTTCCTTGGAAGGTTAATGAAAGAATGGTGATGCTTTCTGAGTTCAGGAAGATTAGCATAAGAGGAGAGTTAAATGGAAATGTGAACATTTCTGCATTTCTATGTTGATGTTGATTTAGCTGGATTATCACCTGGCCTACCAGCTAGGTCAATTTCAATTCCAAGTGACTCAGAGGAAGAGTGCAATACTCAATTGAAAGGACAAATTCAAGGGACAGATATTAATCAACTTTGTCTTCTGTTTACTCATGGAAAGAAACACTGTAGATACGTCTCAGGAAAATAAAGACAACTACAGGAATTCCAGGACAATGGGGTGCATGATAGGTGTGGGTAGAATTAATGGATGTCTGGAGGAAGAAGGGTGACTTAAGGCTAATTAGGTGGAACTGAGTCCTGATGCCTCTATTTCTGAAAAACCAGCAAAGTGTTGGAGCTACGAGGGGACGTCATTTGTCTATTAAGAAACATAGATGCTCTCTTTTGTCAACACTAAAAGAGTACATTTTAAAGATGATATATCACAACATATCAAGAAATATTCTTAAGCTATGAGAATGAAATTAATCAAGCTAATAATATGCTGTAAAATAAATCTGAAATGACATAAGGAAACATGGTTAAGAAACGTAGATATAAGAGTTGCTATTAACATCTACTCAAAATGAAATGCATATGACATAATATTAAGCAGGAATATGTATACATATAATTGTCAATATATAATAACAACTTGTTACACATGATGAGAAAGAACAGGGATGTTGCCTTCTTGAAGTGTTTTTGTATTAAATAGGAAAACTACATCCAGACTTACACATGTATTTTTGGAGCTACTCTGAAGATAGACAAATTTTTAAAAAGGCAAGTAGCTCTTTTATATGGCTAAGATAAAATTTTTGAGAAAAGAGGAATAACTTACAGAAATAAAAACTACAGGCAGAACAATGAGTAGATGCTCTTCTTATCTATTGAGAACAAAACAAGAGAAAATAGACAAATGTATTTAAATTTTGTGTAAGTTAAAACTTCCTAACTTGGGGCGCCTGGGTGGCTCAGTTGTTTAAGTGTCTGACTTCAGTTTAGGTCACGATCTCATGGTTCATGGGTTCGAACCCCGCATGGGGCTCTGTGCTGACAGCTCAGAGCCTGGAGCTTGCTTGGGATTATGTGTCTCCCTCTCTCTCTGTCCCTCCTCCACTCACATTCTCTCTCTCTCTCTCTCTCTCTCTCTCTCTCTCTCTGTCTCTCTCAAAAAGAAAAAAACATTAAAAGAAAATCTTCCTAATAAAAAGAGCTTTGAGATACTGGGTGAGTACCTTTTTCTGGTTTTGTTTTCAAAATTATTAAATACAAGTCTTGACTCTCATTTATGTTTTTAGCAATGCCAAAGTCACCTAAGGCTGAACTCTGCAAAAGCTTGTCTCATATTCTTGATATTGGTGTTGAAGTATATAAAAATTCCTTATGCCAAGAATGCTGAGCAGTTTATCTCTATCAATTTTAAACAATAGAGCAAATGATCTTTAATTGTATCAGGAGAATTTGGTTAACTATAGAAAAGAATTTCCTGCTGGAGAGGAATGTTAAGCATTGAAATGAAACCCTATGGGACCAGGGAATAATAATAAACACAGGGAGATGAGGCACAGCTGGATGGTGGTTAAGTAGGAATTCACTGCTGAGCTTGTCAGCCAGGTGTGCCCAGATAGGCCGGTTCAAACACCAATCACCAATCAGATAGGAGAGGAGGACAAATGAGAGAGTGGGGCTTTATGGTATGAAAAATGGCTTGGGATCACTTCAAGTCTTTCAAGCCCCTGCTAGACTAACTTGAACCAGTCCAGGGCTAATGCTGTTGTGTTCACTTTGTACAAATCTCCCTCCTAATCTGGAAGACTTCTAGGAACGGTGAGTAATTGACCTCACTGTTATTAAGTGCGAGGTAACAACTTTACAAGCATTATCTTATTTAATAATTGCAAGTAACTTGATAAGGAAAACAAAGAAGATATTACTTCAATTTGCATTTTACAAAATAAGATATTAAGACCTTGGATATTAGAACTTTACCCAAATTCCCATAGCAGCGAAAATATGTCAGTCTTACATATTCTCAATCAAGAATATACATACTATAAGGGCTCCTGGGTGGTTAGGTCAGTTGAGTGTCTGACTTCTGCTCGGGTCATAATCTCACGGTTTGTGGGTTTGAGCCCTACCTCGGGCTCTGTGCTGACAGCTCAGAGCCCAGAGCCTGCCTCAGATTCTGTGTCTCCCTCTCTCTGCCCCTCGCCTGCTCACTCTGTCTCTGTCTCTCTCAAAAATAAACATTAAAAGTAAAAGAATATGCATACTATATCCTGATTCAATTTTATTTTGAAAATACAGCAGATTTCAGTAAGTATAGATTAAACAAAACTAAACTATTAGACTTTGTTAATTTGTTTACTGAGTTACTGATTTAGTTAGAAAATTATAAATGCTTAGAGAAATGTAATTTCTCATTAATAAATTATTACATGTAGTTACTGATAAAAATGTCTCATTTCCTTTTTATGTTATGCTATTTTCAAATTTTTATAAACCTTATTAAAATGCATCTATTATTTGCTAGAGTTAAAAGATTAGTTGTTCCCCCTTATGCATGAGAAAATGGAATAATCCTCATTTCTGACAATTTTTGAAGAAACTGTGCTCTGGAGGAAAAACAAATTTCAATCATATATGATTTGCCTTTCAATAACACATTTATGTCCTTTATTTGGCCTCCAGTAAAATATGATTATGTTAGATCACATTTCCTTAGATATATACAAATTAGGCATATTGCACAATGGCTAGGAATTACTTTCCTAATGTTTCACAATAGCTAGAATTAATTGAAATCCTTTAGGGTATATGAGGCCGGAAGTGTGTCGTGTTCATGGTATAGTAGGAAATAATTAGATCTGTAGTGAAGAGACACTCCCAATTAAATCTTTATGGGGAAATGATTCTGAAATTAGCTCTAAGGAAATTGAATGGAAGCAAATCATAGGCAAAATGCAATACTCATGCATAGTATTAACAAGTATATTTTATATCTTTGCATGGAACTATATTATCTCCCTTTGAGTTGGAATATAATTTGTGTGATGTATTAGAGAAAGTTAGATCTATACTAGATAAACTAAAAAAAAAAGCATGGAAAACGTTTTTGTACAATGGGAAGTAAAGTTAATAGCAACAGTCAGCATCTTATCATCAGATTTAATCAAATTCATATATAAACCTTAAGAGAAATTATGAATGTAGTTAATATTCTAGAGTTCATATGAAACAGATACAGACTGATACAGAAATTTATTTTTCATTTCAATTTTATGGAGATATAATAGCCATATAGCACTACATAAGTTTAATGTGTCCAGCATAATGACTTGACCTACATATGCTATCATGATTACCACAATAAGTTTAGTTAACAACAGAAAAACCTCAAGTTTTAGATTCTGATAGTTGTTTCTAAATCACTGTTATAAATTAAATTTAATTAGTACAGTATTTATTAGACCACATGAAAAATATTGTATCAGATCTTCTATTTCTAAGGTGATAAGATTTATAAAATAAAACTGTCTTGGTTTCACATGAAACTAGATAAATTGTGAAAAAGTCTCAAGTAAGTGCATGTGTATGAATGCCTCAATTATTGTTTTATTGGCTTATCTTGGAAGTTGTAGTACAATATCTCCTGTTTCTTTCATTTATTTCCAAAAACATTTAAAGAATATAATTTCAAAGTATGAAATGTTGGAGCGCCTGGGTGGCTGGGTTGAGCATCTGACTCTTGATTTCCACTCAAGATGTGATCCTAGGGTCATCAGATCAAGTCCCACATCAGGCTCCTCACTGAGAGTAGAGCATGCTTAAGATTTCTCTCTCTCTCTCTCCCTCTGCCCCTCACCCCTGCCCAAGTGCTCCCTCTTTCCCTTTCTGTAAAAATAAAAAAAAAAAAGTATGAAATATTTATATAATTCCTGATGTAACTGAAGCATTTTACATTTGGGAGGGACTCTACAATTTTATAAATAAGAATAATTAGACTCACAGAGGTTGTATAACTGGCCAACTTTACAAAATCTGGCTACTTGCTACACCTTTGCAACTAGAAGTGAGTGCAGTACTTTGAATCTTAGGTCTCTGGTTTGTACATGGAACAGAAATGCTTCTAGTGGGCAGCTGCTTGCTTGTATATGTCGATCCTTGGACAAATGTTCAGTGCATATTGAAAAGAAACACTTCTTAAAAGTTAAATTTGAGGACATTTATGCTCATGCTGAGGTGCAGCTTTAAATGTTTTCCTGTATCATTATTGACATTCAATTATCATGTGGAAAGATTGTGGCCTCCAGGTTTTTGCCATAATATTCCAATTATAATTTACATAGTGCTTCTAGTGATTGGCAAGAAGGAGACTGCGGTGTTATTCACATGTGGAATTTCAGTCCTCGATGAGTAAGATGAGTAAGCTATTATGTATAAAAGGAAGCATTTTAAGCAAATTGATTTTCTGTGTAGAGCTTTAGCCCAAAAGGACTTCTCTGTACAAAAATCAAGATCAATAGTTCTAAGCAAAGCTAAATTGAATCATGTCACTGCTTCAATTTTATAATAGTTTTAATGTAAGATAAATAATAAACTTGCTTTGGAATCTTTCTTGTTGGTTGTCCTAATTTCAATAACAATCAGTGTGTATTTCATTACACCACTTGCTGTTGACATTAGAACCATAAGGAGAATTTACAATCAAGGAGGCCTATGTTACACCAAGGGCATACATGTCAACCAAGGCAGCATGTCTGACATGCCTTGTCATCTATTTAACCAAAACCCTGGTAAAATTCAACTCTATTATAATTAAACTCTGAATTATTGGACCTCATGTGAAAGAATGAAAGTGAAGAGAGCAATTTCTGCTACCATGGGGGAGTTGAGGTTAATATTTGGGTAGCTTTATGTTAATAGATTAATTTAAGACGAATGATAATATTTTTAATGTAGGAGGCGTGGTTTCTCCAAAGAGAAAGGGCTATTTGGGTTTAGGTAATTATTCTGACAATTCAAGCTTATAATGCACATTTGTTCTGATAACAGAACTATTTAGGGAGAGACATACTGATGCAAATAATTAACTGGAAGAAGGAAAGGGAAGTAGCATTTGTTGGCTGCCCTCTGTATGTCAGACAGCGTACGTTATCCTGCACATTCACCAAAGTAATAAAACAAGTATTTTTTAAAATTTTTATGTCTTTATTTTATTTTGAGAGAGAGAGAGAGAGAGAGAGAGAGAGAGAGAGAGTGAACGGGGGAGGGGCAGAGAGAGAGGGAGACACAGAATCTGAAGCAGGCACCGGGCTCTGAGCTGTCAGCACAGAGCCTGGCGTAGGGCTCATGTGATCCCTGGACTGTGTGATCGTGACCTGAGCCCAAGTCGGACGCTCAAGCAACTGAGCCACCTAGGCGCCCCCAAAACAAGTATTTTTTAAAAAAAATTTTAGTGTTTATTTTAGAGAGAGAGAGAGAGAGAGAGAAAGAGAGAAAGAGCATGAGTGGAGGAGAAGCAGAGAGAGAGGATACACAGAATTCGAAGCAGGCTCCAGGCTCTGAGCTGTCAGCACTGAGCCTGACACAAGGCTTGGCCTGATGCAAGGCTTGAATTCACAAACCATTAGATCATGACTAAGCCGGTCCAACACTTAACTGTCTGAGCCACCCATGTGCCCCTAAAACAAGTACTTTTAAACTCCTACTATGCTAGGAGTCAGATCTATAATGTTGGACCAGGGGCGCCTGGGTGGCTCAGTCGGTTGAGCGACCAACTTCAGCTCAGGTCATGATCTTGGCAGTTCACGGGTTCGGGCCCCGCGTCAGGCTGCGTGCTGACAGCTTGCTCAGAGCCTGGAGATTGCTTCAGATTCTGTCTCTCCTTCTCTCTCTGCCTCTACCCTGTTCGTGCTCTGTCTCTCAATAATAAATAAATGTAAAAAAAAAAAAAAGTTTATGATGTTGGACCAGAAAGATATAGCTGATGCCTTTTTAGAGATTACAGTAACCTTGCAATGAATGTCTAGCCCCAAATTATGATTAAGCAAACAAGAGCTAAGAGAAGTGAAATAGCTCGTTCAAAGTCACACTTTAGGATGTGGCAAGGACAAGTTCCAAACCCAAGTCCGTCTGTCTTCAAAGCCTGACATATTCCATGTCATGGTGCCACGAACAAAGTCAGGTGCATAGTATCTGCTCAAGTATGTAATAACACACATGCCTACATCTATTCATTTGGCAAACTTCTAGGCGCCTGGATTTCTCCCGGTTTAAAAAAAAAAAAAGAAAAAAACAGTTCATTTTTCAAATCTTGGCAGGTGCTTATGTCTGGGCCTGAGTACATTTCATTACATTTCACTGTCACACATAAAAGCTTTTTTTAAACTGTAATTTGCACATATTTTTGAAATTAATTTAATAAAATATTCACTGAAAACAAAGATTAATTACTCCAGGTTTGTCAGCCAACACAACCGAGTGATGACTGTGGTTTTGTTTTTTGAAACAGTTGTTACTTAGACACAAATTATGATGCATTTTTGGAAGCAGATAATTCCTAAATTCATATTAACTGCTTCATAAATCATAGGCCAACTGAAAAATTAATGAAAACGTGCTAACATGTAGGTGTGTGTCAAAGGAGGCAAATATAAGACTAAAAACTAATACAACTCTCAGCCCTTTTATTTCTTCAAAAATTAGTTAACTTTACCATTGATCTCAATAGGAAATAAATTTTTAGTAAGAAATTTCTGAAATATTTAGTATTTTTAGTCACGGGAAGTTGTCTAATTATCTTCTTTTTTAAAAAGCTAGTTTGAAAATGTGTAGAAATACCTGATTTAGTATTTTTAGTCATAGAAAATTGTATAATTAACCCTTCCTTTTTCAAATTAGTTTGAGAAAAAATTGAAGCATGTAGATTATGTTCAGTTTATGTTTGGGAAATAAATGTATTAAGGATATTTGAATGACACCATCTGTATGTGGTCCCTGATCATTTCAAGTGCAAAGTTTCTTCCCTGCCACATTTCCTCCCCATCACTATGTTATACAACTATTCATTGGCCTTTGCTGTGTACCAGGCATAAGTTCATGTACTTGGGATATTATTTCAGGTACTTAGCAAGCCCTGCTGTCATTCTGCTCACATTTTCCTCTTCTTGCCAGGTTTCTGCAAATACACTCTTTCCTACCTTATGATAATTATTCTCCTTCTTTCAAATACTCCTTCAATGCTAATGTTCTCTAGGACTTTAATAACATCCTTATTTCCATATATGATTTTCCTGTGTAACATTCAACTATCCCCTAGAGTTTGCTCTGAAATCTATACCTTCCTACCCTTGACCTCACTTGCACTCCCAAGTCCAAGTGCTTACACAAGTCCATTTGGAAATCTCAAAATCACTTCACACACAATATGTCCTGAATGAAAGCACTATTGCCCTTCCCTTCCCTTCTAAAGAAACCTTTTCTTTACTTAGTGCCTCTTTTATTCTCAATTAACATCATCATTGACCAAGAAGTCCCCAATATTAATGTCTATAGTCTGAGTGATTAATAGCTCAGATTTCCAGACCCTGGCAGCCTGTGTTTCTATTCCAACTTTGCCAATAATTAGCTTAGTAATATTGGCAACCGACTTAACCTATTGGAGCCATAATTTGCTTATCTGTAACTTGAGGATTAAGGGTGCTAAAAAAATTGACAGAGGTGATGTGATTAAGAGTTCAGCACCTCGGAAGATATAAATAAAAAGTAGCTTTTGGTATGGGTTTTCCTTTTATTATCATGTTTTTGTAGTTATCACTACTCAGTCATTTCAAAGTATGCTTGGCAAAGTCCTTGGGTGTTGCAAAGCCTTGGGGGGATTCTTGCTTTAAGTGGGTCTGAGCACCAGGACCTCCAATAGCTCTCTAAAGTAATATCAGCCAGAGCCCCTCTGATGTCAGGTGATTTATTTAATAGAGTTTAGTTTTGAATTTTGATGGAAATGGATTCTACTCTTGAATACAATTTTACAAATCAGTGATGTACTCCTAACGGTGTCCCTTTGTTTTTCTATTCAAACCTACTTTTTCAAATACTGCACTTGAAGAGCCAAACTCCCCAGTTGGCCCTGAATTTTTCCTGAGCTCAGTCCCTTAAGTGTGTGCATTTGGCTCAGAACCACTAACCTGCAGGATGAATTCTCCTAAGAAAAATTCTACCTTTTGTGAAAGGTAGACTTACTGTGGTATGTAAGGAGGGGTGACATTGCTGCTTCTCCCTGATATTGCTCTAGTTAGATCGAGTTAGAGCTGTGCCATTAATTAAAAGGAAGCTTCTTGGGGCACCTGGGGGTGGCTCAATTGGTTGGGCTTTCGACTCTTGCTTTTGGCTCAGGTCATGATTCCCGGGTCATGGGATGGAGCCCTGCATAGGGTTCTGCACCAACAGCATGGAGGCTGCTTGGAATTCTCTCTCTCTCTCTCTCTCTCTCTCAATATAAACTAAAAATTTTTTAAAAATAAATAATAGGAGGCTCCTTTCCTCTTCAATGCATTGCATACATTTGCAAAGCTACTGGTCTCCTGCTGCAAAGCACACTCCCCTCACCCCACCCCCAAGCCCCCAAAATTGTATGAAGAATGAGCCAAGAATAATTAACTTTTGACATATCAGTTTCTAATGAATGTGTTATTTATTTTGAAATGCCAGTGGCATGTCTATTCAATGAAAACCTCCAATGTTGTTTCTAGCATGCCTGTAATATCTCACTATGCAAAAATGAAGCATACAGAACCAAAATTTACATGCTATATTGAATGTGAATTCATGGATAAGTTTAATAGTTAAAGTGAGTTATAGGCAGTGAGTATATATAATATATATACTAATTATATATATAATATAAATATATATTCACAAATATATTAATTATAATTTCAAAATATACATGTGTGAAATTAAAATTTCATTTTTTTCTATTACTAAGAGTAATTTATAACTTGAACCCCTATTTATTACTCATTTAAACTTCAACTAAGTAAACCCAACTTAGTGTTAGCCATTTCTGGTTTTTACTAAAACAAAGGATGTCCCTCTCTCACTTGCCCTCGGATTACATCTGAATTAGAAGGTTTGTGTAATCTATATGATTTGTATGGCATGCTGATGGTGAGAATATAGGCACCTTCTTTACCATGAATAACCTTGGGCCTCTTCTAGACTCTGCAGAGATATAAATCATGATGTCAGGTCTTTGATCATTGGTCTCATTTTCTACAGCTGCAACTACTTCCATCCACAGCTGATGTTGGCCCTCACTTCTATGATTCATGCCACATACACTGACGGTGTTCCTCTGGTTACCACAAAGAGACATTGTCTTATCTGGCATCTAATCTCTTCTCTACTTTGGTATCATCTGGCTCTCTAGAAAGCCTGGAAAATATCCAGAGAGACCACCAATGTCTTCTGGAACTATGGAAGGCTTGGGGATCCATTTCAGGATCTTTTACTAGACACATCTCTTATTTTCTGCTTTTTGATGAGAGCTTATATTGGTACAGGGACCTTTCTTTCTATTTCTTTCCTCTTGGCTTTCTGGCTCACCTGCTCTTATTATTCTTCAGGTGCAGAGAATTTGGTTTATTGCTCCCTAGCCCATGACACATTATCATCATTGGCCCATGCAAAAACACTTCTGTGTATACTTGATTTTTCTCTTTTATCTCAGATTCTCATTCCTATTACTAGTGTTTGGTATGTATCCTTATATATGTGTCTATCCTGTTAGTATATGCTAATATGTACTTTATTCTTGTATATGTGTTTTTAACTTATATAAGTGGCATTATGCTATAAATTTCATCCTATATATATATATATCCATGTTCCTGTAGGAAGATTTAGTATTTTTGTTTGTTTCTACCTACTTGATAATTAGTATATATCTACAACATTTTAGTAGGTTGAACTGTATGAAACTGATATTTTCCTATAGTAAAAATGGTCAAATATTAGCAATTTCATATGATTCAACTTAAACTTACCCATTCCCCTAGTGACAGACAACTAGACTGTGGCCAATTTCCTGCAAACCCATGGAGTGCATTGATTAGCAATGCTTGTGTATCTGACATATATGCCAAGAAATGAGACCATTGGGTAGTGCTCACTTACTTTCATTAAGAACTATCAAGTTGTTTTCCAGAATGCCTATACTACTTCTTTGGAAGTCATAGTATAGTGCCATCTCAAACATCACCAGGGTGGCAAGAAATAAATCTCTTTTACTCTTGGACCTCTGCAAACCCATTTGGTGTATCTCTCCTTTTCTCTAAACCAGGGCTCATCCAAAAGGGAGGACGCTCTGTGCTGATGGCAAGAGGTGTGTGCATTGGCAATAATGCTACAAAAGAAAACTTTGTTAAAATTCCCAAATCACATCTTGTTATGTGCGGCTTCATTTAGAAGTCTTTTAGTTTGAGTTATTTTAGTCAAAAAGGAAGGATTGACTGTTTAAACCACAGAGCATGGATGCTTTTGGAGTAAAAAATATTAGGGGCTCCAGAGGTAACGGGACTTTTTTTCTTCTGCAGTCCTTTGTTACCTCCTGCCTATCATCTTAATTCTCTTTTACTATAGAATGATTTTTTTTCATATAGCGGAAAACAGGTTGACGGCTTCTGAGTTTTATCCCACAATTTTTTTTCCACCTGAGAGGGTTTACTTTTGTCAGTGAGATTCATTCTGAAAAATCCTATGGGAGTTCCCTGATATTCCTAGCTTAGATCAGTGCTCATTTCTGAATCGCTCAACTTTAGTCAGGGTAGGTATAGGGTTACATATGAACATTTCAGTTTTGAGGGTGTCATGTGAATGGGGGAAGAAGTTCCAGGAGAGAAGACAGGTGATTACTCTGCCCACTTAGATGCCAAGGAGTAAACAACAGTGTAAGGGATATAGTGTGTGCCCCAATACTGCTGGGGGAACATTCAGAAGGCCATCACTACTGGAATGAAGATTCTGCCAATCCATTTCTCTTAGTCTACACTCATACCACCTAAGACAACTGTGGGGCTTCTTGGAGAAGGTTAGGACTCTCTCCTAATACATATACCTGTCTAAGTAAAACCAAATTCAGCCAGAAAGGGGGCCTTTTGACCTTGATGCTGCACAAGCCATTGTTAAAAAGGAGATCCAAGGAAGCATTTTATATTCCTGAGCTTTCCCGAAGAGGTAATACAATGACTCTGCGTGTCAGAAATTGTTTTCTTGAGGATATGAGAGGAATATCTATTTTCTAATCAACAGACGAACTTTAAACTGGATAAATCCTGTTAAAGCTGAAATAAGATATACTAATCCTTAAGACAAATTTGGGAGGAAAGTAATGGGGTAGGGGGTGCGGTGAGGCAGGTAGACAGGTTCAATCCCTGTCTACAGTTAACGGCACAGGTGTAGAAAAGAATTGTATATTTTTCTGTATGTCTTTTTTTCCCCCCTCTATCTCAGGCTCTCTTTTTAAGTGGCTCAGAATAACCTCCTGTGGCCAATTGTGGGTTGAAGATAATTAGCCTTTAATTATCACCAGTTACATTTTCACCTGTTCCACTTGCAAATCCCCCAGAACTTCTAGTTTTCCAATTAGCGTATTCATCCTCCAACAAGCGAGTGTGGGGAAACAGCCTCTCCCTTTGGGAACTAACCCCTTCCCCAGTAACCTTTCAAGTTATATTTTAGCTAGTGTAAGAACACCCTTGAGAGGATCGACTTATTTTTATTTGCAATATCTGTCTGCAGAATCTCAGATCAAATGTGTGCCCTCAGTGCAGTAGCTGAGTCCAGGCAGACATTGGGAATACCATCTCTGGGGAGATCCGAATAATGAATATTACTCCAGAGAAGAACATAAGAATTAGAATTCACTCAAATAGGCAACACCTTATTTGCAATCTAAAGAAGAGTTTTCTTTTCTGTTTTCCCTTTTTGGTTGCATATGGATAAAAGTCAAATGCAAAACACTGGAGTGGGGAAAAAAATTTCTGACTTAGAGTGTTTTTTCATCTTTTATCAGGGGACTGAGTCTTTATGTCATTCAGGCAAGAGACAGAAAAGACCCCTGGTATTACAATGAGGAAGGTGACGGTGGTGTATGCTTGGAAGAAGTAAATAAAGATGTAAATGGGTGGAAAAACTTACACAGTTGAGAAAAACTCGTTAGCAACAAGCTGGCAAATGAAAAATAAAACATTCGCTAATCGTCCAAAAGAATATCGCAAAGGACAAAAACAAGGGATCGCTCACCTCACAGACCTTTTGAGGTTCTACATGTTTGTTATCGTAGGGTACCGTAATATACCTGATAGGAAAACTACAGAGCAACCGTTTCAAAGGCTCTTTGGGGAATACATACTCATTGGCATGCTAATCATTCATCAGGATGCAAATAATTCAACGATAATGTAGCCAGGGTCCCCCGAGTAAACAATTTCCATTTCCATTACTGTGTGTGACACAAATATCCATATTTTCCTTGAAAATTACAGTACTTATTTAATACACTTTGATCCCACTGCAAGTTTTGTCTTATTAATCTTCACTTTAAAGCAGGTAAGTGGAGGATGTTATTTTGCCAACTCACAGATGAAGAAATAGAAGACAAGGGGTCAGCCTGGTCACAGAATGAGTTTAATACATATGGTATATCGGGTTTCTAAGCTACTGATTTGGCTTACTGTTCACTAGTTCTTCATGTGAATTTTAATTAACTTGTCACACTTCATTCTAATTGTAGGAAATTAAAAAAATACATAGTTAAAGTGCTATTTGGCCCAGTATCAAGTAATGTAGTTTAAAATTTCATGTCATAATAAATAAATAATCAAACAAATCTTGCACCTTGAAGTATGCAAGTTACTGAGACAAATGTCTTGAGAAACTCATGTGCAGAGAGTTATGTGTGATGTTCCTTATGAAATGGCAGGATTTGCAAATTGCACAAAGCAAATTCAGTGACATCATGTAATCCTCCAGTTTTCAGCATTCTTACTCCCAAATTAGGGGGAAAGAATGACATTAAAGGAAGGAATGAATAGGGCGAATGGAAAGAACCAAAAGATGAAGGAAGACTTGAGTAACACGTATTGTTAGCTTCCTAAATTACTTGCTATGCCCATGTAACCTATCAATTTCAAATGAGAGAGTAATTTGCCTATGTGAGGAAATAGGAAGTGAAGGTAATGCGTTCCTATAGGGTTTTATTATCTATATTTGAAAATGCTGCAAAGGGGATTACATTTTTGTAGGCTTGAATGCCTCTGTTTTCTATAGAACTTTCTACAGGGGCTACGTGTACTTCTGATGAGAGCAAGTTTGCAGTTTACAATCACCCTGCGTCCTTGGCCAACCACTCTGGGCTTCACTGCTTACATCACACTTTCTCACATTGTGGACCAACCTTTTTTTCATTGCCACATTTCCCACTGGTTGGACCTCCTGATGCTTTTGCTTCTCAGAAGCTGATGGCTTTGTTGTCTGACACAATCTTTGTAGCTAGTCTTCAAAACAGTGGTTTCCATGCTTCTTCAGAAATGATCTAATTTATCTAATTTATTAGGAAACATCTTGAAGTTCTCCAAGCAAACAGTGACCTTGGCAAGTACAGACTTCTGTTTCTCTGCATCTCACTGCTCCAAAGAAAT
This sequence comes from Cryptoprocta ferox, assembly GCA_028646485.1. Lineage (NCBI taxonomy): Eukaryota > Metazoa > Chordata > Mammalia > Carnivora > Eupleridae > Cryptoprocta > Cryptoprocta ferox. Next base: position 36,908,841 of record CM053570.1, read on the forward strand.
TGACCTTTGGTTCACATTAAGTACATAATATGTGATCTCAAAGCCTTTTGGGTGAGATAGACTTAAGTCATTAAACATGAAGTATTTGGACAACTGAGACATCTTGTCTAGTTGACAGCAGCAACTTTAGTTTGGAAAAACAAAAGCTGGGCCTCCAGCTGATGTTAGAAGAGACTCATTACCAGCTGATGTTAGAAGAAAGAGGTTGGTCGTAGAGCTTATGGGCAACAAACCAAGGTTGAAGTAAACATCATTCACCCTGAATGGAGGGTAGCTAGGGCTTCTGGTGTTATATTGTACCAGAGAAACTTACACTCAAACATAAACAGGGCAAGTGAGAATTAAAACACTATTAGGAATTCTGTCTTTCTAATGGGATAGTAATTGCAGAAAGGCAAATCCAATCCTGAAATAGTAAATCCTTGAATAGGGGCTCATTGAAGGCTAGGGATGTTCTTTACATTTATACATTTCTCTATCTCAAGCCTCTCAAAAGTGCCAGGCAAGCAGGCACTCTTGTGAGTAAGGCATTATGGTAAAATTCCTAGTGGTGAATTAGCTAAGGGTAATTTTATCTTTGTGGTGTGGTATTTTTTAAATTGAGATGTAATTAACACACAACATTTTAGTTTCAGGTGTACAACATATTGATCTGACATTTGTATATAGTGAAATGTAGTGTTCTATTTTGATTTGTCATACTGGATCTCTGTTTCCCAGCAGCTGCTTTCCCTTGTACAAGGATATGTATCCATATATGTTTGCCTGTGGTGTGGACTCAATCAAATACTATGCTTCTATTTTGATGCTATATATTGCTCATGACACAGAACAAGGAACAGTGTATTTCCTATTCTCAGAGATTGAAATTATTTGAGTGTGGAGAGACCCTCATGAAAGTGTGTCTAAAAATTGATGAGATATATACTACTACTAATAACATCTACAATTAATTGCTGACCTATTATATGTTAGCTACTGGAACTTATTATTTACATTTATTATATCATAACATATTTAAATTTCCAATTTAAATCTGGAAATTATGGCTGTGAGTCCCAAATGGCAGGTCAAAGCATACTCACAAAGCCCAAGGGCAATGATTCTCTAAAAAAACACAGACACATCAGTTAGTCACTATATACAAATCAGTATCTCAAGATAGTTCACATTTGATTTCAACATTAGTTTGCAACAGTGACATCATGTCTTTCACTGACATCAGATATTTGTGAAGCTGGGTTTTCAGTGGTTACTATAATGAAAATAAAATGCTATGTGAAATGTCATGTGGAACAGGAAATGATGGTGGCAGTAGCCATGATCTTTGGAATCAAACTTTTGATTCCAAAGTTTAAGAAGTTGTGCTATGCCCAATAAGTACTAAATTGTTAAGATGTAAATACGTATTAAGTTTTTGGATTTCCTAGCTAATAAATAGAACCTGTTGGATGTTTCTTTTGGCCTAAGGGTGCTGTGATAAACTTAGTAAGATACTATGTGTTCCTTAAATGAAGAATGTTCATGTTACTATATCAGTTAGGACTTCACTGGGTACATAAGTAACTAACCGAATTATGGTTATTAAAAACTAAATTATTTTTCCCACATAACTTGAAATCTAAAGGTAAGCAGTTCAGTGCTATTGTAGCAGTTCAATAAGATAATGAATTCTGTTTTTTTCTGGGATTCTATTTTGCCCCCATCCCTAGCAAGCTATCTCATGAACGAACACTTGGTCAGAATATGGCTGCTTCTGCCCAGGTATCACGTTAATGTTCAAGGCAAGAATAAAAGAGGGTAAGAGAGGCCAAGGACATCTATCTCTAAGATAAGGGAAACAAACCTTTTCCCATGAGCCACCAAGCAGATTTGTGTTTATAACTTATTGACCAGAACCATTTGTATAGCCACTCCTTGCTGCAAAGGTGTCTGGGAAAAGGGTGCTTACCATTTGTAGCATCATGCAGTGAAGACAGCTGAGGAGATTGAGAATGGAGTTTTCTTACTTAGCAACAGTATCTGCTTCCATTAAGTACTGCCATCTTTAGGGTTACGATGTCTTATTTAGAAGGGGTTAACCCTACTAAATGGTTGAGCTGGGATTAAGTTCAAATTTCCCTGTTTCCTAAGGGCATGTTTTTACAATTACGGTTAGGTACCACAACTACTTCCTTTTTCATTTCCCTTCCATATTAGTCTCCTCTGCCTAAACTTCATGACCTGTTCTGGGGACACTGAAGTGTTCCATGAGGGTGAAGGAAGAGCTGCATTAGTTAAAAGCATAGGCACTCTGAAAGCTGAGCAGAACCTCGATTCTATGTAACAGGAAAGAGGAAGAGATGATGTTTCCTGAAGTGAGCACTGCTGTAATAAAATCAGTATACAAGAAGAGCCAAACTGGGAACAGTTTGAGTGTTGTTATTAATATGCGCACATCATTGCTTTGAGGCTATCTTGGCACACCCATTGTGCTTGAATTCCTCAAATGCTTTGTTACTCTGCTGGCAGAAACATGAGATTAGTATGATGAATTTTTGTTTTGTTTCCTCTGTCATTAGGATACAAAACATTTCTTGAAGTATCTTCTATGAATTAAAACCATAATGATAAAATATGGTTACTCATAGGGAAAGACTTGATGTGGAAATGGTAAATGATTCTCTTCAGATTCTTCTAATAAGAATCTGAGGCACAGTATTTGCAAGATAGGAAGGAGAAGATAAACAGTTGAGACCTGTTAAAAACAAAAACATTTTTGTTACCAACTTTTGAGCAATGTTTCATTCCAAATATAGTGACATTAGACTCGCATCAAGCGTAGGATGTGGGATTGCACTTGTTCAAGTATTTCATTTGGCAGCAGCACAGAGGAGAATATAATTTGCCAAGAAATGCTTCACTCTGTCTCCTTTAGTAAATGGAGAATTCATTATCAATAAGAAGCTGTACAGGCGATCTATTCACTTGCTTACTGTGAGGAGTGCGCCCCAGTTTTTATTATATGCCCTTCTTTTGCCAGGTTTTAAATTTAGTCATAAAAATTGGATAAACTCTAAAAATTGGAAAAACAAAGATGTTTTTGTCTCATAAATCTGTAACTTGAAACGACCTGCATTTTTCCAGTGAGGAGTAGTCTTGTGGCTTAGAATTCTTTCTGCTTTAAGGAAACCCATTTAGATGACAAGGGATAATATGGCAATGTCTATGATTCTTATGTAGAGCAGAAATCCATTACTGTTAGCGCTTCTGATTGATTAATAAATTATTATTTATTAAGTATTCCCCATGACTATATGTCATCCTGTACAGTACTTGTTTGATTGATTATACTTATAACATTCATAAAACAATTTGTTTCATTTGTGAAACATACCTCAGTTAAAGACAATGATATTTAAAAATGCAAAGCATAGTGATTATACACAGCCATGCTGCTTTTGAAAAAATAAGCTTACTGTTTTCAAATTTATGGCTGTTGGCATTTTTTTGGCCACAGCATCATAGTGCCCAGCAACACCTTGCAAAGCAGTTGATTACTTTTCTGTGTATACAAAACCCTGTACACAAGCCTTGACAGAGGAAGGAGGATCCATGGCTACAGGTATTTCTTTTGTAAGAGACACAGACCAGCATCGCTTACATTGACGATTGGCCATTTTGATGAGTGGCACCAGATGAGACATAGGGTCTTCTAAGAACTAAAGCAAGAATTGAAATAAATGTTTCTCATAATATTATATTATATACAAAGTCTTTAGCTATTTCAGAAAGCATGATTAGTATAAATGAATCTCCAAATTGACAAAACCTTATGATTCATTCAGTTAAGCTTATTTTGTGTTTACTTTAAGCCAAATATTGTACATCTTGCTAAATAGAGCATGGTGAAGAAGGCTGACATAATCTCTGTCTGTCATGGGCTTAGAGTATATAGTAAAGGGAATGAAATATGAAAATTGTTATGACAAGGGGAAGCATGGAAAAGTTAGGAAACATAAAAAGAGACAGTAATCTGTCTAGAGTAGCCTAGAGGAATTTATGGAGGGCAGTAAAATCTTTGAGGACAAATGGAAACCTGAATCCAGAATTAGCTGGCTGAAGTGTGTGTGTGTGTGTGTGTGTGTGTGTGTGTGTGTGTGTGTTTAGGGTAGGAAGATGTGGGTAGGTGTGGGGAAAAAAAGAGTATATGCTGTATAAGCTGACTCATGAATACTGCTAAGATTGACAAGATTGGACAAAGAGAACATTAGTTGGCTTTTGAAATAATTCATATCAAAGATTGAGATGGCCTGAGGTATAGTGAGAACTCAAAACATATTCTGATAAATTGGATACAAAAGGCCAGAGAAAGCCATTACAAAATCTTAGTGGATGACTCAACTAACTCAGCGGTACCCATCAGTGAGACGGAAGACAAAGAAAGAGCAAGTTGGAGAGTAGATTAGATGGTATGCTCAATTGTGTGTTTGTTGAATTTTAGAAGCCTCAAAGATAATCTAGTAGAAGAATCTTTGTAATAGTTACCTGTTTCTGAAGCTCAGAAGAGATGTTTCATCTGGATACTCATATTTGGGAGTTGTCAACACATAGATCAGTACTAGCTGATGCTACACATGCAGGTGGAATCTTTCAGAGAGACTGTGTAGATGAAGATGATAGAACTCAGGGTATAACCTGGATGAACATGAACATGTAGAAGATCTAGTAAAAAGTGAAACCTAGTAAGGAGACAAGTTGTAGTAGCGAAAGAGAGGTTTTTTTTTTATGTATGAAATACAGCAGAGGTTGTCAAACTTTTTCTGCAAAAAGCCAGATAGTAAATATTTTAGGCTTTGTGAGTCATATGGTCTTCAACTATTCAACTCTGAGATTAGTCAGTGCTTCCAAATGGTGCCCAGGTATGAAGTAGGATGAGGACTGAGAAGGATCCATAAAGTTTAGTGTGACCTGTCGGTAGTCATTCTGGTGAGAGCACACTGCGAAGTGTTGCAGTATCTGGATGAATGAATGGGAAGTGAGGAAGGGGAGGCAGCACACAGATGAGAACTATATGGAAACATTTACAGGAGAGAAGTAAAATTGTAGCTGGGGGAGCATGAGGACGAGGAAGATTTTATTTTATTTTATTTTATTTTATTTTATTTTATTTTATTTATTTATTTTATTTTGCTTTTTTGTGTTTAAGATGAGAGAGTCCTCAGGATATTTAAATGCCAAAGTGTAGAAGTCAGTAGAATGGGTGAAAGGGTTCAGTTTTCTGAGAAGGCAAGAAGGGTGGATATTGGAAGCATATATAGAGAGGTTATTTTTCAATTCAAGGGAGGACACACCCTCATTTGTAATAGAAGGGAAGGAAGAAAGGAATGTTTGTAGTTTGGCCATGAGATGTAGACAGAGTTTCCTAGTACTGATTTCTATGGAGTAGGAATCTATTCATCTGTCAAAATAGGGAGCAAGATCATGGGCCCAAATATTTGAGGAGAGTGGAGAAGAAGTAAGAAAGTTGAAGTAAGAAAATACAAAAAGGAGTCCTACAAGAGTCTGTTGGCAATTTAATTAGAATGACACCAATCAGCTAGACTGTGTGATTCCAGCCCCACCCCCAATCCTCACCATTCAGGATAAACTGGACAGTTGGATTGAAATAGAAAAGATTTTCTCAAGGCAGATGTGATTAAAAAAAATCCTGAGATATGATGAAACAAAGGAAAGATACTGGAAAGAAATTAAAGAGATGTTGAAGAAGTGGACCAAGGGATCTAGATAGGGGAGAGAAGAGGATTGGCAGTTTATAAATTACACACACAGGCATGCTTATTAGGAAGATTAGCATGTAGAAGAGTACCTCATCTCTAAGGATTCAAAATAAATATATACAATCATTAAAGTCAGTCCTCAACCATTATCCACACGCTAATGCTATCTGCAAGGGCTTTTCAAGCTCAGCTTCATCAGTACCGCCCAGTTAACGGTGGTACACATATGGTTCATCAATTTTATCATGAATTAGAATGTACCTTTGTTAAAATTTCTGTGCCCTTTTTGGAACATCAGGAACCATGATAAGAAAAGAGACAAAGAGAAAGCCAGGCAATAGATTATAGAAGAAATAAATAGCAAATATTTGAAAGTAGTTGTCACTACCTATAAGAATACTGCAAAGCAATTCATTATACTTTAGAAAGAGCTAACATATCAACTATACAGTTGTGCAAAAGACATAATCACAAATATGTGTTTTGGGGAATCTGAGGGACTTCAGTCACTAGCAGGAAAATAAGCAATTTAAGGTGAAAACACAGGCAGATAGGGGCGCCTGGGTGGCTCGGGCGGTTAAGTGTCCGACTTCGGCTCAGGTCATGGTCTCAGGTCGATCTCTGTGGGTTTGAGCCCTGCATTGGGCTCTGTGCTGACAGCTCAGAGCCTGGAGCCTACTTCAGATTCTGTGTCTCTCTATTCCTCTTTGCCCCTCCCCTGCTCGTGCTCTGTCTCTGTCTGTTTGTCTCTCTCAAAAAATAAACATTAAAAAAAAAAAAGGCAGGTATAAGTGCAAATCATATCTAAAAATATTTTATTTTGTTTTTTTAAGTTTATTTATTTACTTTTGAGAGAGAGCGCACAAGCAGGGTAGGGACGGAGAGAGGGAGAGAGAGAATCCTAAGCAGGTTCCACACTGTCAGAGCAGAGCCCCACGTGGTGCTTGAACTCACTAACTGTGAGATCATGACCTGAGCTGAAACAAAAAGACACTTATCTGACTGAGCCACCCAGGTACCCCTATTTTAAAAGAAATTGGTATGAAAGCATTTGCTAAATTTATGCTAATAATGTCTATTATTTGAATTGTTCCCCTCCTTTGTGTCAGTAAATGAGTCCTTTTTCTCATTTTAATTTACAGTATTGCATTGCCTTCTTGACTGTTTTAATACCTTATCTTGTAATTATTTGATACCCAAGCACTGTAAGAGTATTAGCAGAGGGTTGAGAATGTCACTCTAAAGTGTTTAAAAATCATTAACGTTTGTGATGTTTCAGATTAAGAAAACAATGACACCAAATTAACTCTCCTTCTCAAATCACAAACAGGGAATGTGTTGCACATATGTGTGTGTGTATATATATATACAGACATATATATGTATGTATGTGTATATATGTATATACATACATGTATGTATGTGTATATATGTATGTGTATATGTATATGTGTATGCATATATGCATATGTGTGTACATGTGTATATATACATACACACATATATACACATACATATACATATATGTATATCTCTTTATATATCTATATCTATCTATCTATCTTTATCTGCCTATATATATATAGATAGATAGATAGATAGATATATTTGTTTGTTTTTCCAGATGTTAAGAATGTTTTCCTCTGGCCAGGAAAGCATCATGTTTTATCAAGTCCTCACTCACTTTAGCCCACTTTTTTTTTTTTTTTTACCTTTTCATACCTTCTTAAAGTTTAAGGTACAGTTTAACTCTAAGTCACAATGGAATAAATTAATTGAAATTATTGGAGAACAGACATCCAAATCCGTTTAAAAATAGTTAATATGAAGGCAGAACATTCAAAAATACCAACGTGAGTTCCCAGCAGCAGTGGCGTCCATCAAACACTTGTGAAACAGTGACTTTCGAGCGAAGCCTTAGTGGTCCTGCTCCTTTCTACACAGATGATTGATAGGGTGACTTGGTTCAGGACAGAAGAAAGACAATTTACTGGCTGACAAAATGCCAGCCTCTCTATTTACATTTCCTCAATATGAAAAGCAGCCATAGCACTTAGGGTTTTAGTTTCTAGTTTATTAACCTGCTGCATTTCACCTGAAAATATTTTCAATTGCCAATTATGTGTAATAACATGCAGTCTTCTTTTAAGAACAAAGTTTAATTGCTTTTAGCACAAGTTCATCACCTAAATGTTATTTAAAATATAGGCTTCTGTGTTAATTTGAGACATGGTCTGTTTTATTTATTTAATTATTTAAGAGACTATTGCAACCCCATGTTAACAGTTTATTTCTTTCCAAAAACCCTAAAAGCATACTTATTTTGAATGAGTGCATGAGAAAAGCACATTAATGTTGAAAGTAATAATTAAGCTGCCTTTAGTCTATCTACAAGCTCAGCCTCATTATAAATAAAGACAAACAAGTGCAACATAAAGAACATTTATTCCTTTTTAATGGACTTTTAAGTTAGTTTCTCAAATTGTTGATGAATGTAATAAAATTAAATTAAATTAAAAGAAATGTCAAGAAGAAAACAAATTTAAAAATTAACAAAGCCCACAATAAATTTGCAATTTAATTTGTCCATTAAAGGTTTTAGAGGGGGTTAATCTTGGCAAAAAGAAAAAAAAATTGACACTATTGGAGCTTTAACAGGAACAATTATTATCACTGCAAATTACTTAAACTATTAAGCTGAGAATAATTCAGAAATATCATTAGCAGTCAAATTACTGGAAAAAAACCCCAAAACTTGTTTTCTTTCCCTCTTTGTTTAATTTAAACTTAATGTCTGCTTATTCTCACACAAGCAGAAAATGCTGATAAATAATTCCAGAGCATGCCTAAACATCTCCCTTCACAGCTAGCTTCTAATTTGATCTCTGGAGACCCTTCTCGGTAGCTGAATAAAATATTTTCATTTATTCTAGGAGAGCCTCTACCACCATACGTTTCTAATCTCGAGCTGCTTGGTAATGCCTCTAGATGAGGTCCTCAGCAAATCATTAAACTTGTTCAATAACAACGCTACAAAACACAGGAGAGTTGCCGTTAGTGAAACAAAGGAGTTTTTCAAACGGGGGAAAAAAACTTTAATAAGCCAACTTGAGTTTCTAGGGCAAGTTTGAGAGATTATTTAACATTTTAAATTTTCTGGCAAGTCACAGTACACAGAGACTTCAAATTCGTGGTGTCAGAATGTTTCACAAGGGCCGTTCTTTTACGTTGTAGAAACCCAGTCTGTGAGGATCGCTTTGCTGACAGAAATGTTGTATCCACCTGGGTCCGCCAGCTGCTCCGTGCTCGCAAAGTGAGCACAGGACCTCAGCTCTGCAAATACGCTAAATGCTGAACTATAAATTTATTTATTTGTTCATTAATGAAAATAAATGTTCTGATGATCAGATAATGGAAATTGCTTTACCAAACCTGCCTTGGACCATCAAGATACAATTCAATGAAAAAAAACGTGACTCGTTAATTTTTCCTCCTAGGCTAGGAATTCATGATTAGCAGTGATCATTTGTGTCATGTATGACACATTACCAATTAAGAAGAAATGCTAGGAGAAAGAAACAACTTTTTAGTATATTAAGGGGTCAGATTCCACCCCAGGATGGAGTTGGCATCTGACTGCCTGGAAGGAGGCCGACTCTGGAGAAAGTTTAAGGGTTTTAAATCCCAGCAGCCAGGAGGAGGTAGAGGAAGAGAGAGTCATGTCCCTTGACAGCTTATCAGTCTTGTTGTGTTGTTGGATTATTGTGCTTTTATATTAAAAAAAAATCTTAGTCTGTAAAAAAGTTTATGGAGCTGGTTGTTTTGTATCAGAGTTTTCTTGTATAGAAGGATGTACAAATAAACAAGAGTATAGAGATAGAAATAGTAAAGAGAAGGTGTTCCCTATAAATCTTTGGCTTTCCCACTCTAAATTCCAGGGTTGTGAAGTTTCCCTTACAACAGTTCACCCAGTGGCAAAAAAAAAAAAAAAAAGGGTTAATCTTATTGTTTTCATTTCATGTTCACATGATTTCCTCTGCTACCAGATCACTCCCTGTTCTTGAATCGCAGAGTTAATTACATGTTTTTTTTTCCCTTCACCAACTCTTATCATCTTTAGCTTCAGCTGCTTTTGTCAGTCTTTTGCCCTAACAACTTCCTTACCTTCCTTCTTCATATGGAATAGAATTTTCAGAAGATTAATGTGTAGTAGAGACAATGAGAAGCACAGAGGGGAGACCATTGGGTAGCTAGTTTCTGTCACCATGCAGTACTTAATTTAGGAAACCAAGAGGGGCTCACAGAGTTCTGTTCTCACGCATGTTACCTGAGTGAACTTGGCAATGAAGCACATAGAGCTAATGTTACAACTAAAATAAAAGCTACATTTACATGTTCAAAAAAAGAAGGCATCATGTTAGTAGAAATGGGAAATTTGCATAATACCTTTAACAAAGTCCAATTAAGTAATTATAGCTTTTTTCTTATAATGGTTACTATGCAGATATAGAAATTAGAAGAAGGATCCATAAAAATTGTACTAGGATACATCTATATATACATGTAACATGGGTATGTGTATATATAGGGAATTAATGCCAACTACATGGCTATTGTTTGGAAAAATATCTTTTAATGCAATAGGGCTATGATTCCATCTCCTTCAGGACCTAGAATAAATGCAAATATTGTCCTAGCTAATACTTTGAATTACAAAACATTACTCTGTTTTTAAATTTTTTTAAGTTTATTTATTTATTTTGAGAGAGAGAGAGAGAGCACAAATGGAGGAGGGGCAGGGAGAAGGAGAGACAGAATCCCAAGTAGCCTCCCTACCATCAGTGCAGAGCCTGATGTGAAGCCTGGCTCGAACTCACAAGCTGTGAGATCATGACCTGAGTCGATACCAAGAGTTGGATGCTAAACCGACTTTGGCACCCAGTCGCCCCAAAACATTACTCTCTTTATGATTGCTTTCTAGGAGTTCACTTCCATACCTGAAAATGCTCACAGTTTGATTCACTTATAAATAAGTGTTTTCTCTGCTAGTTGAGATATTTTCATGTATTTTTTTTCAGTTTACTTATTTTAAGGTGGGGGTGGAGAGAGAGGCAGACAATTCCAAGCAGGCTCTATGCTGTCAGTGCAGGGCCCAATGTGGGGCTCGATCTCATGAACCCATGAGATCATGACCTGAGCCGAAACCAAGAGTAGGGCACTTAACTGACTGAGCCACCCAGGGACCCCAATATTTTCATGTATTTGGAATAAAAAAAAAATCACAGAAAATTATTTTGACATACAGTAATTAAAGTCCATGTGTACTTAGGTGAGAAGTGTGGGCTGCCTTAATGGTTTTGATGCCTAGATACAAGGGTCTCATGACCATTCAGGTTAGGAGGAGGAGGTGTTGGCTTACAGACTCCTGGGACATTGCCTGGGTTTGGGCACAAGTCTACCACCACTGCTAACTGTGTGACCTTGGGCAAATTACTTAATTTCCCTTTATCTCAGTTTCCTCCTTTGGGAAATAGTGAGAAATGTCCTACTGTAGGTTGCTGTGTTAATTCATTGAGGAAGAACACAAAAACACTTCTTAGGTACCTAAAACATCATGATTTATTATTATTATTATTATTATTTTAATGTTTTTTTAATTTATTTTTGAGAGAGAGAGAGAGACAGAGAGAGAGAGAGAGAGAGAGAGAGAGAGAGAGAGAGAGAAAGCGACAGCGTGAGCAGGGGAGGGTCAGAGAGAAGGAGACACAGAATCCGAAGATAGGCTCCAGGCTCTGAGCTAGCTGTCAGCACAGAGCCCGACGCGGGGCTCGAACCCACAAACCATGAGATCATGACCTGAGCCGAAGTCGGACGCTCAACCGACTGAGCCACCCAGGCGCCCCCATCATGATTTATTATTATTGTTACTATTGTGGCATGAAGATCAAGGTGCAACTAGATGGAGTCTGTCTATGATTGTTTACTTTCTCTTTCACATACTGATGCAAAACATTGTACCATCTCCCTACCAAAGTGTTCCAGTCATACATAATCTAAGTCAACTTTTTCATAACTTTTTTGACTACTTTCATACTTCTTTTTCATACTCCGTTGCATAGGTAGCTTAGTTTGTTGGAGGGGATGCACTGTGATCAGACTGAGACGAATGTGCAAATGTGTGTTCCAGCTCCTCTGCTTACTGGCCAGGATAACATAGTACTTATTCACAGGGACTCTGACTCTCCCACCTTCCGGGAATATTGTGATAAGCTGGAGATGATAATACCTACCTCCTAACCCTGCTGCAAGAGTTAAGTTACTTTCTATTGTAAATACCTTAGAACAGTAGCTAGCACACAGTAGTGTTATATGTTTGTTTTTTAAAAAGTCTCTACCAGTGTGCCCTTGAGTCTCTTTGAGCCTCAGTTTCCTTACTTGTGAGATCAAAATAATATAATTCCTTCCTCATAGGTTTATGCGGAGGGTTAAGTGAAATAATGCATATGCAATGCTTATTAATTCTCTACCATGATTTTCAGCACTCCTTAAACAACTTCTCTGAAGACAGTCTCCTAAAATATTCTTTGACTAATGGTTTTGCCACTTCAAGCAATACCTTCTTCTTTGTTCCCTATGGAGTATCTATATTTGCAAGTCTAGCTTCATTTCCATTTCCTGCAGTCCATGCTAACGTACCAACACATACCTTGTTTAATATGCTATTCAAAGGACTACGTCTAACATATTGGTGTTTATCAATATTGGCTCCTACTTGGGCATAATAGTGCAGTGGAAAGATCATAAACAATATCATCAGAAAAATTTAAAGTCATGATATACTACATGAACCACTCCAGTGGGAAAAATACTAAACTAAAGCTTAGTTTATCCAAACATAAAACCTATTTTCTGTGGTATTGTCAGCAATTATCTAGCCAATATATCTTTTCATGGGGGTGGTAGCAGATTGGTTTGACCAAAAGCGGCAGCACTGTCCATAAGAAGTCCACATTGGTAGGACCCAGGACTGTCTAAGTCAAACATCAAAATGTGTCAAATTTATAACATCATGTGTTTTGTACATTTGAGTTGACAGATCACCTTAAGAAATATGTAATGCTCGTTTTCTAGATGGAACACTGTAGCTCTGGAAAGTTACCAAGTGCTATAAGATCACTCAGCTAATTATTATTTATTGCTACTTTTACTTTACCTTGCTACCTCACATCAGGTGATGAGCAGCCAGAAGCATGAATGAAAAGAGAAGAGGTATCGCACCATTTGGTCTGGAGTGTAACAGGGAAATTGCTAATTAAATTTAACCCAGCACAAACTAAGCCATCTCGTTTTGTCCTAAGTTTCTACATTCATGTGTCATGTTTACCTGTAGCAGCAGAAGACCACTACATTGATTTACTGTACCCCAGGGGACAATTTTGGACACTGTAAACAGGTCTGTTTTTTTTTCTTAACATTACCCTTCAAACCCCTCTGACTACTCTATGAAGTGTTTGCCCACCCTCTCCTTCTGTCAAATTACTGAGATTTTATTTTCCTAACACTCTACTAGCATTCTCAACAGCAATTCCCATTCACTAGTCTCTAGGCACAATGGTAATTATTCAAAAAGATCTTTACAGTTCTTTCCTTTGTTTTACGGCTGGTTGCCTGCCCCCCTTCAAACCTCCCACCCCCATTTGCTCCATAGTGCCAGATTCTAAAGACATTTCTATAGGAAGACAAAGCCATAACATGTTGCAATGTATCACCTTGTTTGGATAATGGCAATCATGATTTATCTCTCTTCAATCATATATTTCCCTTAATGTCATTGGTGATATTTACTATTGCTGAAAGATAGTAAGAGTGATCGTCTCTTGCCATGTGAGCAAATCAAAACTACAGCTTCTTTTTGTTTATCACTTGTAGTGACTCTATTTCTTCTGTTGATGTCTGTATCATTTATACCTCTTTTCTTAGTTCTGGTGAGAAAACTCCTAATAAGTCAGTTAGGCTTTAGGTATTCAAAAAAATTTTTTTTTAATTTAAAGTTTATTGTCAAGTTGGTTTCCATATAACACCCAGTGCTCTTCCCCACAAGTGTCCTCCACCATGTCAAAATTGTTTTAAAACATTTCCCTAGGGGTCCTTGGGTGGCTCATTTGGTTAAGGTCAGCATCTGACTTCGGCTCAGGTCATGTTCTGGCGTTTCATGGGTTTGGGCCCCGTGTGGGGCTCTGTGCTGACAGCTCAGAGCCTGGAGCCTGCTTCAGATTCTGTGTCTGCCTCTCTCTCTCTGCCCCTCCCCTGCTCATGCTCTGTCTCTGTTTCAAAAATAAACAAACATTAAAAAACAACAACAACAAAAAACCACATTTCCCTAAACTTGTCCTATGGGATTTTAGCAAGTTTTAGTAAAATAATAAGCATTTAACTTTATGGTAGGATGTGCTTTATGGCACTTTACTGTGCTTATGCTCTTTTGACTCTTCTAGCATTGTTGAGCGTATAGCATCTCAGCATCTCCCTGTGTTTACTACTATGTTTTTCTTTCTCTTAAAATTTTTTAATATTTATTTATTTTTTGAGAGAGAAAGAGAGACAGAACATCAGTGGGAGAGGAGCAGAGAGAGAGGGAGACACAGAATCCAAAGCAGGCTCCAGGCTTTGAGCTGACAGCACAGAGCCGTACACGGGACTCAAACTCATAAACCATGAGACAATGACCTGAGCCTAAGTCTGACCCTCAACTGACTGAGCGACCCAGGTGCCCCATCTTTCTTTTTCTTTTTAACAAAAGTATCACATGGGCTGTAAAGCACACTCTGAAAAACAGTATCATATATATATATATATATATATATATATGAGATATATATGATATATATAGTATCATATCATGTCATATTATATGATACTGTTTCCTTTCAGATGAACTTCTACCAAGAAATGGGCTCTATTAAAATGAAAGTTGACTGAAAAAAGTAATAAATTTTATTCATTTAATATTTGATACATCATATCTAAGTAATTATCCTTCCTTTGAAATTCAGAAAAATCGAGTGTGTTGTTTAAATTCAGTTGAATTTATGATTCAGAAGTTTGAAGACAGCTGTCTCTGGCTCCTACATTTCATAGGTTCTCACTATAGCTGAGATTTGTAGCTGCTCTGATACATTTATCTCCAGAGATTTGAGAGGATCATTCCATAAGTTATCGTCGCACGTCCACGTAGGACAAAAAAAATAAGGTCATAAAAACAAGTCATAGACTGGGGGTGGTAAGGGGGACCTAAACAATTATATTAGAAAAAGTTTTCATACCTAGTGAGGATCATGAAATCAGAGAGAGAGAGTTATTGATTTTTCTAATTTGCTTTTAAATTAGAGAATTTGTCACTTACTTTCCTTTGAAGAATCAGATGTTTCTTCTGAATTAATTATCTGGGGATGCCAGGGTGATTATAACTCTTGAAATCTCAGTATGGAGGAGAAAAAAAGTTGTCTAGTCTTGGCTCAGGGTACTGCAAAATTTGCCTATGGAAAAGAAAAATAATACTAAGTAGATATATACGTAAATAATAAAGAGAGACAAAGTATCTTTTTAATGTCTATATTTGTCAGTCAATTTGTATTTGCTTACATTAGCACTTTGTCTTTCAAATAGCTTTTTCACAATGTTTAAAATAATATCTTAACATAAAAATATGGTCTCATAGGAGTTTTTCTTAAGCATTGATCACTATACTGAGTAGTTATCTATCTGGCTATCAGTGTCCCATAAGAAGTCAGCACTGCCACTTAAATATGGCTAAAAGGCAAGCTCTCTTAAATGTTTGTTTATTTTTGAGAGAGACAGAGACAGAGCTCGAGCAGGGGAGGGACAGAGAGAGATGGAAACACAGAATCCAAAGCAGGCTTCAGGCTCTGAGCCGTCAGCACAGAGCCCTGCGTGGAGCTCGAACTCATGAACCATGAGATCATAACCTGAGCTGAAGGTGGATGCTTAATTGACTGAGCCACCCAGGTGCCCCTAGAAGGCAAGCTCTTTTAACCACCTCCATTATCCCACTTGCCAGATTAATCAGCATCCTCTGATAGCTCTGTAAATCAACTAACTCATGCTCATAAACACTGTGGTAGGCACAATCCTGAGATGATATCAGAGATTCTGACCCCCTATTGTACAGATCCTGTATAATCCCCTTCCCATTCTCTAGGGGTAGGACTGTACTATGATAAATTTCACTTTAGTGAGTAGGTTATGACATATGACAAAGGTAACATGATTTTACAGCTATACGTGAGGTCCCAAATCAGTTGGATTTTAGTGAGTCAAAATTATCCTGGGTGGGCCTGACCTAATCAAGAACACCCTTAAAGAAACTGAACCTTCCTAACGGGAGAGGCTCAAAGCCTAAGAGATTCTTTTGCTGGCTTTGCAGAAACAAAAAGCCATGCTTTGAAATGTTTATGCAGTCAAGGGACTGCATGTGGCCTCTAGCTGTTGAGAGCAATTCCTGGCTGACAGCTAGCAGGAAAACAGTGATTTCAATCATACGACCACAAGAAAATGAGTTCTGCTAATACTCAATGAGCTTGAAGTTGGATCTTTCTCTTGTGAGCCTCCAAATGAGGATGTAGCTGGCCAATGTTTTAATTCTGGCTTTGTGAGACCCTGAGCAGAAGACCTAGTTGATGTGTCCCAGACTCCTGTTGCACAAGGTCTGTGACATAACAAGCATATGTTGTTTTAATCAGCTAACTTTGTGGCACTTTGTTATACAGCAGTAGAAAACTAATACAGCCTCCAAACATTAGTGACCAAACTGCATGAGGGTAAGTCCATGTGATCATTCTGCCTCCAGCTGAGCTGTAGGAGTGACAAGGGTCAGTACTTGTTTCTCAAGCCTTTTATGCTTTTTGCATTTTGTATATTAATCAATGAGATATGAGAGCATAAATTAGAGAAGAGTTGTTTCTATTAACACTACATAGATTATTTGGGACAAAACCTTGATTTTAGGAAAAATGACTTCAGGTAAAATTTTAGAAAAAAACCTAGAAGATAAAATTTAGCTGAAAGAAAAGAATTTCTGTCAAATTAGTTACAAGTAGTCAGTTGTAAAGATTAGGGTAGGAGAATATACCCCAAGTCTAGAAGGAATCTATAATGAGATTGGTTTTCTATACCTTTAAAGTCCTCTTTGCATTTTAAAGAAGTGTTTAGACAGACATAGATGTTGATATCTAAAATACACACACACACATACACACACACATACACATATGTATCTCTTTATGTATCCCCATGAAGCATTGATATGTCAGGGACCAATCAGGAAAATAGGAGTTTCTCAACATATCTCAAAAAGAGATAAATTTTGTTATATTTATTTATTTACTTAGAGAGAGAGCACGAACAGGGGAGGTGCAGAGAAAGAGGGAGAGAGAGAATCCCAAGCAGGTTCCACACTGTCAGCAAAAAGCCCAACAATCTCACAAACTGTGAGATCATGACCTGAGCCAAAATCAAGAGACCGATGCTTAACAACTGAGCCACCCAGGCACCCCTCAAAAGGAGAGAATTTAATATAGGAAACTGATTACATAAATCATAGAAGGAAAAGAAACTATCCCCAACTCTAGAGGTACACACAGAAATGGTAACTTTGTTTGGATCTGGGGCCACCTTGGAGGAGGTAGAACCTCAGTGGGTCTTCCCTGTGCGTGCCCCTTGAGTGAATGGCTATCCAAGTAGGACCTTGAAGCATGGGATCTGCTGGAGATTCCACATGAGGCTGAGAGAAAGGCAGAGACACAGCATACTCTTTCTTCTCATTCTGTCCTCTGGTCTTCTACAGTTCCTCTCAATGGCTGCACTTGCCCAGAAGCCAACAAGTCGAGGAGCCTGGGAAGTGTTCCCTGCAATAGAAAAGAGGAATAAGGGCAGAGCAAGAAATAAATCTGAGGGCTTATAGGCAAATGGCTCACAGAAATGGTTATTAATTCAGTTTTGCAAAATTAGGTAGGGGTTGGCAGAGTTGGGACTTGAAACAGGGAACTTACTCACCAGATTCTGGCTCTCCACTACCCTACAGTGAAAATAGAAATGACTACCAATTCAGTAATAACTGAAAATATTCTAGAAGAATTCATGGAAAGAACATATTATACATTTCAAATATTGAGATCCAGCTGGCATCTAGAAATATGTAATTAATAGTCTACACTAGTTAAAAAAGCTGAATTTTAGATTTCCTTTATGTTTGGTCCACTCATCCTGGCCTGTTTACAAAGAGACAAGTTAGACAGAAACCCATGGTGGCTGTAATATAAATAGGTAATGAGCAGAACTTTTGACAGTAGATGGCATTTGATGAAAATCAGGGGCATAGTCACCACGATCCGTATTTCTCACACTTTGATGCACTGTCTATAGTAACATTGGTGGGTATTAATTCTGATGAATGGGCATTGCACTGTTAGCACACCTTATAATTGTTAAGATAATTGGCCTTGCTCCCTCTGAATTACTTTGTACAAGTAATTATGTGAGACCATGTTGTAGCAGTTCAGTCCTGCAAGAGAATTTGTTTTTGTGTACCACTTAAAATAAACCTGGCTTGTCGAGCTGTTGTTTTACCCATCCCTCTTGCTCTCTTTCAATTTAGAGAGAACTCTCGGAGGTAAACCACAGGAAGACTCACACATGAAAATTCCCTGAGGTCAAAGCTAGTAGCTGTGCCAAGTTGGAGACTAGGCATATGACAGCTCTTTGGGAGTTAGTTTTCACATTGCCTGCCAAATGGGAATTTGAGATAAGCAAGGCGAACACTGGGCTTCTTGCAACTTTACTTGTGAAGGTGAAAAATGAAGACGCTTCTAATTAGCAAAAAAATGGTTTGTAAAAACAGTTCGAATTCCAAATCCTGTGGTTGGTAAAGCATACATATGGAGGTATAGTTAGGTTCCGTTGCCAAAATTTACAATCCATTTCCTTTCTGCAATATTTGAATCCATATGGGTATTAGAGAGATCCAATTATTGTCAAAGTGGCTTCCATATTTATAGGACAAGATAGTTAAGATTGGGCACCTTTTAAGATATGTTCAGGTTTAGTTTCAAAGTCCATAATCCACTTAGTTAAGGCAGAATGCTAATAGATGACTGCCTCAAGGTGATTTTTCTCTCAAAATATGATAAAAATTACATGTTAGAGTCTCTTAAAGCAACTTGAGAATGAAATTTTTAGGTGCTCAAAAGGAAGCAAATTTTAACATTATTTTAAAATGTTGGTCATCCTTCGACCAAAAGAAAATAAATAATCCAGAGAAATAGAGATTACCTTTATGTTTCTTTTATAATAAATGTGTGTGGATTTGTTTAAGTAGGAAGATAGCCGCAATAATTATGTTAGTAAGTGTCCTTATAGGTGAAAGTTTAAACTGTGAATCTTAACTTGTTTTAATATAAATTAGTTCTTATACATATAAAGTATGAGATGAACAGTAGTCACATATTTGAAAAAACAGTGTAAGCATGCCTTAATTTCCTTAGGGATTTTTGGTGACATATATGTATGTGTGTGTGTGTATATATATATATATATATATATATACAGTATATAGTATATACTGTTTCATTACACACCGTAATTTCCAATACTGAATATCGTTTTCAAAAAGGCAAGACACTTCACAATAAGTGGGTATTACCGCAACAGTTTATATAGTTCTGCATGCATATTAGTAAACATAACAAATGAAGATATTGTATTTATCTTTACTTTTCAAATATTTCAGTAATTGAGAACTTACAGTAGCCTCCATAATTTAGAATAAGCAAGAAAGAATATTTAGTGGTCTTCATATATTTTAAAATTCAATTAGAAATATAGGTTTAAACTGTTAGAAATATAGGTTTAAACTGTTATTTTTGGAGAGTTATTTTTCCTTAATACTACTCAATTGCTAATAAATAATCTGACTACAAAGGAAGATATCATAAGCAATTATAACTATATGGTTTTATTTGTTAAATATCATTGATTTCTTTCAGTATACTGCCATGAACATCAGCTAGTGTCCTTATCTGTTTAGTTAGATTTAGGATAGAATGTAACGAAAACCCTCAATTAGGACTAAACTTTACAATTATCTCTTGTAACCCCTTAGGAATCATATTCTTTTGGTCCAGTTAAGTTTTGTGAACTTACTGTCATATTTGAAGTACATATTAAATTGTTGAATGGCAAACATACTTAGTAATTAAGAAAAATAATAGGTCTCTCTATGTTACAGGTAGGTTTCTTTGGGAAGTAGATTCTGAGTTAAATACTGGTGTGCAGAAGGTTTGTTAGGCTATGCTTTTAGGGAACCCATCGATGAAAGGAAAATGAAGGAAATAGGATTAGGCATTGAGGAAGTAGGGCTACACTGCAGTCTCTACAAAGGTCTCAGCTGACCCCAAGGTGAGGTCTGAAGTTAACTTGGTTGGGGGAGGGGACTGAGCCTTTATCACTTCAGGTTGATTGGTCACTGGATACGGGCTGCCTAGGAAAGAGGGCATCATCTTGTGTCAAGATAATCTCTTTAGACAAGATAAGCCAATACAGAAAAAGCCTGTAGTGGAGGGCTATCACAGAACTACCTTGGGGCAGGGGGCGTATACATTCATCAGTCTTAAAGGAAAATCTGCATGGTATATCATGGTGCCCTCCATAGCCTTCTGTAAACTTTGTGTAGGATTCATCAATGAAATGGAAGTATTGGAAGGTGATCTATAATTCATTCACTCCTTGGCTCATTCACCAAAAATTTATCAAGTGTTTTCCATTCTTTAACTCAATACTTGGCACATAGTAAGACCTCAATAAATATGTATTGAATTAACTCATGAATACATAATAATCACTTTGAAGGAAAGAAACATTGCACTAAGACTTGTTCAAATATGTATGAAGTGCTGTTTTTCCTTCACTGGCACTAAAGTTTGTTAAAAAATCATCTCAATTGATTTTGATGATTTCCATTCCTACCACCTCCTTTGTATACTTTAAGAAGGCTGTAACTGTCTTTTCCTCTTTATAACCACAAGATCTGGCAAAGTTTCTTGCTTATAGAAAACATGCAATAATATTTGTTGCATCACTGAAACGGCTTTAATGTGGTGGCAATAGATGTGAATTGTATATTAACGACCATGAAAGGATTGCCATTAAAACATAAATTAAGCTTGTAACTTCAACCATTTGAAGGTTGAAGAAGGAGTGTGGAAGAGGAATTGCAGAACTGAGGTCAAAATGAGTCTGATCACTAAGTTATTATGAGAATTCAGGCAGGAACAGAAGGCCTGAGCAAAGACAATGAAAGTGGGGGTCGGGTGGGAAGGCTTCAGTTGTCCATTGGTAAAAGATTGGATGCATGTTCAAGAGAAGAGAACATGGGGGCAAAGTAGAGGGAAGTTTTAGGGCCTGGTAGAATTACACACCTTAATAGGTAAGTTGGAATAAGCTAGTACCAGATGACAAACAAACAACTTCTGTGTAATAACTAAGCTATCACTATTTGGGTTAGAATTTGTTGTAACTTCCTGTCCCACTCTATTCATCTATTACTCTTTCTGCAGCCATAAACAGATAGGGTATTTTCAGTAAAGTTTAAAGAATCAGCATGTTTCTGATAAGAAGGAATTACAATTTATTTGACAATTATTTTTCTGGAATTTTCAAATCCAAGTGTCACCACTTCAGTGCCTCTGTTTTATAAGGCATAGTGTTTCAAAGAATAACATGATCAGCTTCCTACACAAACAAAATTAGGTTATTTTGCTGTTCTCCCTTTCCTTACCGCCCCCCCACCACTGCCCTTTCTCCTTTCCTTCTTCTAAACCTTCTTCCCTTCTTTCCAAAGAAATTGGGGCTTGAAATCTTTCCATCTCTTTCCATTAAAATGTAAATAATGTCCCATTCTAGAGCAGAAAAAGAAATGGGTGTCTCCAGATTAATTGAAGGTTTATTTTCCCAGCAAACAATGTTTAAGAGTGTACATTTACTAAGACATAAATAACCTGAGAAAACAATGTGCAATAAATAGTAATGATGAGAAGGAGAAGGAGGAATAAAAGAACATCAAATTTAACTTTCCATTTAAATCAAGTCTATAGTGTGATATCCTAATTGTTTGGTTCACTACTATCATATATATGTTATAATAGATATATTTGTGGTGTACTTTTGTTTTATTTAGACCTATTTCTATTAGTGGAAATAAATATACTCATGGAATATGGGTTTAGGGGAAATTCAGTGTTTGCTGCATTTGGCCCACTAATTCCCATATGAAAATAGGGTTGTAAATAAAATCTCTCATTTTATATTAATTAATTCATATGTAACAAATGTATACCTATGATGTTTCCTTGGTGGCAATCATTGGGCTGAAAATGTCTCTGTAAAATTTTTATGAATTATCAAGCAGGGAATGAAATTTTGGCTCATAGGAAATACCAGATGTGGCAATGTAGCGAAGTGTAAAGTTAAAAAGAAAAAAAAAATTGTACATTAGGCTGGTTGGTTGGTTGGTTGATTTATTTAACCATCAAATGTGGAATCCCCTTGGGGTTGTTAAAATTATTTCACAGGTCCAGGAAAATAAGACTTTAAGTTCCCTAATTCTGTGTGTGTATGTGCACGTGTGATACCAAGCATATGCAACAGTTCCGTGGTCTAAGTTCCAGACTCTGACTGGCACTGGAGTAGCACAGAGGAGAGAGCAAATGGATAAGTTGAGCATGCATCTTCTCTGGAGTTGAATTCTTTCATACTCAATGCTGTAAATGCTAAAAATATGTTCTTTTTGCTTTTTAAAAAAAGAAACTTTCTGGTTTGTTTATCTACGCAGAGCTATATGGCTATCCTTGAGCAAGGCATAAGGATATGGTTGTAGGCCTACTCATTTATCTTTTTTTTTTTTTTTTTGGTTTGTTTATTGTAAGCAGGATATTTTCTGAAATAAGATTGTATAGAAAACAAATGTGATTTTGCATGCACTTCTCATCTGTTTA
>CM053570.1:36932165-37067613 GCA_028646485.1 Cryptoprocta ferox
TCATCTGTTTAATGTCAAGTTATCAGAAGGCATTTGATGGAAAGGAAAGTTATACCATATTCAATCTGTCCATTTTCATGTTGATCTTCTCTCTGATTTAGGATAAAAAATTCAGGGGCATAGGTATTCACAGCACTGCAACCAATCATCTTTACCAGTCATAATTTAAAAAGTGAGGGAATTCTAAAATTTTACTTCTATCTGGTATTTTAAATAGAAATTTGATACATCTGGCCTGGGCTTTAATATTAAATGTTGTTCAAATTACAGAAGTTAATGTGAACAATACATATAAAAATTAAACTATTATTCAAATATTCTTATAATAGTCTATAAATGGCTTAGCACATTCCTTTTGTCTGTTATCATCACAGAAATGTTTTCATAATAGTTTTATAAAATGATATTTTTTTAGCCAATACTTAATGCTTTTATTAAACTACACGTTTCGTAAATTTAAATACTGACAATCCTTATAACCATCTCTGAAAGCATATAAAGGCAAGTTAGTAAGCTAAGTGTACATGTACCCATACATCACCCTGTGCTTATCACAACAAGTGCACAACTTAATCCCCATCACCTATTTAGCCTACCCCCACCCACCTCCCTTCTGGTAACCATCAGTGTGTTCTCCAGAGTTAAGTCTGTTTCTTAGGTTGCAGAAAAGGCTGACTTTAAATGAACAAACTTAAATAATTCTATCATTTTGCACAATTTAGTTTATTATTATAAAAGCACTGACAATGAAGGAGTAAGATGGAGGTTTATGATTTCCCTCCATTAAGCCAGTGATTCGGGCTAGTTTCGGGGTAGCTGTGAAGATTCATGCTGCAAATTTTCCTTTGTGTCCTCAAGTGTTTTATGATGTACAATGAACTGTCTTATGGGGACAAGTTCGGGTAAAAATAGTGGTGGATACGTATAAGTAACTTACATTTGAAATGTACATATGAATAATATGCTTAATATTTTCATGATTTACATTGAAAAATAAGCCTAAATCAAATGACACAATTAAAATAATAGGAAAACTTGCTAGTTTTCTGTTTTTGAGCTCTAGTAACTCAGGTCATGATGAAAGTCAAAGATTCCCTTTGTTCTTTGAACGAAGCCCCAGTGTGAAGGCTCTGGATCGGTTCTCCCTCTAGCAGGGAATGGTTAAATATTAGGGAGAGACTAATGTTCACCGATACCTTGTCTACTTTATTTTCCTTGGTGCCTTGGTTAATTACATTTCATGCGGGTTGGGCCAAATGACTACCTTTGGCCCATGGAATTTAACTAACTGACAGTGTTAGAGGCCTCCTCCAGTGCTGATCTCTAATATCCCCCATAAATATGTTACACTTTTCTTTTCTCATCTTTAGGACATAGTGAATGGCAGATCTACTAAGTAAAACAGACTAGGGTCCTGAACAACTGCATGGAGCAGACCCCTTACCAGCTCCCCAACCTGCATTCACTGTTTACTATGATGCGAAAGTTTAAAAGCCCAAAATCAAAATCCTTGTTAGTCTTAATTTAATAAAAGTTTGGACATGCTTACAATAGTTAGGACACCTTGACTAGTGAAAATGGAATTGCAAAGTTATAATTAATTGGGTCTATTGATTGATAACAAATATGTAAATAGCATTTTTAGGTACTTATTTTTAATGCACAAAATGATATTTATTATGAGTAGATCAATGTCTACTCTATGGAAATAATTACTATAGATTTTACTAGCTAAGTGACATTAAATATAACTTTGATTTTTACTTAGCCAGAAAGAAATTGGATCAAGTAATCATTAAGGTACTGGCCAGTTTATCATTTCTATTTTATCCATTTAAAAAATATTTTTTGAGGGGCGCCTGGGTGACTCAGTCAGTTTAGTATCTGCCTTCGGCTCAGGTCATGATCTCACGGTTCGTGAGTTTGAGCCCCACATCGGGCTCTCTGCTGTCCACGCTGATCCCACTTCAGATCCTCTGTCCCCCCTCTCTCTCTGCCTCTTCCCCCGCTTGCACGCTCTCTCTGTCTCTCTCTCTCTCTCTCAAAATAAATAAATAGAACTTAAAAAATAATAAATAAATATTTTTTTAGCATCTACTATATGCTAGGTGTGATTCTAAGGCTATAAAGTTACATCAGTGAGCCACACAGATGACCATCCCTATCCTCATGGAGTTTACCTATTACTGGGGAAAGACCACAAACAACATAAAAATTGATCAGTTACTATTTATTACAAGTGAGAAAGTGCGATAGGAGAAAATGGAACAAGTTATATGGGATTAAGAGTGAGAGAGTAAGAGTGAAGGAGGGGATGCACTTTTAATGGAGGTGGTCAAAGGCAACTCCTTCCATTGAGGAGGTAACATTTGAGTAAGACTTAAAAGAAGTAAGGGAGGGAGAACATAACATTTAAGATAGAGGAAAAAAATCAGTTCAAAGGGCCTAAGAGGGGAACATGTCCAGTGTATTCAAAGTAAGGAAAAGAGTATCTGTTACTAGAAAAAGTTAGAGAGTGTTATAGTTTGTTAGGGTTGCCGTAACAAAATACCACAGATTAGGTGGCTTTAACAACACAAATTTATTTTCTCATGGTTTTGGAGGCTACAAGTCCAAAATCAAGGTGTTTACAGATTTGGATTCTTCTGAGGCTTCTCTCCTTGGCTTGCAGATGGACGTCTTCTCACTATTTTCTCATATGGTTGTCCCTCATTTTGTGTTGTCTGTGTCCTAATCTTCTTTCCTTGTAAAGACAACAGTCCTATTGGGTTACGGCCCACTCTAACAACCCATTTGTAATTAAACCTCTTTAAAAGCCCTATCTCCAAATACAGCCATATTCTGAGGATACTGGAGTTTAGGACTGCAACATATGAATTTGGGGAACTGGGGCACATGGTTCAGCCCATAACAGAGAGAGATTGTATCCTGTTCATGTAAGTCTTTAAGAAATAGGGTTTTAGTCACTGGAGTAAAATGGAAAACAATAGGAGTCTTTGAGCAGAGGAGTGACATACTTGACTTATATCTTAACAGTAGCATGTGTTAGGGGCGAGGACAATAGGAAGCTATTTACATAGTCCAAGCAAGAGATTAGGCAGTGAGATTCACCTACGAACTGCTCAATATTGGTATATCTGAACCAGGTACAAGAAAATGATTTTGTCAAATTTAGAATCTTAAAGTTTGACAATAAGACACAGAAAAAAATGTAGTTGTTTTGCAGATGGGGAAACTGAGGCCTCAATTAAAACACTTTTCTAAGTTTTCATAACTTTTTAAAGGTAAAGCAACTTTTAGGTCACTCATCTTTTCATTATTCTTTCCATCAGTCTCAAATTCAACTTTGTTAAAGCAAATTATATGTTCAAGAACATTTAACTTTTTACCCAGATATGTGTACGACTTGTTCATTGCCTTCAGGTATCAATTCAAAAGCACCTTTAGAGAAGATTTCCCCGATGCTTCCATATAAACATCCTTCACCCCTGCCTGCCCGCATCCATTTACCCTGCTGTATTTTTCTTCATAGTGCTGATATACCATACATAACTTTACTTCATTTATTTGTTTATTGTTCAAATATCTCCTCTACAATATAAACTGTATAAGGTCAAGGATATTTTTAGTGATATACATTTATCTATATTTTAGTTATATATATATATGGTATACATATAAAACTATGTAGTTATACATAACTAAATATACACATATATGCATGTGTACATATATATATAGTATCCTCCATGTTTAATTGTTTTCATTTTGAAAATGTAGATTTTAGGAGAAAGTATACAGTATATTTGGGTTTTTGAAATAGTGTTTTGTCTTCCAAATGATGTTTCCAGTGAAAATTTTTAACACAATTATTTGGTCAGCAGCTCCTTCTCTTTTTTTTTTTGAAAACAAGCTTTTCTCGTCCTCTTTTCCTCCTACCCAAGCTCCTTTTGCGAACTGCAATCCAGCCTCTGGTTCAATTCTAACTATTTGATTCAAAGGGATCAGCTATAGTCATACATTTTCCTCATCCCATAGGTCATTGGTTAGCAGATAACGGACCCAAGTTGGACCAGTCAGGGTCTTTCCAGTTTTTTAAAACTAGAAATGAAAGTGATTTCTTTTCCAATGCTAACAATAAGCAGCACGGCTTGGAAAAAGTTGGTCTTCTGTAAGAAAAACTGAGGCAAATACTTAGAGACTCTAACATAAGGGTGCCATTTTTTTTTAAGTTTATTTATTGATTGTGTGAGAGAGAGAATCCTATGCAGGCTCTGTGCTGTCACCGCTGAGCCTGATGTGGAACTCAAACTCACGAATCCAGAGATCATGACCCGAGCCAAAACCAAGAATCCGACACTAAACCAACACCCCTGGCATGAGGGTATCCTGATGGGATGCAATTCCTTGACTCAAGTTGTATCCATAGCCATATCCTTTCTGCAGTTTGATCGTTCAACCTTGACTTTGTATTCTGGGACTAATAAAGTTTTCTCTTGTCACTTTAGTTTGTTTTAGGTTTTTATTAATGGCAAATACATGATTTCAGGTTAGTATATTATCTATGATAAATATCTACCTAAGCTTTCTCCAAGTTGTTATAATTCTTTGCTAATACATTTTCAGCATTTCTTATCATATCTAATAAGGAGATGAGACGATACATATGAAAGAAAACCATCCATGGTTTTTTTTTTTTCTTTCTCTTTCTTTCTTTCTCTCTTTCTTTCTTTCTTTCTTTTTTTCGTTCTTTCTTTTTTTAACTATTAACACCTCTGGAAGAGATGTTACTATTACCTTCCTCAAAGTACAAGAAAACAAATTATCCTTTTGGGATGGGCCATCACACCTGTGTAATCCCAGGAAGGATCAGGCACTTGTCACAATGGCTTATCACATGTATTGAATGAGAGTCCTAAAGAAGGGCTCAACTGGTAGAGATAGAACCTTTTTATGAATCTGACCTTTGAAACCAACATACTGGCCAATAACCATTAGCAGATCAAATATGAGAAATGTCAGGTGTGGAATAAACCCTGACAGGAAATATTTCATCAGACTAGACATTGGAACGATCACTGACACACCTTGGAGGCCATTCTGTGGGCATGCTTTCCCTACACTCAGTGACAAGGATGATGCGTGGCTTCTTTTAACACTGCCCTCCTTAGCTCAACTTTTGGCTAAAAAGATACCAAACTGACTCAAGTGTACCATAATTCTGAGAAAATTACCTTTGTGAGGTGACCGTTTTTTCATGATTGCTATAGAAAGGGAGTCCTGATAGAGAAATAAGCTTCATATCTTTAAGTCCACAGTCCTGTATTTTTCCAGGCTACGTGTTATGGGTAATAGCATTGCATATTCTTTTAGCCAGAGGCATCTTCAGTCAGGTTCCCCAAATCTACTTTTCTGATTGTTAAGTATATCTCACACCTTCAGATTTAAGGTTGCTGTGGAGCTGGTAACTGGGAGGCCGATAAAAATAGTTATTGGTGTGGTATGCCCAGAATTGCTATTCTGATGCTTTTCACCAACCACATTTTGACTTACACCTCTGTCACTTTCTTTTGAGACAGCTGCCAATTAACCAGTCTGGTTGTGGAAGAATAGCAGTAGGCCTACTAATACAATTATAAATAAATAAATAAATAAATAAATAAACAAATAAATGACACAAAGACCTTTACCACTGGCAAAGTAGTTTCTTGGAATGTGTTTATTTCCCGACTGGTGACTATATCCGCTAAAGATCTGGTTGTGGCTGAAATTAGAAATCCCATTAGTGACACATTTGGGAGTATCTTTAATATGGTACTTGTTTTTGAACTGTGGGAGGAAAATCACTGGATATTGCTCTGTCTGTGGCAATGATCCCTGAGCTCTTTTAGTAAACAATCCATCAGCATCCACCGTTCGGAGGGGAACATAAATTGCATGCATCATCTAGCACCCAATAAACACTAACAAGTAATAATAAGAAAAGTTGAAGTGCAGGTCTGTAACTACAGGGAAATAAGACTCGGTACTAAAAGGGAAGGAAACATTTGACTTTTCTTCATAACAGCTACTTCTGTCTTCTTACTTACGAAGTTTTATTTCCTTTGCACTCTTGTACTTTCATCCTGATGACATGGCTATTATTTTATAGCAGTTTCAAGCAGTTAATTAATGAACTGCACACAAGTGACATGATACCACCTTGCCCAATTATCTCTAGCATCTATTTTTACAGTACAAAGCACTGCCGCTTTGTGAATTGTCTCCGTTTGCAAATTGGCTCAGGAGGCAGTTACTTTAATAGCCAAAACAATGCAACAGTAGTGCCACACTGGTGACACAGAGTAATTGTAAATCACCATGTGAGATCTCATAAAGCTCACCATAAAAGCCTGGTGATATCATGTAATAAAAGTGCTCTTTTCTACTGAGTTAAGCAGCTATCGCTCAATTTACCGTGTAATCTCATGAGCCCCAGGCTCATTAGCCCATCTAGAATGGGATGTGGCATGAGGGGATGGTGACCACATGGAACCAAAGAATCATGGAGACTATTTTTTTTTTCTTTTTCCCTTGGTGTGTTTTATAAAATAGAGAAACCTACACAGTCAGGTTGTTGTATTTCAAGTTTGTTCAAGCAGCTTCATCTCCACTCGGCTTTTTCTCCCTGATCTGCCCTCTTTCTTCTGGTCACCAGTGTTCTTGGACTTCTGTCACACTCACACACACAATCTGGCTGCTCAATTTGCATGTCCATATAACTACATCAGTTTCCTCTCACAGTTCGTCACAGCAGTCTTTGTTTAATTAAAAATCATCTTAAGTATAAAATACTATCAATGGCATGTCCGAAAGCAGAAATGTTAGCTTTGAGTAAACCAAGGGTAGATTTTCCAACTTACCATTTGCATAAGCCAAATTCACCATGGTGAGGATATACTTTGCTGACACAAATAATGAAAAGGCATAGGTATGCTCTGTGCTTGCCATATTTAATAGAATATGTTTACATACTTTACAGTGTTCATCTGTAAGGATGCCCATTCTGTCATAGGTAGCATTAAGAATCTCAAATGTTGGGATGCCTGGGTGACTCAGTTGGTTAAGCTTCTGACTCTGGCTCAGGTCATGGTCTCATGGTTCATGGGTTCAAGCCCCGTGTGTTGACAGAGCCTGGAGCCTGCTTCGGATTCTGTGTCTCCCTTTCTCTGCCTCTCTCCTGCTCATGCTCTGACTCTGTCTCAAAAGTAAACATTAAAAAAAAAAAGAAAAGGATCTCAAATGTTATCACCAAAAAGTATACAACTAGTAGTATTTGTATAGTCTATGTCATTTGTGACACAATTTTAAACTACACATATTTTTTCATAAAGTCATATCTGCAGGACTAAAATATTATATATATACATATACATATGTATCATTAATATTATTTTATGAAGCAGAATTGTTTACAAAATAGGAAGACTGGGATGTAATTTTCTGCCAGCTACCAGACTATCAACCAAAAGAAAACAAAGTGACACATGTCATGTTTGGTTCAAAATACCCAGGCGCTCTATTATTTACTCTTTTTTTTTTTAATCATTGTGAATATCTTTGCTTCTTCTTTAGTAAGCTCCTTCGGAGGCTTTTTCTGTCTTTTTGGTAAACTTTACCTGTCTACCAAACTTTACTTTTAATTCATAATAATTATTTAATAAATATTTATTGAGTCTTTTACAAGCAGAGGTACCCAAACTTGCTTTCTAAATGCTATTTGCACTTACAAGGATTCACCTCAAAGGACTACATATGCCTGTAATATTACTGGAAAGTTTTGAAACTTCTTTCTGGAACTCATCCTTTTTTTTTTTTTTGATGTTTCTTTATTTTGAAAGAGAGAAAAAGAGAATGAGCAGGGGAAGGGCAGAGGGAGGGAGAAAGAGAATCTCAAGCAGCTTCCACACTGGCAGCAAGAAGACTCTACGTGAGGCTCAAACCCATAAACCGGGAGATCATGACCTGAGCCAAAATCAAGATTCAGATGCTTAACTGACTGAGCCATCCAGGAGTGCCTGTAACTCATCTTTAGAACCATTTTTAAGATATGCAGGAAGACCATACTTAGCTTTTATTTTATTTTTAAATTAAAGCAAATATTAAATGCCTGAATCCTTCAGATGTTCATTAAGTCCTAAGGGATTCTGGCTAATTCTAAAATCTAACCTACTGGCAAAACAACCAAGGTTGTATATGTGAATGTGTCAAGGATTCTGATGGTCAATCAAAAGTGGCATTGAAATAACAACCACATTGTAATAAACCAATGGCTTGGTAAGATAAGGATTTGGGATATGTCATTTTCTATTTCAGTTTCAATTCAGTTGTTAAACTTGCTCAGAATCATTGTTTTATGGCAATACTTTGAATAACTATTCCATCATGAAGCACTGTTATATTTTAGTTCCCTAATTAAAGGAAACAAGTAAATGTAAGACTACATTTGTGTAGATTATAGAATAACCAAATATAAAATAATTCATACTTAAAACATTATGTAATGTGTTTTATTCACTGACAAGCCATTAGGAACAAAGAGGCAAAACATGCATTACACACTACATAATTTAACACACAATTCTGAATCTATGGTATTGTGCAAAAATGTGACATTTTCTTACTGGCTAAATATGATGTGTCTAAAGTTTGTTCTTATGGTATAAGTTAATTACATCATAAGTGACTATAGGTATGTGTATTTTACCTTTGCTGACCTTTACTATCTTAACTTTTACATAGATATAGAATTGCTGTTTTTAAATATCTTTTACCAGAAAGTTTCTGGTGGTAGCAGATGCTAGCTTAAGTTGAAAATTATTAGCTGATTTATTATGCCAATGCCGCATCTAGTATTAATCTACTTGGCCAACACAAATGTCAGAAAAGATAAGCATCTAATTTGATTAAATAAATTGACAACTGATTATTTATTAAAGGAAGATCGATTGCAGATATGGGATCCATAAATACCAACATTATCTTACACATGTTCAGAATCTGATATAGGTAAATTTCTATACCACACTATATTCTTTGTATTGCCCTTGGGAAAAAATATTACAAGACTGATGCCATGGAATGTTGAATGGAAGTCCTGTAACTATCAAGGATGGTGCAGGGGCCCCTGGGTGGCTCAGTTCGTTGAGCGTCCAGCTTCAGCTCAGGTCATGATCTCACAGTTCGTGGGTTCGAGCCCCACGTCAGGCTCTGTGCTGACAGCTAGCTCAGAGCCTGGATCCTGTCTTCAGATTCTGTGTCCCCTCTCTCTCTCTGACCCTCCCCTGCTCATGCTGTCTCTCTCTCTCAAACATAAATAAAACATTTAAAACAATTTTTTTAATGGTGGTGCAAATTATCTGTGATTTACACATTGCTTGAAGCAGGAATAACATATTGACTGGTATCAGTCATAAAAACAAAAGTAGGGTCACAAAGTAGGTCCCTGTATCAGAAAATCCATGTGAATATATAGTTCCCAGAGTTTGAAACATTGAAACTGGGCATTCAAGCAGGTGGGAGGGGAGGAACCCAGGCCAGGTTACAGTTTTTAACTCACCTACTAGAGGTCTCCACTAAGAAGCAAGCTGGGAAGACAATGGAGGGCAGAGACCTGCATTTGAATAGCTTTGCTGAGAGCTGTGTGTGCCCATCCTGCTGACTCCTCCCACTAGCTCTCTGATTAGGTTCATTCAGCAGATATTTTACTTTATGCCAGGCAATGTTCTAGCTTGTGGGGATTCAACAGGCACTTAGGGCTGCTCTTATCATGGATTTATGTCAACGTTTCTCAGCCTTGGCACTATTGACATTTTGGGCAAGATAATTTTTTGTTGTGGGGCTGTCTTATACGTTTCTGGGATGTTTAACAGTCTCCCTGACCTCTACCTAATAGATATCAGTAGCACCCATGCAACTATGATAACCAAAAATTGTCTCCACACATTTCCAGATGTCCCCTAGGAAACCAAATTGCCCCCATTGGGAACCACTGACTTACATAATAGTGGGGGGATGACAAGCAGTGAATCATTCAACAAATAAATAATGCAATTTCACACATTGAGAAACACAATAATGGGAAAGAAAGTTACTAGGGGTGGTGGCTGAGAGGGTAAGAGGATTTGTATAGAATATTCAAGCTACTGGAAAAGGCTCTCAAGAGGTAAGTCTTGAGAAGATCCTGAATGATGTAAAGCTCTAAGGAAAGAGGTTAGAGGCAAAGAATGAATAACAAATGCAAAGGTCTGAGTTATGAAGAATCTTAGCTTAGAGAGGTTTCTTCATTTGCTCAAGGAAATGTAGAACCAGGATACAAGTCATATCTGTTTGCTTCCTGATCCTGTGTCATTTGCATGCCCCTCTATGACCTAGCTTTAAGTCAAGACAACTGCCCTTCAAGTATCCTAGGGTGGAAATGTGGTGAGTTCTGCTGGTGGAAGAATGATCTGAACTCACAGCTAAAACACACTGGTGGCTGCTGATGGTTAGAGGACCTAGGAAGGGGAAAAACGTTGATGATGTTAGCAGATGAGTTTTGTTAGGAAACATAAATTTTTCACAGCAATAACAAGAACATTAATATGTAAAATATCAATATGATGACCTATGTCTCTTCTCCCTTTTCCTTTCTTTCTCACAATATAAGCGCTCAAAGACATATTTTTTTCCAAAGAATACATTTTATAGTAAACCACACTGGGTGGCATAGTAATACAAAATTAGAAAGTCTTTTTATCTGATAATAATTCATCCTAAAATATAGCATATCTCTGACACCATGAATTAAAATATATGTTGACAAAGAGATATTGCCTTTTATACTAGGTAATATGCTTGTTATGGATTTATGGTTTGTACATAATATTAAGTGGCCCGGACAGAGAGATTTCATTGAACTCTTGGGAAAGACTGTAACTTATATTTCCTGCTGACTTCTGTTTTGCATGGTACCTTATTAAGATTTATGGAATATTTAGTCTTTGATTCTTTAATTATAATTGGCAGGTGTCCCTGAAGTTGTAAAGCAATTAGGAAGCTGTTTTCTTGCAACAGCAGTGCTGGTGGACTTGATTTTTCTAGAGTGTTTATCATGTCCTATTTCCTCTCATTTACCATTCCAGATTGGATCCCTCAAGGACGGCATCCTAGCTGTGACCAATACCTCAGGGCACCGATAAAGATAAGGAGCCTGGAGAATATACAGGTAAGTTTACTGCACATGAGATTTGACCATCTTGTAATGTTTAACACCTTACAATGTGAACTTTATATATTGTCTCTAAAAGTAGAGGCCTCTTTGTTTTAAAAAATACGACAAATTTTCACTCTGTTAATACTTGAGGTCTTTATCTAGAGACAGTAAAATGTTCCACAGTTTAAAAGTCCTTTAAGTAATAAAATTGTTCTTCCTAGTTTACAGAATAGAAGTTTAAGACATCTTTAAAACAAACAAGAACAAATGTATTTCCTTGACTAACTCTACAAAGACCCTTTAAATCTATTTTATTTTAATTCAGGAGAGACTTTTATATTCTTCAAAATATTATATGCTTTTCTTTCTAGAAGGGAAAGATAGCTCAATTTGTCTTTTATAGTATTTGCTATTTGAGTCACTATTTTAAACTGGGTAAAAATATGTTATATGCTAAATATTCTCACTGATGTATCTTTTTGTTCAATAAAAATATTTATTGCTCTACTTTCACTACACCAGGTAGTTGATATATTGGTGGGAAAAAATATGGCCCCTTTCCTCATTTAGTTTATTGTCTAGGAGGGGAAGTTTTGTTTATTTATTTATTTATTTATTCAATAAATATTTGTTTTATCAGACTTGCTTCTTTGTACAAAGGTAAGGAAGACAACCAAAGTCCTGATTTCAAGAAATATATATTCATTTTAGAGGCATTAGAAAGTAAACAAATAAATATATTATGTAATGGAAAAAATAAATCAAAGAAAGCAGATTATGGCATGCAGCTTGAGGTGTTTACTTCTGTGGCTCTTACCTTTCTATGTTTAAATCCTGAAAAATGTTCATTCTAAAGAATAAATGGGAAATACATGAGTTGAAATAATTTGGCTCTAATATTTTGAACTGCTTGACTGGGAAGAGATCAAAGTGATAGAGAAATCCAGAAGGTAGATATATGGGGTCAGAAGAAACATTTTAAAGATGGAAGAGCCTCAAACACGTTTGAATATGAATAAGAATGAGACAGGAGGGGAAGGGAAATTGAAAATAAAAGCAGAGGGGATTCCTAGAGGAGCCAGTCCTTGGGAATGCAGGAGCTCACAGAGATCTTACAGAGCATTTGTTCAGGGGAATTTTCTTTCATCCATTTATTAATTCTTCTATTCACTTATTGAGTCACATACCTTTTACTCAGTTATGCATTGTAAGATATGAAAAAAATAAACACTCTCTCTTATGTAATGAAGATCTTATATATCTAAGATATATGACCAGAAAATACCTCTATATGAAAACTCAAATTGTAATGGCAACTATTGCCATGAGAATTCGGAAGAAAAGATCACTACAGACTCAAGTTTTAATCCATATAAAGTGTTCATAGTTGATGAGTGGGGCCCCTAGTTATTACTCGTGTGGAGGAAGCTATATTTGATTTAGGTATTGAAGAAGAAGTGTGGAAACTTGCAGAAAGGGTAAAGGGCTTCAAGACAGGAGAAGTAGTGTGAGCAAATGCAGAAGTGGGAATGATACTTTCTGTATTACATGTTATGTGTTAAATTGTGCCCCCACAAAAAAGATATGTGGAAGTCCTAACCCCTGTACAACAGAATGCAATCTATTTAAAAATAGTCACTGCAGAGGTGAATAGGTAGCTCAGTCTGTTCAGAGTCAGACTCTTGATTTCAGCTCAGGTCATGATCTCATGGTCATGAGACTGAGCTATACGTTGGGCTCCATGCTGGGCGTAGAGTCTGCTTAAGGTTCTCTCTCTCCCTCTCCCTCTGCCCCTTCTCCACTCGCATGCACTCTCTCAAAAGAAACAACAACAACAACAACAAAACAAAAATAGAGTCACTACAGTTGTAATTAAGATGAGATCACACTAGAGTGGACCCTTAATACAATATGACTGGTGCCCTTACAATAAATGGAGAGAAAGATACACAGGGAGAAGACTACCATGTCCCAGCAGACAGATTAAAGTCATGCCAGGGATTGCCAGTGATATCAGAAGCTAGAAAGGGAAGGAAGAATTGTTATCTATAGGTTTCACAGAGAACATGGCCCCACTATCACTTTGATTTCAGGCTTTTAACCTCCAGAACGCTGAGATAATATATTTTTGCTGCCTAAGCTACTGGGTACTTTGTTATAGCAGGGATAGAAACTAATACACATGGTATATACTACATTGTAGGTATTTCTTTAATGGTAAAATATGATAATTTTGGTTTTTTTTGCATTTTTTATTTCATATGAAAATATATTCTATGTGAATAATTGGAAGACACTTTTGTAAATGTTAATTGTATCACATTCTATCCTATTAACAAAAAAAGTATTCTTAAATGCAATTCTTAAATTCCAAAGTATTCTTAAATTATCATGATAGACTTTTAAACCTACGTTTACAGGAAATATTTTTAAACATGAACTATTTTAAAATATTATGTACACTGTAATATTAAATGATAAAGATATACATAAAAGTGAACACATCAACTGGACTTAATGTATATGCCCATCCCCAGATATACATGCAAGAATGAAAATGAATGAATCAGGGGGAAAAACTAAAACAAACTAGAGCAAAATAAGTATAGTAGCTATGGCTAGATTTGTCTTTTATTCTTAAAAATAAATCTAAGAATAATTTCCCCATTCTTGAGAATAAAAATCTTTTTACCCATTTAAAAACAAAAAGTTAACTCTTGTTTGTCTACTACTGCGATCGATGTTTATATGCCAAAACAGCTGATCCAGCAAAGACTGCTGAAATGTGCATATTGCTTTTGACCTTGTGTATGTTATACTCAGTAGTACTTTGATTAGCGTTGGTCTTCTGAGAAAAACAACTTGCTTTTACCGAGTCAACCTGAGTTCAGAAGTGCAAAGAGCATTGGAGAGATTCTGGTATTCTCAGAGTTGGTTCTGAGTCACCCAACTATAGGGAGGGATCAGTTCAAAGCCAAACTCTGTTGAGATATCCAGGAGACAGTAATTTGCTGACTTACTCCCTAATTACGGGGCTCTAGCTACTTTCACAGGCAACTTGAGAAAGGTGTTGGTAGCAGACCCCAACTCATGATGAGGTGATTATAAAAGGATCTTGCTTACTATACATATGGTGCTTTTCTATGTTTCTTTTCCTACTTTTCCATATTATTTCTCACTGTATTAATGAGGTTTCTGAGAATAACATAATGAAATGTGTAGTAACACTCTAGATATAGCAAGGCTAGACATTAACCTGTTCATTCCAGAAAAAATATAAAATGTGGTTTTGGCTACTTTCATGTGAAAGCCTCCCTATACCTAGCTGGCTTAGTAGTGGATTTTGGCCTAAATAATGTTATTATGAAATAAGAAAAAACCAGCACTAAACTGATTATAGTTCTCTGTTAAACTTATATTTATTTATTTATTTATTAAATGTTTATTTTTTAGAGAGAGAGCACTAACCGGAGGGCAGAGACAAAGGGGGACAGAGGGATCAGAAGCGAGCTCCATGCTGACAGCCGAGAGCCCAATGTGGGGCTTGAATTCACCAATTGTGAGATCTTGACCTGAGGCAAAGTCCGATGCTCAATGGACTGAGCCACCCAGGCACCCTTCTATGTTAAATTTAAACGGCACTCAAAGACTAATTGGGTTTCAGAGCATGAAAGGATGGGAGCTTTGAATTAACTGGTGGACTCTAATTCATACATGATATACTGGAGGCAAAGTAACTCCTTAAGTTTCCTTAGAAAGTTTGTGTCAGATCCAGATGGAACAAAGGCCTTCTGACTCTCAGGTGACGGGCTCTTTCCATTATATCATGCTCTGCTATGATGATCTGTCAGAGATATTCAAGCACAGGCACAATGACTGTCAGTCAAACTGAACATAATCCACTAAGTTATGCTAATTCCCATAAAAACTAAGATGACACACAGCTGAAGGAATCCCCACTAGGATTTCGTTCATATAAATTTGCCCATTTATGGCAAATTCATCCTACTCTTTGGAATCTTTTTGTTCTCTTTATGCTGTCTCTATTGTCATAAACCCAGATATGGCTAGGATTAAAGGAAGACAAAATGAGGAAAAATGAAACAGAAAGAAGAGTGGTATTCTTTTCTACCTAAGCTAGTATTTCTATGATGAGTACCTGTAATAAATGAAATGAAGAACACATGAGGTGGCCTGCCCTGGCGTCCAGTGAGTTTCATCAATATCAGGCGCTAAATAGAGGAAGGGCCCGTGCTTAAATAAAAGGTCAGAGGAAAAGGAAATTTGCATGTAGTAATACAATTCTAGCAACAAGGGCTTTTAGTAGTCTAAAATAATTTAGCAAATGCAAGATTATCATGAACTCAATGAGGCTTTAAATGTAATTAAACGATGAAAAAACCCACTGTTTTGAATATCCAATAAGTGTTATTACTATTACTTTCAGTTTTAATTTGTTAAAAATTCTTAAAAATATTCAAAGAAGATGAATATCCCTGACTCCTTTAGGAAAACTGGGTTTTTGTTTAGTGAAGGTAATACCAGAGAATTGCTGGCTGGGATGCCTGGATTAGGAAGGACTTTCGTTTACTAATCAGAAGGCCAAATCTAGGGGTGAAAGAAGAGAGACTATGTTAACCCCTTGCAGAAAATGTTCTTTAGAGTTTTTTGTTTTGTTTTTTAGGTTTTGGTTTTTATTTTTACCTCGGTCGGGAAATTAACAAGATATAGGATCATTTTCTTCTAAGCCATCTTCCAAATTTCTGCCAGAGTTATTGTTTCCCTAATTTGGAAATTTCATTATCTCATGTTACCATTTGAAATTTAAAATAAAATTCTGTGGTTCCCCATTCAAATTTAAAATAAAATATATTTACAATTTAAAAATGTCAGTGTGCCACTCAAGACCTTTTCTACCATCCAAGACTTCTCTCCCATGGTAATCTAACATTTACATTTTATAAACATTAAACTCCTTATCACCCCCTTAGATGCAAAGTGCTCTGATAGTTCAGTGACTTGACTCAGACACTTTCCTCGGGTCAGGCATCCCAAGCTGTCTTTTTGCCTAGTGACCCTTATTCAAACCCCAATTCAGTTGTCTACTGTAGGATCTTCCCTAACCCATTCTGAAAAGTCTTTCTTCCTCTGTGCATTTGCAGCACATGACTCTGTGGACCGATCTTATGACATGAGATTTTAGTTATGTACATGCGAGTGTAGAATTTATGTTTTGGTCAACTTCCTATCCCTAGCATCGGCTCAATGCTTGACACATAATGTGTGGTCAGTGGATGCTTTACGAATGAGCAGGTGAAAGAATGCATACGTTTGTTGAAGGTCAATCCAAGCACAGAAAAATATACAGGAGCAAGAGAATGCTGTGTGCTTGTCCTACAGACATTTATAGATCGATGGATGCTATTAAGCTAAAAGCAACATCAAAGACAGCTCTAAAAGCAGAAAGAAGTCACACCTGAAGGGAGTATGGAAAAAAAAATAGAAATAACTTTCTCACATCTTTTATTAAGCATTATTCCATGCATACAGCTTATGGGCTGACTGTATTTAAACCTCACCCCTTTTAAAAATAAAGACATTGTCAAAAGCAGTTGGGATAACTACCTTCTTCATGCCAATCTGGCTTTGACCTTTTCTAGATTAGTTGGTTTCAATTATTCTTTTCTAAATATGCTCTACCTGTGGAGATATGTAGTTGACCCAAGTACAGTTATTCATCAAGAATAGATAACATGATTAGATCCAATATCTCAAGTCTTTCTTACCAGAAAAGAAAATAGAATTGTTTTCTTCTGAGGAGTGTCTCAAAGACTACAATTAAATACCACCATTTGGATGCTTTTTGCTTTAAGTAACACCTAAAAGTCTTTTTAATAAATAGAGGTTTACTTATCTACATATTAAAAGAGTTATGAAGGAAAGCATTGGCTTATCTATTCAAAGACGTCAAAGACCAAGGCTGTCCCCTACTTTCTCTTCTCTGTCTTTTGGATGTTGACTTTTCTTCTTGGCCTAGTTGTTTCATTGTCTCAAGAACCTCCTTCAGTATCATGACTACTTTGAAAAGCAGAAAACTGGAACCATCATTTGTCTACCCTAGAAATAAAGTCTACTTAGTGTTCATAGCTACAGTAACAAACAACAATGTCATCATTTACCAGCAGCTTTCAGAATTATAGTTGTACCCTTGACAGACACATGGAGTCTTTTACAAATTCAATCTGTTTCCATTATGGCTGTTGTAGCAAAAGAAGACACAGGAATGTATACTTTTCATACGCCAGCTAGCATAGGGCCTTGGAGGAAGTAAGTCTATGAGAAATATTTTTATATGTTAGTTTTGCAACCATGATAGATAATGATGATAATTATATGGACAAGGGATGATTTAAATTTTTAAACAAGCTAACATTATTATCAGGACAGACTTATTTATAAAACAAAGATAAAGCCTGAATCACTTGTGTTATAATAAAAGTAATAGAAATTTTGCTTTAATAACATTTTCTAAAAATTGGTTTATCTATCTTTTTATTTAAAATTTTCCAAAATATTTTTGTGTTGAAAAGCTAAAGCCACAAGTTATAATGAACCAAAATAAATCAATAGAAGATATTCAATAAATTAGTTCTTAAATTTTTAAAATGTACTTTCTTTGCCTATATTTAAGGGAAGTTTCTGGGAAGACTAACCAAGACTGGAGAAAATTCTTTTAATTTCCCCCAGTGTAAATATAAGGCCTCACTTTTCTCTTTCCCCTTTACTCTAAGAAGGCATGTTTGTTTTTTTCTTCCTGTGGAGACAAGACCTAAAGTAACTGCTGTTCACAGCTTGAAAGAACAAGACCTTCACTACTTTTTAAGTCTTCCCTCCCCAGAGGTAGCCTCTTGCTTTAATAAATTGAGGCTTTAACCCTAATGATTTTTTTTTGTAAATTTGGTTCTAGGGTAAAGGGTAGAAAGGCAAAACTCAACAGGCTATATTATTTCTTTGTTATGTAAGAAATTTATCATCAAAAACATAGGTTGCATGAATAAGTTGTTCTATTCCCTATATGCAAAATTATAAAAAGAAGATGATAGTAAATATCATATAGTACATAATGGTTGTAAAAATTTTTAACATTTTTCGTTAAGAAAGCTAAAAAGTATGCTTTTACAATCGTAAACTCTCAATCAAAACATGTGGTCTATGACTCTTTGCTTGCATCTGAACTGGCCTTAGTGATTTGTTGGTAACTCAAATAATGTTATGGGACTGATGGTGGTTGGCTCTCAGAGTGGGATCAGGAGACATAATGCAACTTCTGCCTGGTTCTCTGAGGATGGTTGCTCTGGAGAAAGCCAGATGCCATGTAAGCAATTCAACGCTAGAAATTACCATGCTTCAGTGACCTCGTATAGGCACTCCAGTCAGCATGAACTGCAGCCCCGTGAGTGAGCTGTCCGGACATTCAGTCTGGCTGAGACTTCAGATGACAGCAGCACCGACTGACAGCTCACTTGCCACCACAGAAGGAACTTGAGTCAAGTTCCTGACTGGATCATTCCTTCCTGAATTCCTGACTCATATCTCAAGACCACTCAAATGCTTGCCCTAAACACTAGCTTTAGAATAAATAGGCAATAATATCATTACAAATTTTAGTTAAAATTATTTAAAATTGGTTTTCTTAAAATAAGAAGGACAGATTATAAAAACAAGTTGTTCAAAATATATGCCTTTCAGTAAACAACAACAGCTCACGGGGGCTCTCACTTATTTTTTACTTTTACTTTAGCTCATGTTTTTGGGAAGAGGAATCTGTGGCTGATATTTTTTCTTTTGGATGTACAGTTTAATTTGGGGGGGGGATGTTAAATCTTCAAACTGGTTGTAATATAGTCATAAGAAAGGACATTTTCTGCTTTCCTGAGTGTTTCCTATGTGAGATAAGACAGTTAAACATAAACATGAGCTTTCATTAAAAGGGATTCTCCTATTATTTTAAAGTAAATTTATGTAACTTGTTTTTAAAATTCCTAATAATTTGACTAACTTCAGATACCGTTAGAAAACAAAACAAAAATGAGCTTAAATATTCATAAAAGAATGAAAAGGGATGAAACTTCTCAGACCCTTCTTGGTTCTGAGAAGCTTTAGCCACTGGTCATAGGAAGAAAGAAAAGGAGAGATATATAAGTATTTGGAAAGGGAGAGATCAGTAGTAATGCTGTTGTAAATTATCGGGAAAAAAAGCTATGAAGCCATAAAATTCTCCAAAGAAGTAAATGGAAATATATAGAGGAAAGTAGATTATGATCAGTAAATATAAATACGTATAAAATAGACATTCACTGTCTATTGGTTTTAAGGCACCAAAGATTGAAGAAAGCTCTGGAAAAAAAAGACAATGTTTAGACAACCTTTTTTTACTTTTTATGTTTTTTGCTACTAAACATCACTCTTCCCTTGTTTTCCCTTTGCCTCATTACCTGTCCTTATCACTTTTTCTGAATTTCTTTCTTTCTACCCGTTCCCTCCTGTTTTTTCCTCTCTCTTCTCCCTCAGTCTTTGGTTTGACTTCTTTTTCTCTCAAATAACAAAACTGGGAAATCAGGCTAGAGCAACATCTTTGCAGTATCCCCAGAAAGGTACAGGTTCCTTCCATCTTCCTGCTCTACAATCCTTAGCATTTGGCTTTCAGCCTCATGATCATAAGATAGCACTTCATTTAAAGACATGATTACATCACTGTTCCTGTTGGGAGGAAAGTGGAAGGTGAAATGTGAAGGGCGAATGTACAAAGAGAACATGTCTGCTAAGTTAAATCTCTTTAAAAAGCATTCTTAAATCCTACCCAAAAGACTCTTCCTTACAGAACTTGGCCATAAGGATAACCGTAGCTGAAAGAGTCTTAGGAAGTAAGTAATATCTGGACACAAAATTACCCTTTCCAAATTAGAATTCTACAGGTGAAGAAGAAGATGAAAAATGATAGTGACATGCAAAGAGCAGTTTCTCCTTTATCTCCGAAGAGAGTCAACCTCATATTCTCAATCTCCTCGAAATCATTCTTTGGGACTGTGTCTCAATGCATCATTTACTTAACAAGTTTTATCAATCTCCAATCAAAACTGCTATTCTCCACTTTCTATTTCCATTGTACTGGTCTAATAGGTTGAATGGTAGTCACTACTTTTGTTCACATCCTAATTGCTGGAAACTGAATGTTTACCTTATTTGGAAAATGGTTTTGCAGATGTAATTAACAATCTTGAGATGAAGAAATCATCCTGGATTATCCAGGTGAGCCCTCAATCCAATGATCCAGATATCCATATAGTAGATACCCAGGGGAAATCTGAGAGACAGAAGAGAAGTCCATATGTGACGATGAAGGCAGAGATTGGAGTTATAAGGCCATGACCAAGGAATGGCAGTAGTCACAGAAGCTGAAAGAGTCAAGAAATGGGATCTCTCACAGAGTCTCTGGAGAGAGTGCAGCCCTACAAACATCTTGATTGCAATTTTTGGCCTCCAAAATTGTGACAGAGTATATTTTTGTATTTTCAGCCATAAGCATGTGGTAATTGATTGTAGCAGCTTCAGGAAATGAAGCTGTCTTAATCTGCCTTTTTTTTTTTTTTTTTGGCCTGGATTGTCACAACTGTGCTA
Source organism: Cryptoprocta ferox (assembly GCA_028646485.1). Taxonomy (NCBI): domain Eukaryota; kingdom Metazoa; phylum Chordata; class Mammalia; order Carnivora; family Eupleridae; genus Cryptoprocta; species Cryptoprocta ferox. Next base: position 36,953,077 of record CM053570.1, read on the forward strand.
AATTGTCTTCCTCCCTTCATTCTTGCCCTAGTCCTATCTATGCAGTCACTAGATAGTCTTCTTAACACAAATCTGATTACTATTTTGTCTTAAAACTTTTCAGTGGCTCCCCGTTGAGCATAGGCTAATGTTTAAATCCCTTTGTAGGTCACACAAATGCCTTTACAATGAAGCCCCTATCCATACAAATTTAGCTCCTTACACTCTTAACTTGAATCATACATGGTTTCCTGTAGTGCTGTGAATTCCCCCGGTATATCATGCTTCAATTCCTTTGTATGCATTCTTTTCTCTGCCCAGAACACTCTCCCTCCTTCTCTATCCATTAAGCTTCTTCTCTTTGTGTGCAGATAAGTGCTTCTATGACCCCTGGTATACAATGCCTTAATTTTTTTAACCCAGTTTGTCAGACTTAGATCCGAACCCCTCAAGGATCTAGCACTCTTTGTATTTCTCCAGTCTAGGGAGTAGCAGCTGCATAATAAGCACTTAACAAAAATTTAGTCAAATAATAAAGAAATGATCATTAGAATTGGATGCCGCAAAGAGTGAGAGTCCATTGAAGAGAGAGGAAAGGCCATTGGCTTCAGCTAAAAGTAAATTATTAGGTTCCTTAGGGATAGTAATTTGGATGCTGATGGCTGATTGCTGGGAATTAAAAAGTAGCAGGTGTTTAGTAAGTAAATAGAGTGACTATAGATTCTGAGTTCCAGAAATCTGGCTTCAGAAGAAAGGGAAATTATATGTGTCTAGCATTTTAATTAGTTTCTGATATTATATTCTTTTTAAAAGAGTATAGGTTATGATTTATGGTACTAGACTGCTACTATCTCTTTTTTTTTGGCCTAGTATCTATTGCCCTTGCCTTTGCTAAGTACATCCTGATTTTATTTAGTAGAAGTGCTTCTCCTTAATTTTAAAGTCTTAATGAGACTGAAAATCAAGATGTTTGACTTATACTAGTTGAGGCATGTATGATATGTGATCCAATCTTGGCCGATTGTTTCTCATTGTTGGTATTTTGACTCTTGAAAGAATCAATGGATAAAATAGTGCAAGTTCATTCATTCCCATGGGGATACTTGAAGCACTATCTGAGTGGTTCTTGACACTTAAACTTTCATAGTTGATCTTCTTCCTATATATATATATATATATATTTTTTTTTTTTCACAGCCTGGTTTATCATTCCTTTGATTCTTGGAACTTCCTGTTATTCTTCCAAGTTTCCCTGCTTTCATTAGCCACAGTCAACTTCTCTCAGTTACAAACAATCCAAATAGCCCTAACTGATAAACTTGGGATTTTTATTGATTGATAGTAATAAATGGGAAACAGCCTTAGAGAAAGAAAAGGAAGAGGAGGAGGAGGAGGAGGAGGAGGAGGAGGAGAAATTCTTTAGTGAAGGCAAAAGCTACTGTTCCCTATATGTTCCTATTCTTATACTCCTCAATTGTTCATATTAAGAAGGGAAAAAAGTTGTCTTTTTCTGGAGGAATTGAAAAAATAAGCTTAAAAATATAATTTTAGAAGTCTTCGTAAAAAATTAAATCACACCGATTCCAGATTATTTAAATTTACACAGAGAGCTACTTAGAAGAGATGAACTAGATAAAAATGGTGATGTTTGTCATTTCTAATTTCAGTAATCAAATGCGGCTTGCTTTTTACTCGAAAAGGCCTCTATGGGATGATATTAATGGCATAATGGAGAGTCAAAGAAAAAATCAAACTGACATGAAAAAGAATGATATTGAAAAATTCATGAGCTGGAACCTTCAGAAAAGAGGAGTGTTTATGGTGATAGATGGGTAGGGTTACTGGAATGGTATGTGGTCTTTTGTCCTGAAGGACATGCCACCTCTTATAGTCCTAAAATCTATATAATGCATTAGAAACATTCTCATCAGGAAGACTACCGTCAAGTGCTTTAGCTGAAGTTCTTCCATTACAATCCCACTAGTTAATGCGTATTTCTTCCCAGTGATGCTTGCTTGATTTCTGTTATAAGGTGATTAGTTTTGAGAGAGTCCATGTGCTCATTATGGCTAAAAGTGTTAATGCTTTATCACTTTTGGAAATGAGAAAAATATCCTGCTTGGGCCTTAGAGATGTGACCCTAACAAGCGACAGTTATCATTTGCCTGTATTACTCTGATCGTCTGCCTTCACTTGCTCAGGCATCACTATTCTGACTAGCGACTCTATTTAGCCTTTTGTGACAGGGACATCTAGAACAGAAGAAGGCAGGAAGGTCTGAGAAGGATTTCAAAGAAAGACAATTTGGAGAAACTGACTTCAAGCCCTAGAAATCAAGTAATTGTATGACCTTAATCAAAATACTTAACTTCTTTACTTCTCAGTTTCTTTATCTCTGAAATGGTGGTTATTGTACCCAATCTGCTTATATCATGGAATTTCTGTGAAGGAAAGGGATAACATGTGTGGAAAACCGTAACTAAAACATTTCTATGGAAATGAAAAATATATTGCCAATTGAGATACATATCCATATCACATTATAAAATAATTTGGGGGAGTGTGGTTCTCTGCAAGCAGCAAAGCACATGAATTTGTTAAAAATCTGAAATTAGATAAAAAGTTAAAATAAAAATATATTCAAATGCAATAAAACATATAGAACTTAAAAAGCTATTATGTAGGAGCACCTGGGTGGTTCACTCAGTTAAGCAACCGACTCTTGATTTTGGTTCAGGTCATGATCTCACGGTTCATGGGTTCGAAGCCCATGTAGGGCTCTGCACTCTCAGCATGGAGCCTGCTTAGGACTTTCTCTCTCTCTGCCCCTCCCCTGCTCATGCTCTTTCTCTCTCTCAAAAATAAAGAAATAAACTTTGTTAAAAAGCTATTGTATAAACGTACTTTCAAATAAAAGCAAAATGCATCAAAATTGTATGTCCTGGCTATTTCTTTTAAAATTTTTTGAAAGAGACAGACAGAGTGAGAGAGAGAGAGAGAGACTGATTCTTAAGTAGGCTCCATGCTCAGCTCAGAGCCCAATTCAGAGCTCAATCCCACAACCCTGGGATCATGACCTGAGCTGAAATCAAGAGTCAGATGCCCAACCACTGAGCCACCCAAGTGCCTCATGGCTAATTCTTTTTAAAAAAAGACAGTATCTCTAGCAATATTGGTAACAATATGTAATAAGATGTTTATCCTTTTTTAAACTTGATTGTGAGATTTCCCTTGTGTCTCCGGCCTATATTATCATTGGCTTTTACTCCTAACAAACACTGATTCATTGCTATTAGTCATCTTGCAGATGATGTCATATAAAACCTGGAGTTTTTATATAAAAAACCTAGCATATAAAACCTAGCATTTTCTATTCTTATTTTGCAGCAAGTTGTAATGCAGAAGGTGCAATACCATCTTTTTGTAAGTGTATACTTATCAAGACATGCCATGCATTAAAAAAAACTTCCTGTGGTAGATTATATTGGCTGATACTGAATGTTTACAAAATATGGCCTATTTTATATAATTACATTTTATCGAGCCATATATACCATAAAAGATAACTACATGTGTATTATCTACTTGAATAATATTTCAAGGTACATCTTTTAATTTTACTGCTTTTATTGATACTGTTACAGTTTGTGATTTCCCCACAGCTGTTTTTATTTCATGAAAGTCATTCATCCCCTGAGCATGACTATAGCTCTAAGCATTTTATAATAAATTGTTATGATCATTAAACACATGTAGTTAAGGACTTCTTTGCATCCATTTTCTTGTTCTTAGTTTTAATTTTTCATCATCTTTATTAATTTTATATATCAAATATAATTTTTAAATCCCCCAATTAACAAGCTACATATGCTCTGTCTGTGCACTGAGAGCTGCCTTCCCATATCGTTTCCACACACAGTGTGCATCTCCTTCCTGGTACAGACTTCCCAGCGGCGCATTGGCTCTCTTCCTGCTCATGGTGCTGATTGCCTCCCATTCCTGCTGTATTCTGGGGGCCTCAGTGATTTCCCTTCCTCCTGCTACATCTTCTCCTCTTCTGGTCTCCCAAACAATGATCCAATTATACCTCCTTCTCTGAAGCTCCCCTGATAATTTCCTCGTCTTGCTCCTGCTGTCTTTTCGATGTAATGCCTATGATGATCACTTTCATACTTGGCACTGGCTGCTATTCATTCATTCATTATTCACTCATTCCACAAGGATCTCTTTAGGGCCAGCTCCTTATCAACATGATGCCAGGGACCAGGTTACAGAGATTAGCATGACACAGTCACTCACTTCAAGGAATTGAGAGTTCAGTGTTCTACAGGGGAGAGGTCAGAATTTGAAGGCCTTAAGGGATGTTCTCTATTTTAAAAATTGGTCTCCAAGCAAAACTTGCTCCGAAAAATGTCTATTATGGGATTCATTTTCTTTCCATGAATTCCTAAGTGATACAAAGCTTGCTTTGGGTGAGAGACAAACTTCATGAAACTTCAGTTTAAGGCTGTATTACTGACCTGTGGCAACCTGTAAGTAAATACTAGCTACTACTTTTGCATTGTACATTGAACCCCTGGAAAAATCAATTCTTCATGAATAATGAAAATGACAATCAAATTTTTGTAGTGAATAAACCACCATAGTTTGTATTATATTTGTGTCAGTAATTTGCAAAATTAGTTCTTGGCCTTACCTGACACCAGACTGTGAAGCTGTATAAAATTCAGATTTCTTTAAAAAGCTTGCACAAAGCTTGGTTTCCCCCAGGACAGCATTTCTGAGGCAATTGCAGAAGACGCTAGACCCCAGGAACTATAAAGGTATGTAGACTCAGCCCAACATAAACAAAATATAAAATCTAGACTAAACAACACAATCCACAAACAATAACAATAGCAAGCTTGCTTTGAATTTCCAGAAGGTTTTGGGGAAGTTTCTCTTCTTCCGAATCAATTTGCTTTTATAAAAATAAAATTCTACTTCATAGATTGTATTTTATATGTAGTGATCCCAGAGTGCCTATAAAGTGTACACATCGAGCCAGTATTCAGTAAGTGGAACAATGTCACTCAACATCTGAGTAAGATTCCTACTTATAATGGTTTTTTAAAAAGGCCAGATGGGAAACATTTTCCATGATATTAATGAGGAAATTCTATCCTTGCTGGGTTGGGAGAGTGGGAGGGTAGGGTGGGAGGGAGTTCTTTAGATTGTAAATGTCTAATTAAGCTGGAGAGAAGTCAAGTTAATAAGAATCTGACAGAAATGCCATGACGGTGGACCTCAGAATATAATAAGGAGCTAAAAAATTACTGCAAATGTAGACAGCAGGAACAGAAACACAGTGTTCAAAACAAGGAAACTAATAGTCCCAATGAACAGGGGCTGTACAATTTTACGTTTTGGCTGCCGCAATTTCTGATAGACTTTGAGTAACTAGAATGCATCCAGAGGAAGACAGCCAGAATGGCAAATAGTCTGAAAATCTCATTTCTTAAAGGAGAAAAGAATTGTTAGTTTGGAAAAGAAAACATCAGAAGGGAATTTCAAGAGCTGTCTTAAAATATTTGAAGGATTGTAATCTTAAAGATTATAAGAGCGTCAACTTCTTTTTTTTCTCAGAAATGGTAAAAAAGAACGAAATCCATAGAAAGTTTTAGTGAGGCCGATTTCAGTTCACTGTTAAGAAAATTTCAACTGTTAGAGTCATCAGCAAGTCTCTTGAGGGCAGATTCTGTTGCAGGAGACTCTAGCGGCTCCTGGGGGCATTGCCAGTTTGGACCTGAATGCTCAAAGACTGAGACAGGCATTGACATATGAGGCTGTGTTAAGTAGATTATTATCTGTCTGGCTAAAATAGAGACAGCTAAAGATTCGGAGCAATGTAGTAAATAACTACTAAAAGCTTTAGTTAACAGACATGTGAAAGTTTCTTTTTGAAACTTAGAAACTCTTTTCCTGTTTCTTTCCCTCCTGTAATTAAGATACATATTTTGGGCACCTATATTAAGCAGTCTGAAATAAACTCATATCCTAATTTCATTGTGTATCACTAATGTGTTTAACATAAGAAATTTCCAGGAGGCTATCCATTAATCAATCAGCCAAGGAAAGAGCCAGGGAATCTACCTAGTAGGCATTAAGCTCTCCATCTATATGATCAAGTTCTTGCCTTTGAGAATCCTATTGCAGAAAACTCTTAATCTCATAAAGCAATCCAAGGTCATTATAAGATGTTAAACCCGATAGACAAGACTAGTAGTTTCGGTTTGTTTGTTTGTATTTCAGAATCTTACGTGGAAGTTGTTGGAGGTTGGGTTTTCCAGAAGCAGACACTGAGCACAGAGAGGAAGCTTGGCATATAGCGTATTTATGAGAGGTTAATAATATTTGGGAAAGGGAGGAAGAAGAAGCAAGCAAAATAAGTTCATTTATGACGTACATTGTATGACAGACAAAGCCTTGCCCAAATCTAGGAGGAGCTCTGCAGCATATGTGGCCGAATAAAATTGTCCAGCAGTAAGTGGGTGACATGGAGAGGCCCTTAGAGCCGTGTTCTGAATAGCCATGAGCTATACTCCTGGGAAGCATATGCCTTTGGCCAAGGTACCTTTTGCAACTGAGGCAAACTTTGAACCCTGATCGAGACTTGTGTCCACCAAAGAACTTAATAAATAAACTGATAAAACCAGAGCTTCTTTGGATAAAGCTGGGGTAAGAAGTCTCTAACCTGACAGCTATCAAGAATATTAAAAAACCTCTAGAATTCCATAAAACATCGTGGCAGAATAATAATAGCTTATAGTTGGGGGTGCCTGGGAGGCTCAGTTGGTTAAGCGTCTGACTCTTAGTTTCGGCTCCGGTCATGATCTCAGGGTTTTGTGGGTTCGGGACCTGTGTTGAGCTTTGCACTGGCAGTGTGGAGCCTGCTTGGGATTTTCTTTCCTTCTCTCTCTGCCCCTTCCTCACTCATCCTGTGTCTGTCTCTCTCAAATAAATAAATAAATAAATAAATAAATACAATTTTAAAAATGATAAGAATAGCTTATAGTTATATAGTGGCCGATAAGGGCTACATACCTCCTAAGCATTTTGTATGCACACCTCTTTTGATCCTCTCATTAGCTGTGCAACATACATATCACTTACTCCATTTTACAGGCAAGGAAACAGGCATAGAGAGGTTAAGTAATCTGCACAAGGTTACCCAGACCATTTGGTTTCAGAGTCTGCACTCTTAACCACTAGGCTACTCTGCACATAGAAGTCTTTGCGTGAAGTTTTATGGATAAGGCTTCAGGTAAAGTTTAAGGAAGGAGGTATATCAAAGGATGTGCCTTGAAGACTTGCAGTGTTAGACTTGACATGATCTTCATTATGCCGGGGACAGTAGTTACTTATACACTCTGCTGCAGGAGACCTGAATGGTGAATGTTCCAAGCTGCCACAATTAATTTCTTCTTAATGTGCTTTTGGGTGGAGTAAATTTCTCTGCCTTCTTTGTTGTTAGGAATGGCAACTGAGTTTTTATCAGTTGAACACAAGCCTCACTGAGGTGCAGCTTCTGGGTATGGCCCATAAGAATTTACCCCTTGAAATCTCTCATTTCTTCTTCCATGTGATTGACATAGAGACTCCCCCCAGGGCAACCTCAAAAACCATGTACAAAAGATGACTTAATCATTGTTGTCACAGATATCAGAATGGCTGCATGAAGTAAAGCAGCCTGACCAAGAGAACTGATTTTGAGTGAGAAATGCATTTCTCTTATACTTAGATCATTAGGTTTGGTCTACTTGCTATTACAATCCAGGCTGCCTTAATTTAGATACTCTTCCCACTCAGAGAGTTTTAAAATGCTTCTAGGGGCGCCTGGGTGGCTCAAGTCAGTTAAGCATGCGGCTTCGGCTCAGGTCATGATCTCGCAGTTCGTGGGGTCAGGCCCCGCATCGGGCTGTGTGCTGACAGCTGGCCCAGAGCCTGGAGCCTGCTTCGGATTCTGTATCTCCCTCTCTCTCTGACCCTCCCCTGCTCACACTGTCTCTCTCTGTTGCTTAAAAATAAATAAAAAACATTAAAAAAATTTTTTAATAAATAAATAAAATGCCTCTAATATCATTATTACATGCAGAGAATGATGTTCACATACAAGCCGGAACAGAGGCTCTTCCTTTGCCATTCTGACTTATCATTAACGCTTACGCTTTGGCAAGAAGAGAACCCAAATTGGTATCGGTGCATATATGTAGTATTATAGTGCACGTGGTAGGCATGTATTTGGGTGATATAGTATGTCACACTCTGTGAAAAGGATAAGACTCAAATCAGGCACGAATATGGGGGTACAGGTTGGAAGGGATGTATGCGATGGGAAAATTTGCAAGGGTAAAATGAAAATAGGCCCAGCAGTGTTGACAAAGCTTCACAAATGTCCTAGATAGTGCCTAGGTGGCTCAGTCAGTTAAGCGTCTGATTTCAAGTCAGGTCATGATCTCGTAGTCCATGAGTTTGAGCCCCACTTCGGGCTCTGTGCTGACAGCTCAGAGCCTGGAGCCTGCTTCGGATTCTGTGTTTCCCTCTCTCTCTGCCCCTCCCCTGCTCACACTCTGTCTCCCTCTCTCAAAAATAAATAAACATTAAAAAAATTTCTAAAAAAAATGTCCTAGACAGCTGGCCCCTGGGTTCATGCTAGCTGCTCTGAGGGTTATCAGGAGATGAGTATAAGAGTGTCACACTGGTCAGCTCTGCCAGCCTTCTCCTGCCACCTGTGCTTTGGGACTGGTGACGTTTCAAATGTTTTACAAATGACAGGGTCCCTCTGTTGGCTCTAGATCCAATTGAACACCTCAAAATCCTTTTTATGGAGTACTTGTGACAAATCAACAAAATGATTTTGTTGTTAATATTGGTCTATAATTAATGATCATGTGTTTATTCAAAAATATTTATTGAGTTCTTACTGCATGCCAGGCACCGTTCTGGGCACTGGAGATATGGCAGTGAACAAAGCAGAACAAAAATCCCCGATTATTCAGTTCTGTTCAGAACTGAAACCTCAGTGGTCATAATAGTAGTGATGATTGTTATTCCTAGATCACTAAATAGGCTGGAGTCTCCCTGATCTAAGATTTAGAATTTCAGAATGGGTAAAACCAGGACTGAAGCAAATATTCAAGAGACCTTTCTGGAAATCCTCCATTATCACAGCAGTTTCAAATATTTATGCTGGAGCTGGGTGGCAATCTGGAACTACTGAGAAGTGTAGGTACAGAATCAAAGCTTCATTATGCCTTATCAGGCAGGATTTTTAAAAAAAATCATAAATAAAACTTAAGAAAGAGCTGAGATATACAAAAAGAAAGAAGACATACAGGTATTTAAAAGTTAATGCCTTGAATATTTGGCTGGAAACTGAAAACAGGCAAACATGTTAAGGAAAAAATATAACATTTAAAACAACAGACTGTGAAGTACATTGCAAATGACTTGTAGAAATTCTAATGAAAACATCATAAAACAGGTTACATAATTTATAATAGAAGTATATTTTCAAGTATATACATATGCATAGACTAAACTTCAAATATATGGCCCAATTCACAAATCTGGTTTCTCAGTAATATAACAATTAGTATGACTCTTAAAAATCTGTCGGTAAATATTACTTGTGTTGAGTATCACCGTAAGATCAAACTCCGCACAAGTGGAAATTCTGCCAACCTGAGTATTTAAAGATACACATGGCCCATGTATGTTTCTGATTCACTTCACACATTCACAAAACTGATTCTTCACACTTCGCTGTATGAATAAATCTAATTCAAACGGAAATGAGAAGATGAACTTTTATGCCTTCCCCTTGATGCATCTGTAAACGACACAAGGGGAAAAATGGCTTTTTTTATAGAAGGGGTTTTTTCTACTCTGAATGATTGTACTCCTGATTGCACTTGTTTAATTTGGCTTTACCTAAATTTGAAATTAATAATAATTAGCACTTGGATCATTCTTCCCACACCAATGAAAACCAAAATGTCTCCATGAAACATCTTGTTAAAACTTGGAAACTCCTGATCAAATGGAATGCTTTGTTCCCTGCTACTTTTTCTGCCTTACAAGCAATTCCAAATACGACGGGAGGGAGCGAGGAGTTGTACAATATTTTTCACTCAGGTTGAATTTACTCTTCTTTAATTTGATCTGGAAAAAACAATAGTGATGAAAATTCTACAGAGACAGATTAATTCAGAGGTCAAACAATAACAAAATGGGGAAGAGAAGTTAATGAATCTTTACCATGTGAGGCAATGCACAGAAGGTCCTAGAGAATCCATAAGCCTAGTGAGAAAAGCACGAGTAGTTTGTTAATGACACGAGGGCTTTGAAATTGAATTTATCTTGTATACTCAGCTGTTTGGGGAGTACATCATTTATAAGACATTCTTGTTATTAATATTTTCCATTCCATAGACACTCTTGACAAACTATATACTTTTTGACCACATTAATTTTACATTTAAAATGAACATCTGGTAACTGCATTTATTCATCTGATTTTCAACCATCCTACTGTCTCTTGCCTTTCTAAGTAGCTGAAGAGAACCTGAATTTGGGTATTGCAGATTTAAAGTCATCAAAATGTCTAATATTTGGATTAGAAGGATGAGAGCTCCCTCCTTTAACCACTCAGTCAATCCACATGTGTTCTGCTGACCATATATTTAGTTCAAAGACAATTTGCTCATCTTATTCCAATCTCACCGGGCCCTTTTCTGTTCCCAGAGCACTGTTCATTGTTTTATTTTTAATTCACCCAAAAGCAGAGGCTGAGGAAAGACCTGATGCAGGTAGTTTATTTGTGAAGAGAGAAGGAAAAAAGAGAATTGGACCCGGAAGGAAGAAAGCCTGTGTAAGTGTGCATCCTTGAGGTTGCCATGGAGAACAGGAGCTCAGTTGTCTTCAAACCTTTGAGAAGCAAGCACAATGTTTTCCAGAATTGTCCATCTGAACGATGGAGGCTGGAACACCTACTCACTGTCTGCCTTCCCTCATTGGTTAAGGGTTGCTCTTGGAGGCATTAATTACCCTAAATGTTTAGGCAGAGGCTTCCCTCGTGTTGGAGAAGTCCTGAGAGCAAAGAGCAGGAAGAGGGGTGGCAGGAGACTAAGGTGGATCCCTGCCATGGCAATGTCTGAGGTCACATGGACACTTCTGCTGTAGCTGAGGCTGAATTCAGAAGGTGGGAGGTGGACTGGCGCTCAAGGGATGCGAAGATGGGATATCAAGGGAGTTGGCAACATTCTACACTGTATCACATCATTTATTTCTGAAGTGCACTTGTCCATCTCTTTCCCCAGACAGATATTGGTTAAGGTGGAAGTCGTATTTTCTTTCCCATTGCCAAAAGTGTGCCTGGTTTATAGCAAATTCCCCCAAATTCTTGTTGAATAAAGAATGAAATCATACTTCCCTAGTTCACTGTACAATGGAACTGATTGCTTGCATACTGCTCCCTTTTTGACAACTAAAATAAAATTCATGTTTACTCACTTAAAATAGTATATTATTCATATACATGGATTCATTTATTTATGTATTGAAGTATGGGAGGTCAGTTCCAGAAAAAAAATCAAAGGCTATATACCCTTTGTTCTTAATTATCCATTGCTGCATGACCAACCACCCCAAAACTTAGTGGCTTACATGACAATAGTGTATTATTTTCACAATTCTGTGGGTTGCCTACTCAGTTATTCTGATTCATACGCTATTTTCTGGAATGCTGGGAGGACTGGAAGATCCAAAATGGCCAAAACTTGTGATGATCCTAACTCATGCACATGGGCAACAGTTGAGGCAAGCTTCTAAGTGACAGTTCAATGGGTCTGTTAGTTGGAAACCTATTTTCTCCTCCAGGGCCTCTGAACTTAGCTATTTGGGCTTCCTTACAAAAGGTGACTGATTTCCACAAAAGAGTGTCACAAACAGATACTTAAAGCCTGGCCTTGAGGATCACCTAGCACCTTTCCTCACATATTTTTGGTCAAAATAACTCATAGAGCAAGCACAGATTTGAAGAGAGGGAAAATCAACTATACATCTTTATAGGAGATTGGCAAAATCCCATTGCAAAAGAATACATAAGATGGGAGAGATTGTGATCATCTTTGCGAGCATATTCTACCATAACCAATGTATACCTAGATGTATTCAGGCATGTTTATACTAAATGGAAAGACATTTGAGAGCAGAGTCCACATCCAACTTATTTTGTATTCCTAGAAACTAACACAGGGTCTGACAGGTAGTTGTATATAATAAATGCTTGTTGGATAGAAATTTGGATGTTAAAAAATATAAGCATACCAAAAAACTAGTCTTTGACTGTGAATACATTGGGATTGAAAAAGTTTCTCCCTTTAGGTACTGATTTTCCACAATCCTCTGGTACTAATCAGTATTTAAGAACTATGTCTTGCCTTCTCAGACAAGACACTAGAGAAGAAAGGAGGCCTCCTTGTGAGGAACGAGTTTGAAAGGAAAACCTTGAGACAGGAATGTAGGTTGGGGATGGGAAGGGAAGCCCATTCAAAATTTTGGCTTTGGATCTTCCTCCTTTGGTTCATGTAGAGGGGAAACTACAGGGGAGCAGGGATGGGAGTTAGGAAGAAAGGATAGGAGACAGGAAACAAGAAAGAAAGACTGATTTGTGCAGTTTGACAACTTAATGGCTCTGAAATGTTTTGTCTTTTTACTTGTGTTCCTCTAGAACATAGGATTTCCAAGGCCTGCATATATTTTCCTTGTGGGAATGCTGAGCAAATGACAGGCTGGGGCAAGAGTGGGAACACTACATTGGAGAGTCTTAGAACCAAAAAGATGAACAAAAGGTTCACAGACAAACCTGTTCCTCATTGGTGCAAGAAAATATATTATGTTCTCATGGAAAAAAATGAAAGGGCTATGACTCTTCAGATGTGTCAACAAAATATAGCCCAGATGGACCATTGTCATACTATTACTGTGGTGTCTAACTTCCCACTCCTTTCTTTCCTTTCTTCCATCACACATTTCTGCAGGACGAAGAAATCTTGTGCCTTAATATAGATTTGTTAATGCATGAATATTGCTTTAAAGACTGCCTTTCTGGAGCTCATCTGGTTTGCATATGTAAAGATCTCTATTGCACTTAGGAGAGAGAGTATTAACAACTCCTGCATCTCATATCAAGCATATAGGTGGCTCTAAGCAAAATCTATGCAATTTTTGGAAAACTTGTTTTGTCTACAAACTTTTGACTCATATTTAAAGAAATAAGTGCCAAAGTAATAATGAAATGTTACCATTTGAAAAATCACAAGCAATAGAAAGTCTTGAGAAATCTTGCTTTTTAATGTTTATTGGCCTCTTCCAAAGAAATGGAAGGTATTTATTAATATGCCTAAAGCTAAGATCCTACTCTTTGCTTGTTAGTCATTTGTAGGTATTTTGTTTGTTTTAAAGTGCATTATATTTGCCCTTCATTTTGACACAATGCTCACATCACAGATGATTATTTTGCTTTCCAGCTGAATTATTCTTTTGGACTAAGATTTTCTCTTAGCTTCTTCACAGAAGCCCTCTGTGTTTGTTAGTCTCTTTTCTGAATGATCTGTGAGTAATCTTAGCTACATCCTTGGCTAGATAATAATAATGTAATGGATAAATCATCTATCACTTGCCTTTAAATAATAACTTGGTCCAAAGACTCCAAAGGTAGAACTGTTTATAGTCAAACTGTGGCATTTTTCAATTTATGCTATATCAATACCTATCCAATCTGCATGAGAAAGGCATCTTGTGGAGTGATACTTATCATAGGCTATGAGAGGCACACCTGTGTGACTTTGCAGTACATTTTTCATCCTCTCAGTTTTCTTGGAGGTATGGAGATAATCATAGGGTTTTGTACTGACTTTACAAATTTTATATATATATATAAGATTTAATACAGTTGTAGGTATAGCGAAAATTTTAAACATGAACTATTAATATTATATTGTTATTAGGGCAAACAATGACCCAAACATAGTTCTTTCTGGATAATCTTGCAGAAAATGAAATCTCATAGGTTCTTGAATTCAAATATGCATTTTAATTTGATCAATTTCTGGAAAGCTCCCTATGGCAAGGGGTTTGCTACCTCTTAGTTTCAGTTTCCTTATCTTTAAAATGGTAAAAATAGGGGCGCCTGGGTGGCTCAGTCAATTAAGCGTCCGGCTTCGGCTCAGGTCATGATCTCACGGTTCGTGTGTTGGAGCTCCGCATCGGGCTCTGTGCTGACAGCTAGCTCAGAGCCTGGAGCCTGCTTCGGATTCTCTGTCTTCCTCTCTCTCTCTGACCCTCCCCCGCTCGCGCTGTCTCTCTCTGTCTCTCAAAAATAAATAAAAAACATTAAAAAAAATTTTTAAATGGTAAAAATACTCTCATAAGTCTGTTTTAAGAAGTAAGGAAGATAATATAATAAAATATTTAATCATCACTTGAGCATACAAACAATGAAAATAGTCACTGTTATTATTATGTACCATTTGTCACTATCAGCAGTAATACAGAATTCGGACAAATTTAGAACTTTTAGAATACCACTGTTTAAAAATTCTAGTATTTTCTCAAAAGCCTTCAAATGTGTGACACACTGTATTAAATTTTAAAAGACAAATTACAATTTGGATAGTAATTACTCACTTAATGTTTCCTTTAATGACTAGAAAGATAAACTCACAATTCTTACTAAAGTTTGAAAATAACAATTAAAACAATATCTAGGTCATTAATTGTTATTTCCTCCATGACCTACAAAGTTTTAAGGTTTATGTCGCTTTTGTCTCTATGGGGGGAAGAAAAAAAAAGAAAGAATAGAAATAGCATGTGTGTGTGTGTGTGTGTGAGAGAGAGAGAGAGTGAGAGAGGGAGGGAGAAATTTTAAGTCAGAGAATTGTTTTTCGAATCTTTGAGAGTGTGGTCTTTTTTTTCCCTATTGGAATATCTACACTGCAATCCCCTCTCCCCCACTAAAAAAAAAAAAAAAAAAAAAAAAAGCCAAACCAAGTAGTAATGGAATGAATTGTTCATTTTCTTGCTCAATGCAGGAAAAGCCATTTAGAAAGCAGAGGAGGGGTGCCTGGGTGACTCAGTGAGTTAAGAGGCCCACTCTTCATTTCGGTTCAGGTCATGATCATTCTCTTTCCCTCTCTGACCCTCCCCCACTCACACTAAGTGGGCTCTCTCACTCAAAAAAAAAAAAAAAAAGAAAGAAAGAAAGAAAGAAAAAAGAAAGAAAGAGAGGAAGGAAGGAAGGAAACAAACGGAGGAGACACCCATTACTCTGAATTATCCTAAGCATCGCTAACTCACAGAACCACTGATGGCCTGGGAAGGTAAACTTTACCATGGGCAAATACTATTGTTTTGCTCTTCCTTCCTTCCTTCCGTCCTTCCTTCCGTCCGTCCTTCCTTCCTTCTGTCCTTCCGTCCTTCCGTACTTCCTTCCTTCCATCCTTCCTTCCTTCCCTCCTTCCTTCCTTCCTCCTTCCCTCCCTCCTTCCTCCCTCCCTCCCTCCTTCCCCCTATGTCTCTCTCTCCTTTCTTTCTCTCTTTTTTAAGTAAGTGTTACTAATTCATCTGAGTTTGCAGGTATTGTACTTCATTTCTGTTTGTTGTATCTTCAGTATGTGTTAGTCACTCATTCTACTTCAAGAACTTTTTTCCAAAATTTTGAGACCAGCATTTTAGTAGCAAGTTAACTTTAATTAGCTTTGAAAAAAAGCAAGTTGAAAATAAGTTTTACAATACCTTTAATTATTGTATAAAGGCCTGTGTTAAAACATTTTCACCTGGGATCACACGTAACCCTCACCACAGGGCTCAGATTTAGGCCCCATTATGAGATTCGTTTTAGGTATGAATACAGTGAGGCTCAGAGGTGAAGAAGACATATTTCAGTCTCTCATCAGAGAAGGGTTATTGAGGGATATAAAGACAGGTTTGGTTATCATCAGAACTTTTTACATCTTGCACTGTGGAGTTAGGATTTTAGGGAATTCTCTTTCAGAGATTTCTTTATTTAAACAGAAGAAGAAAATTCACTTTTTATTCAAAAACATATATAAATTCTGCCCAGAACTTATTAACAACTAAAATTCCACTATTTAAGAATATTGAAAAAAAAGTTGCTCAGATACATATTTGTAAGTTGGGTTTTATCCAAAAACATGTTGTTTTGGAACAGGCTGTAAACTTCTGAAAAGTTGGGAGACAAGGAACCTCTCATTCAAAAACCATACCTGATGGTAACCCCAAAACCATCAAAGGATTTTAAAACAAAACAAAACAAAACACAGACAACAGAACTTGAAGTCCAATTTTAACAAATGGGATTTTTATTGAAAGTCAAAATAGTATAATATTCTGATTGAAAAACTTTTACCTGATCATAAATCTATCTCAGACAAATTCCTCTCCAAATCTAAATAGCTCCTACATCTATCACTCCTTCACTAAGAGCTAATTACGGGAAAGGATAGATAAGCGATCTTTTTAATGTGTCCCAGGGTTTTACTGAGAATATACCATCTCCAGAAAGGGAATTGGCTTCTTCAGATAATTTTCTTAAATGGGATGTTGTTGTTGTTGTTGTTGTCTTAATTTTCACAAGTACTCCATTAGGAGGTTTGCTTTATTTATGTGAGTCATCTATGTGTTTTGTACTGGCTCCTAGTTAGCTCCTAAGTGCAAGCTGGTTGCATTGAAATATTGATTTAAAGTCCTGTATGGTTTGGGTATTGTCTGCCTTCACTAATTTTCCTTCCTAGAAGCTGAAGTGAACTAGAGAGAATTGTCCACTCTTCTATCTACCTATCACTGTATCTGTCACAATCTATCTAATCTATGTACTTACCCTAGGGGCAGAGACAGATCCAGGTTTTGTGGGCCTGAAGTTTATGCTCTGTGTGGAGCCCTCTAAAAGAAAATACCATTTATAATTATACAGGAAATTGGAAAAGAAATCATGAAAAACTGTAAAATTTTTAAAAGTTAATCACAAATATCATGAAATACAAAGAAATACAAATATTTTAAATTTATAAATTGCCTGAGACATTCCTATTACATATTTTACCTACTTTTTTCTTGAAATTTTGCTTCATGTTCTCTGGCTACCACTTGGCTTGACAACATTTTAGACTATTATTTCCTTGGAAATAATAGTAAGATAATCTTATCTCAGATAATTCAATCTCCTGTTGATTGAAATATTCTATTGTTAGCTTTAGAAAAGTTTCTTTCAGCGTCACACCTTATTACTGGTAAGATCAAATACATTTTTAGGATTTTTGTCAAATTTGGAAAACCATCTCTCAAGATTCTTTCATATATGAGCTGTACAGGATCAGAGTATTTCAAAAGCTCTTGTTCACTAATGTTAAATATTTGCCGAAGGACGGGTGCCTGGGTGGCTCAGTCGGTTAAGCGTCCGACTTCAACTCAGGTCATGATCTCACAGTTCTGTGGGTTCAAGCCCCAAATCGGGCTCTGTGCTGACAGCTCAGAGCCCGGAGCCTGCTTTGGATACTGTGTCTCCTGCTCTCTCTGCCCCGCCCCCACTTGCACTCTGTCTCTCTCTACCAAAAATGAATAAACGTTAAAAAAAATTTAAAAAATATTCTCTGAAAGAAACTCATGAGCTGTTAGCCATGTCCTGCTGGTGTCAGATGTCATAGTATACTTTCACACAGCTCTCCAACCTCTGACCTTGCAGTGTCAGTTACAATCCCAGTGGGTCAGCAGTGGTTGTTCTGAAGCCATTTCTGAATCTGGGTGGGTAGCAAGCAACCCTTGAACTATATACAGAAGTGACTATAAACTACCAAACCCAAACATTCCTACCTCCTCTTTACCTTAGCTATGCCTGCACCACACCAAAGCCACAAGACAAGAGGGGATATGAAACTAATATTGGGGATATTGGAAAGAAAGATATAGCAGATAGATAAAATTGTGGTAACATAGCGCTTTTCCAAATTTTACAAAAATGGATAACCCCGTGAACACACTGTTAGAGCCCATGTCCTGGCGTCAGAAGTACACGACTCAGGTGATGGTCCACCTTTGCCTACAGGACCCATGACCAGAAAGCTCTTTAAAAATATTGTCCATCCCCCCCATTAATGCAACTGATCTCACATTCAAACATAGATTCAGGCTCTTTTAGACTTAGATAGATCTTGAGATTTTACTTAAACTTTGAGTAAAATAGCTCTGTTTTCATTTAAAATTTTTTGCAATATATTCTAACAGAAAAGAAGCATCCCAAAAGAGTTGGGGCTGTGGTGATATCAATTGGGTATCCTTTGGGAGATATTTTCCATATCTTTGGTCTTGCTTGAGCACTTGCATGAACTTCTTTGAATAATTTCAACAGAGTCCAGACTAGAAGAATTAAGTGATAGGAGTTTATAAAAGATCAGTCAATGCTCTTCTGCTACCAGACTTCTAAAATAGAAAAGTGAGGGCCCCTTCTCATCTGAGTATGGTCCTGAATACTAGTGAAATCTAGACATGTCTGGTGGTATAAGTTAAACATGTGAAATGGTCTTATTTGTTTTGTTTTTAATGAGTGTTTGAATGAGACCAAACATTCTGCATATTCAGTATGAGTTTCCCATTCCTTACCTTATTAGTGTTTGAAAAGGAAGACATTTGGAAAGAAAAAAAAAACCAACGAACAAAGAAAATAGATACATCATCTGCTTTTCCTAAAATGGTGACTGCAGCGTAAATCCTATCCATTTCTTACCTGAAATTGGAATTCTTGAAGCAGGATAAATGAGTTGCTATAGCATTTCAGACAACATCTGGCAGGAGTCGGGAGAGATGTGAAAAATCATGGCCCAAGGTTTAGAGCAGTGCAGAGAGATGTGACAGCAGTAGGACATCAGGCTGTGCTGGGTGGCTAAAGATTTAGGTAGCCAAGGTACAAAGCTGAGCCAGAAAGCTTATGTGAAAACTGAAATCACCAACCCGTTTTGCTACTCATGAATGGGACTCAGTACAAGTCAAGGGGCCCACTGAAGCCTGGTCTTACAGACTCTGTGGTCTTAGAAGAAAAATATTCTTAAGGGTGAGAGGCTGAGAGAATTATAACAAAAAAGCTTTGCGAAGCACAGAACTTTGGAAGCAAGCAAAGGTGAGTCTAGCAGAGATTAATGCTGGCGGCACCAATCATAATGTACAACAGAGTAAAAAGAAGAGTCTTATGTTTTTCTGATTAGGCTGAGAAGAGTCTCCTGGTATGCATTATCATGCATATACAAATATGTAAATCTGCATAGAATAGACAAATGATAAAGAAGGAACAGTAGCAAGAGGTACTTCAGAAACCCTGCTGCATTAGAAATCAAACTTAAGAGTGCAGAGGGGGAAAATGCTAAATAAATAAATATTTAAGTAATAGGCTGTTCAATAGGTTTTTCCCATTTAAAGCACTGAGGCATTTGCCCTCCCCTCTCTTTGGTGGATGAAAGGGAGATGCTACTACACAAATCATACCAGAGAGGAAGCTAGAAAACCACTCGGAAGACAGTCAACCGCTTACCAGAAAGGAAAATTGACATCTTGCTCCCCTGGGATACTCTTCATTCCTTGGAAGCTCCATAGATTCTTCTCATGATGCTATCAGAGCAAAGCATGGTGAGGGAGATCTTGGAAGAACCAACATTCATCTGAAGTTTGCGATACATAGGAAGTGTCCTTGACCCTTACTTTAAATTTTTTTTGTTATGTTTTATTTATTTTTGAAAGAGAGAGAGAGAGACAGCGTGAGCAGGGGAGGGACAGAGAGAGAAGGAGACGCAGAATCTGAAGACAGGTTCCAGGCTCTGAGTTAGCTGTCAGCACAGAGCCCGATGAGGGGCTCGAGCCCACAAACCATGAGATCGTGACCAAAGCTGAAGTCGGACACTTAACTGACTGAGCCACCCAGGTGCCCCTTTCCTCTTTTCTTTTTTTTATGTTTTATTTATTTTTGGACTCTTACTTTTAGAAGTCAGAAGAAAAGCTTTGTCTGTCAGTGCCTCTGAAGACAATGGAAATGGCCCATATTCCTAAGTATTGGTGGGTAAATGTTCCTGTGGGTCAGTGGTCAGTACAGAAAGCAGTCAAACCTTAGCCTTCTTGAGTGGAATATATTCAAGGGGATAGCTGTGATGGGACTTATCCTAGCACAAAGGGCTTATCACAGAAGTAAGAATTAAGGTGCCAGAAGGCACTGGCACTTCAGGGTTTGACCTGTTTTCACTCCTTTGAACCTGGCAGGTGAAGAAATCTGGAGAAGTTTAATGGAATATGAGAAAGCAAATGGCCTTATCACCTGCGCAGCCCCAGCCAGCAGCCCGCACCAGCCACTAGACATGTGAGTGATATGATCTTAGATCATTCAATTCTGTCGAGCTGCCAGATGATGGCAGCCACATGAATGATCTCAGCTGAGACCAACAGAAGAATTTTTCAGCTGAGCCCAGCTCAGATTATGACTTGTGGAATTGTGAGCAGATGTAATTAGCACTTTAAGCCATTAGGTTTGATTTTCATTTTTTCATAGCAGATGATAACTGAACGAACTAGTATATTTTTATCTTGTAAGTATTACTGTTCTGTTCAGTTTCTTTCTTTCAGCAAGTTATCAACCAACAAACCTCAATGATTTGGTATCAAGTACATGCGACCACCCATTTCAGGCATGATGCATACTCATGAATTGTACCTGGTTGGGTCCTTCCATTGAGTCTTTCTGTGGAGGCATGCAAATGACAAGCACTTAGAAACTTTTCTTGATTTGAGTCTGCCGGCCACTGGCACACAAATAGGGTGTATATAGAAAGCCTGCTGAGACAAGCCAGGGATACAAGAGTTTCAGGAATTATCAATGATTAAAGAAAGGAAGGTGAATTTGTAGAGTTGATGACAATTCTTGCAAGTTTTATGAGTAACAGTTCTTGAAAGAGTGTCATTTAAAAATGAAGAAATTCTTTCCAGACATAACCGTAAAACTTTTCTCTGAAGTCATCTACTTTGTGCATACAATGATTCAGGAGGATGGTGGGAACTGAAATTTTGAAGCATATCCAGGTGGTATAGTTGTCTGCATTTTGGTCTCTCTCGAGGAAATTGCCATTCAGATCACAAACAATCTTTTCTTTAAGTTAAACATTTCATTCTCCTGGGTGTTTGTTGCTAATGGAGACAGAAATACCACTCTCATCTGGATTTAATATATTTCACACACATATCCATCAAGTGAACTATTTTCTCAACAGAAGTAGAATTTTAACAGTTTTTTGTGACTTTTGACACATCATCACTTACAAGGGGCCTTCCTTTGGGGGACTGTGTAGAGAGACCCAGTACAGAATATGGCTATGTCTTGTTCACAAATGAATAAACAGATGTCACTTATAGATTTTTACTAACAAAAGCCAAATGACATCATGCAAAAGAACTGTCACAGCAAAGTTTCTCTTATTTGTTCTCTATGCTAACCATGTTATATTTGACTTGACCACATATCAGAATGTGCCTACTATACCCTAACATTCTGCCAATAAATATGTGTATTTATATATTTGGGGACAATTGTATCCTTCACAATGCAAAACACTATTTAGAAAGGATTAGTAAGCCTATCAGTTGCTATACTACCCCTACATCCCCTCCCTGGGATTTGTTTTTCTGAGTTTTAATACATGAACTCACTTGAGAGGAAAGGCGAGTATGAGAACAGCTGACAAATTAGGGCACAATCATTTGGAGGTCCTGTAGACTTTATTATGAAAACTTTTTGTGATATAATCAAGGAAAATGGGCTTTGGAGCCAGACAACCTTGGGTTTGGCTCTGTAAGTGGGTTTTCCTTCTAAATCGAGCTCAACCCGCAGTTCTGAGCAGGTGATTTAGGCTCCTTGACACCTTCTTTTTTTTCTTAACTCCAAATAGAGGAGTGTCACCTACCTACTTTGAAGGTTTGATTATGAGGATTAAAGTCTATAACAAAGAAAAGCGTGTCTGGCATTTAGCATATAATCAGGAAATGTCAATTACCTTTAGTACCTTGAAAACAAACAGTCGCTTAATATTAAAAAATAATACTAAAAGTAATTATTAACATTCTCTCTATAAGCATAAATTATATAACTCCAAGAAAATATTCATCAATGATTACAATTAATTTTACATCGATATATCTCTATTTGTCTTTCTGCCACAACTTGCATGTTCTCCCAATACTTAGTTTCTGTTAACCATCCTGAATATGTCACAGCAGCTTGGAAGTGTTTGGGTCAGAGTTGGGCCTGCTATCTATAGTATACCTTTTCTATACCATGCAGTAAAGGGGAGGATAAGCCAAACACATATGGAGAAGCTACTAAATGGCAAGGGCTAACCTTGGAATTTCCATATTCCTAGTCTCCTTTAATTCTTGAAATAATAATAAGTGGTCAATGTTAAGCCCCATTTGCAGTTGAAGACAATAAGTTTCCGAGAGGTTAAGCAACTTACTCATTATCGCATAGATCGTGTTTCAAAACTCAGTTCTCTAATTATTCTTTTGTTCACAGAAGCAGGGGTATGTTTAACAAAGCTTCCAATAAGCAAGTTATTCCTGGAGATGAACAATTTCTATTTCTCAGTGCCATGGTGCATTAGATTTTGAGATAATTTTAGAAATAGTCCATATTATCCTATGATTTTTGAGTAGTAATAAATGAGACAGTAAATAAGTACTAGCTCAGGGTTATACCAGAGCCAGAGCTCAAGACTCAAAAGTTCCAGAGAAAATAGAAGAAAAACTGAGCATATAATTTTTCGCCTTTCTTAATTTTATTTTGTTTTATTTATTTGTTTATTATTTACAGGAGAATCTCTAATATTTTGACCCCATTTTCAATTATAGTTAACAGAATGATAACTATGATGTGATAGAGCTTTGGTGATCATTTAATCTAGTGCTTACATTTTACAATTGTGAAATAGAAGAAGGTCTAGTTAGGAGAAGTCACTTGTTTGTCATCAGCTAGGAAGGAGCAGGATCATGAAGATAAATAATATGTTTTAATTTTTAGTCCAGTGCTGTTTATATTATACTCTTATTGCTTTCGTTAAGCCTTGGTATTTGGCCTATAATACAACGATTTCAAAGTAGCTGAAGTCAAATATATGAAAACATTTTCTTCAACTCAACAAGATCTGATAATCTTGAAGGAAAACAAATGTTGATAAGCTGTAAGATGTCCATTTGTTTGGAAAACAAATAAAGTTATACCATAAGATGGCCAGCAGGGCTAACAAGAGAACGCCAGTTCCTGCCTAGAGACTCCTCTTCCTGGTTCTTCCTGCTCTGCTTACCACACGCCCCAAATCGCCACAAATTCAGAAAAGACAAAACCATAAATTATCCCTCCCAC
Source organism: Cryptoprocta ferox (assembly GCA_028646485.1). Classification (NCBI taxonomy): domain Eukaryota; kingdom Metazoa; phylum Chordata; class Mammalia; order Carnivora; family Eupleridae; genus Cryptoprocta; species Cryptoprocta ferox. The sequence goes on from CM053570.1 coordinate 36,976,559, forward strand.
TTGCGCTCGAGGCTCAGACCTTTGGAGAGACTGTCTCCTCTGAGCCCATTGATGTAAATAAAACTCCTCTGAGTGCCACTTGGTTTCTCCACCAGCAATCCAGCCTGGTTCCTTAACACCTTACTTTTGTAACTCTTTCACTGCATTAATTCAAACATGCTATGCTAAAGCAACAGATCAAGATGCATAATGGCTCAAATATAATAGAAATATATTTCTTTCCATTTAATAGTTCAAGGTGTTTATTTCTTTCCATTAATAGTAGAAAGAAATGGTAAATTGGTAGAGAAGGAACTCAAGAAGCGACTCAGTCCTAAGTCAGAAATCTAGGTTAACAGCACATCTACTGTCTTTAACACAGAGCTACCGTGGTCATCATAAATCTTATCTCCACCCCATTCAGCCAGTGCAGAAAGTCACATAGGATGTCAGTGTGGGCAAACTGTGGAGATGGAACTCATTACCTTCTCCCTTTTCATTGTCTAGAACTGTCACATGATCATATCTGCAAAACAAGACTGGAAATATTGTCTAACTGTGTTTCCAGAATAGGAAGAAACTGATTTTAATGAACCTTGATTTCCCTCCTGTAGGAATTTCAAATCCATGTTTTGGGCTCTGAATATGTTTCTTTCTTTCCTTTTTTTCTGAATACATTTATTTATCTGAATGTTTATAGGTCTCTCTGTATGTGTGTGACTTGCTCTATTTATGGATGCCTTTCTTGATATATGTTTGAATCTTTTTCAGGGTACTGTACTTCTCTCAGTATGTATGTACTGATTTTTCTCTGTGCCTGTCTAAATATGTGAACACAACTCATTTTGATATATATGCTTTCTTCAGTTTGGAAAATAGGCTTTTGTTAAATACAGGAAGCTATAGGGATTAAATGATTGTTAAACAGTAACTGAATCTCTAATAATACCTAACCACCATTCATGGACTGTTGAAGCATATCGCAGATTGCTTTCCTACATTTGTGGAATTTTAAGCATTACAAAACCTGTCTTTTGCTAATAAGAAATTATCAGCTCAGCTTATTTGCATAGTAAAACTAAATATGTGGTTAATTCGCACATTTAAAAATGTTAAGGAAAAAACATTTTCCCTTGCACACTGGGGGGGCTCTAAGTTGCACAAATAAGAAACTTTAGCTCAAAGACAACCAGAAAAGCCCATGGATATACAAATAGGACTAATTGGTATTTGGTTTATAGCTACATGCTGACAACGATTAAGCTAATTATAAGGCGCATGGTGCTAAATTACTATCTTTTTCGTACATTTTCTGAAATAGCAAGAATTCCAGAGAGGTTCTGGCTCAGAGTCTAGTCATTCTAAACAAGATAGAGTTGAGATTATTTTTCAGTTAACCAGCTAGCAGACTCCAACACAATGAATGTAATATTCAGAAAAACATTACATTTTATAATAAGGAAATCAAATAAAGATATATATAGTTGGGTAAACACTATGGGTAAACACTAATAAAGCTTCAATTTTTTTTCTATGCTTTGGTCTAGAAATTTGAGATGTTAATAATGAGTTCTAAGACAACATTTTGAGAGAAGACAAGAAAAAGTTTGTTCTGGAAGCAATAGGGTAATCTAATGGCCATGTAGGAGAAAAATAGGAATTGATGCCAAGGACCTTTCATTCTTTCAAATAGAGCTGGGCCAAAAAAGAAACAGTTGTAGAAGAAGATTGTTTGTAAATTAAAACATTGTGTTACAATGTAGATAAAATCATCCTTTGAGCTCTGTAGAGTAAGAATGAATGCCACCAAGACTCTTGTTAACTTTCAGACTACAAGTGGTTCATTCCAAAGTCATTAATGAATCCATTTCATTCTGTTCTATCATTTAGATTTATTGAAACCATATGTAAATTCTAATCTATTCAAACTACTGAAATTTACCAGAAGTGAAAATTTACCAGAAGAAGAATTGTTTCTCTAATGCTTTGGGGGATGAAATATTTTTTACAAATTGAGTTGCAAGCTTTACCACATAGTAACTTTCCCAATTGATATACATAACTGGGCCTTTTCTGTATTGTGTAAATATCTGAGCATCAAGACCTTACTTATGCAATGATTATTGTGAATAGATGGCATTACTGATATCTGGATTTAGGAATGTAATTGAAAGGCACTCTAAAATTCAACCTTGGAGAAAGATTCAAAGAATTTGTCAACTTTATAGCCTTTCACTAACTCCTAACATGTTTTTTTAGACACTAAAGGATTATTTATTTGACAGCAAAGAAATTCATATTTTAAGGAGAGATATGTAAAAGGATTAAATTAGACATTATAGAGAGTCCTTTGTCACCATAACCTTCTACCCTTACCTTCTTCCATTTTCTCCCTTCTTTTTCCACCTCCTCCCCCTTGCCCCCCCGACCGTCCACCTCCTAAACTTTAACCAACCAACATACCATACTACAATGCTTACAAATAACAGCTCGCAAAGGAAGTAGGCTGGCAGTTGTTAGGTTGGAGTTGGACCAATGATACCAAGAAAGAGGCAGGAAAAAACAGAATAAGCTCCAGCTGTTCGTAACCATAATTTTCAGCGCAGTTAGAAACAAAAAGTGTAACCTGAGCCTAGCCACAAAGGCATGTATTGCTGTCTTCCTCTAACCCTATGAAACTCCAATTTTGCTTTAACTTGGAGAGTTAGCTGGTGTTCAGGTGTTCTCTTGTGAATATTAGCTAAATAAAGCCTTCATCTTCTCTTTGATGATCTTAAATGTTCTATGGACAGATGGTTGGGCTGAGAGGAGACTGAGGGCATTTTTTCCCCTTTCCTTTGACCCTTGCCCTACTTTATTTAAGCCTTGGGGCTCTGCAATCTTGTATGGTTAGCATTATTAATTTATAATTCAGTTTTAAGCTTAAGTGTTCTTGTAATGATCAAATCATGCATATTGAGAAACTACTGAAGTCCAATTTACCTGTAGAAGAATGACAGACAATAAATGAGATAGTGAGAATTAGCTTATTATTTCTCTTGTTCTCGGAACATTAATTATTTACTTAAAAATCTCAAAATTGCAAATATACCTTCAGAAAGAAAAATCTAGATTAATTAAAACAAAAAATAAGACTTGTGTGTCTCTTTTTATGTCACAAGTAAAACAAACAAAAATGTAACCCATTCCATTCATAACTAAATCTGTGTAGGAAACATGGGAAAATATACAGCTAAACTTAGGGAGCAATGCAATGTTAGCACTACATTTACTTCTTGGAGAAGCAAAGAGAAGCAAGAGTCAGGGAAAGGGACTTGAGCAAACTTTGTTTTGCACACATACAGTTCTATCCCTAAAGCTATTGAAAATGTACCCCATCATTTTATACTCTTCAATTTGGACCAATTTAATAATGTTTAGAGAGGGTCATCAGTGGTTACAAGGTGAAGCATATTTAGTGGTGTTTAACATCTCTTTTATTCTAAAGGTTACAGACAAATCAAAAGCCAGAACTTATAGTGACTTACAAGCACAAACTCTGTATCACACACAGATAATGACTTAGAATTGTTAATTTGTCTACATATACACATTGCTCTTTGGAGCACAATGGAAGTGATAGATTATATTATTATTATTATTATTATTATTATCCATCCCATTTGACAGATGATACAATTGACAGAAAGGAAATTTTGAGTGGCTTGCCCAAGTTCCCCACAGTCTACATAGGAATTAGTACTACAAGTCAGATTTTCTGACAATATTACAGACATAAGATTCAGGTCTTGTAACTGAAAATATAGTATGAGAAAACATAGCCTTAACAGCCTAAACATTTGTTTAAATTACGTAACTTCTTGATTAGGATGGTTTTGATATTTAAATCTATTCCAAGTACCAGAATATAAAGGATGGATGCTCTGCAAAGAGAACAACCAACTTGGATACATCCTTAACAAAGTTTCCTATGTTTGGAAAGTTCAGGGGAGGAAATATTTCCTAAACTTAACATAAGGTTCGCATGCTATCTGCTGGTATTACTGAGAGTATGCTTTGACAAAATATATTACTATTAATATAGATGAAAATCATAGAATATAGTCTATTTTCTTTATATATTCAACCACTTGTACTGGGCTGCAGTGCACCATGGAGAGCCACTGAGAGTCCTTTTGGCAGTGTGCTCAGTTGACATGCTAGTCAAGAGTGTATCTGAGTTACAAAACCTGGCAAACCCAAGTAGCTTCTAAAGCATCCCTCTAAGGCATACTTACATTTCAGAACAAATAATCACAAGCTTCAATTCTCCAGAATGCATTCTTTGGGTGGCTGAATCATTTCTATTGCAATTTGCTTAAGCAAAATTAAATTAAACCTCAAAATTTTAATGATGGTGAAGGTGAAAAAAAAAGAGATTTAAGAAAGAATTACAATTAATTTTAAAAAATTTACTCATGCAAACATTTTTACTCAATTTCTCAGGAATACCTACTAGTATAGCTTTAGGTGTCTCATAGAAAAATTCCACAGTGGGGCGCCTGGGTGGCTCAGTCGGTTCAGCGGCCGACTTCAGCTCAGGTCCTGATCTCACAGTGTATGAGTTGGAGCCCCGTGTCAGGCTCTGTGCTGACAGCTCAGAGCCTGGAGCCTGCTTCGGATTCTGTGTGTGTGTATCTCTCTATGCCCCTCCCCTGCTCACACTCTGTCTCTGTCTCTGTCTCTCTCTCTCTCAAAAATAAAAAATAAATAAATAAAGGAAAGATTCCACAGGAAGAGTCTATAGTAAATTAAATAATAAGGTTCTCAAATTGCCTATATTTATAGCAAAATCTTTTAGTTTCTATTTTTCTATGTTCTAATTTATAAGCATACTCTAAGCAGAAAATTAGTATTAGACAACTAGACAAATAGAATATAATCTTTCATGTGTTTTTAACAATGACCAAAGCACTGCTTTTATACATATAAACAAATCTTATGTTATTTTGAAAACAGCTCTTATGAAAACCAGGTTCTAGTTTAAAGAGTCTGGAACCTAATTGAAGTGTAAAATTCATGAATAGGATTGTCATGGCTAGTAGGAACAGGGAAAAGTAGCCCTTGGAAGTTTCAAAAGTCTAGGATTTCTCATTGTTTTTATATTTTCTATGTTTAGTGGGAGAGATTGGTAATCCTTTAGTATTCTTTCCATTGCTGAGGACAACCGAGGGTAAAGTATTAAGTTCCCTGCCCTTCCATATTAACCAGGAGAGCACACATTAAAAGCTAATATGTCTCTTTTATGGTGCAGGTAGGCCCATTGGGGTGGGGCAGGAAAGAAATCAAATGCTTCTCCACTAACTGGGAGCCATTGACTCAAAGAGCAGACAGGCTCCTTGCTAATTGGAAAAAAAAATAAAAAAAGTTTTCCTTTTTTCAGTATGGATTTAGACTGCAGCCAAAAGTTAATGTCTATTCCTGATAGATGTCCTTACTTTAATAGTTCCATTTGTTAAGGGAAGTAGCAGAACAGTCATATAGGTGAGAATTTTGATTAGGAAATACTAATTGTATGCTGTACTTAATTCATCCATGGGGCTGATAAAACCTTGGCATTGAGTACTGATGGATATCATTGTCATTTGGAAAACCCTGAGAAAACTACTGGAGCCTACAAGACTTTGACAAGGAGCAATATATATTAATAATAACAACAACAAACACATTTTATGCTTCTTACATAACAGGCACTCTTTTTTTATGTTTATTTATTTATTTTGAGAGGGAAGGGGCAGAGAGAGAACGAGAAGGAGGGGTGGGTAGGGACTGATCTCAGGAACCCATGAGATCATGACCTGAGCTGAAACTAAGAGTTGGGTGCTTAACTGACTGAGCCACCCAAGTGCCCCAACAGGCACTCTTTAAGCGTTTGTACATAACAATCTGTTTAATCTTCACAATTATCTAATAATATAAGTACTATTACTATACTCATTTCACAGATAAAGAAATGGGCATAGGGAGATTTTAAAAATCTGCCCATAGCCACAGGGGAGCAAATCTGGGATATTCACCAAAAGGGTTATAAGCCCGAATCTATGCTCTTAACACTCTGCTTTGTAAAATTATAATAATGGTGATGAATGGGATTAAGATTTGGAGGGAACCATCTGAAGCAAGATGATTTGAGAAGGTATATTTACCTACAAGAAGAGAAGAAATTGAAGATTTGAAGAGATATCCATGGAAGGTTTTCTTTCTTTCTTTTTTTTTAAACTGAAGTATAATTAACATACAATGTTGTATTAGTTTCAAGTATATGGCATATTGATTCAACAATTTTATACATTACTCAGTGCTCACCATGATAAGCATAGTCACCATCTGTCACCATATGATTTCACTTACAGGTGGAATCTAAAAAACAAAACAAATGAACTAAAAAAACCAAGCAAACTCTTTTATACAGAGAATAAACTGGTAGTTGCCAGAGGGGAGGTGGGGGGAGGGATGGGCAAAATACATGAAAGGGATTAAGAGCTACACATTTCCAGTTATAAAAGAAATAAGTCATGGAAAGTACATCATATGGAGTATAGTCAATAATATTGTAATAATCTTGATGGAAGGCTTCTGTTTTTATGGAAGTCCTCAGTATTCAGATTTCTCCCATATTTAGACTTACAGAAAATTCAAGATTTTCTGAATTTTTGGCTAGAACTTAAAGATTTTCGAGTGTATATGGAAATCTTCTTCTGAAATTATCTTAACCCTTCAGTAATAAATGAATAAACAAACAAAAACAAACAAACAAATAAAGAAATGAATTGTACATGCATAACAAAATCTTGTGTACTAGACTTAGGGAAACCAAAGGAACAGTAAGCTCTACTCTAAATCTTTCCCAAATAAAGCAAAGTGGGATAGCAGCCCATCATGTGGACCATGACATGAGTTTCCACTGGTCATGGACAGTAGCAAATGATAGCCCACTAAGGCAGGAGATATGGAATAGAATTGTAGTATTTGTGAACAAACAATGAGAGGAAATTACACCAAAACTTTTACTTTTCCCAAAAGATTAGAGAAACAGAAGGAGAAGGAGCTCAGTAGAAATCTGGGCTGAGCATATTAGGTAAATATGTTACATAGTATTTTTGTTAATTAAACCATACCACACGAGACACTGGTAAGTGAGCTCATCCTTCATTTTACATACCTTTATGAGCCCTGGTAAATAAAAAGAAATGCATGATCTAGAAATGCTTTCTGTAATTAATTACCAAGATCCATTTATAAAAATTTTCCAGATACATTTTTATAGAATTTATTAATTCTTTACTGCATGTTAAATATAGATAATTCCTTATACCCTACCTGCTTCACAGAGGTGAACTGAATTTAATATCATTTAGTTTAATTTAGTTTTAATTTGTTGAGAATAAAATGAGATGCTATAGGTATTAGGTATATAAATGTAAATATGAATAAGAATGAACTGAAAATACTTCAGAGATCATTTTATTGCTCTTCACTGGTAAGTACTGATATATTCACTCAGACCTAAACACAAGAATTTTCTGCTTTGAACCAAAATTATTTGGGATATAAGAAATAGAATATCACCTTAGTTAGCCACAAGAAGATCAATTAATTGGAAGGGTTCTAGGTCATCTCACAGAACCCAAGAAAGGCTAGGCTTCAGGAGAGACAGAATCAAGAACCCAAAACTCGAGGAACAAAGTCCAGTCTCTTCTCTCTTTGAAGTTTCTCTGCTGTTCCACCCCTCTCTTTGAAGCAAGCTTTGCTGTACATGGCTAGCCCTAATAGTACCAGGTCCTTCTTCAGAAGACCAACCTCGATTGAACAATGCCTTTTACATTTAATTATAAATGTCCAAGAGAATCATTTGATTGACCCATGTTGGAAGAGGCATTATCCTTGGTCAATCAAATATGATGAGCAGGAAGGTGGGAGTTGGGCATTGTGTAGGGTGCCAAAGGAGAAACAATGTAGAGAGATCATGACTATGTAGGTCATGGATTGAGCAAGTCTTCAAGGGTTAGCTATATAATATAAAAATTATTTCTAAATAAATATCTTTCTCTCTTTACATTCCACATGCACATGCACATACTCACACACATGCACACAATTGGTGAACAAGCATGGGGTCAATTCCATTAAAACAGCTAAATTCCTTACTTTACTATCTGACTAGACATGCTTCCTTTGTACTAGGCATTAGACATTAATGTAGCCTCAGTTTATTGTTGCATTTAAAATAATAACAGCTGACTATAGTCAATTAAAATTTTATTCAGCAAATATTCGCTCTATCCCAAATTACCTCCATTGGAAGAACATATTTCCTATCCCATTGATATTGGGCTTGGCCACATGACTTCTTTTGCAATTGGATGTTAGGAGACAACATGTGAGCTGGGGCTTGACATATGCTTGTGCAGGTGGGCATGGTCACTTATGTTCCTGTTTTTGACTAAAAGAAGCTTCTGCTTTGGTGCCTAATGGTTCAATGGGATGAAAGACATATAGAAAAGATTTGGACCCATTCCACATCTTGGAATCAAGCCCAGAGGAGGCCAGGTTAGACCCACTAAACCCAGTTGTGCTACAGACATGTAAGAAATAAATGTTTGTTATTGGATGCTACTGAAAATGTGTGTTTTCTGTTATTCAGTGAAAAATAATTGATACACAGCTGCTTGCCATGTATTAGGCATGTTATTTCATTTCATTAACTACCTACCTTACACTATGGACTCATATTAAGTTTGTATTAAGTTAAATGCCTATGATTTTTATCATAAAACATCTACTATGTTGAGTTTTAATTTATGTTTTGTAAAAATTACAAGCATCAACTTATCTGCATTAAATGTATTATTTACATTGTTACTATGCCTCTTTTTTTCCCCTCTTATTCACCTTTTATGTTGTCTAAAAGCCACTCTGAGTTCACATTCTTAACTCCAAAAATTGGGGTTCACTGTGTTTGTAGCTGAATATGAACTTAGAATTCAGATATACTTTTCCACATTGATTTCAAATACTGAAAATTTTAAACAGTTATGGGTAAGGTTTGTAAATAATGGCAAAGAATAAAATATGGCAAGTAAAAGGAACTTAAATACCTTTTTAGTTGTCCTTTTTTTTCTTTTCTTTTTTCTTTCTTCTTCTTCTTTTTTTTTTTTTTTTTTTTTTACTTACTGCTTCTTAGCTCATGACTTCCTTCAGTGGTTGACATAGGTCAAAGACCTTCAAATGTGGAACAACTGATTCATAAGTGTTGTTTTACAAATTACTTTTAAATGCCTCTCTGAGTAAAATAACTTCCCAAATCAACTGCATTAAAGAAAATAATTTTATGGAAAGATATTATATTTACAAATAATACATTACATCTAACTAACCCAGTGTAACTAAACCATTTTTGGCTATCCTGAATTTTTGCCTAGTGAAGTCCCAATTTAAAGCATTGTCTAGGACGACAAGGTAATTCTAACATTATTTTAACCCAACAACTTCTTGACATTTGAACAAAAAGAGTAATAATAACAATGAATAGTTTTTCACAGAAACCATGTGCTTCTCCAATAGACTTCAAGTGACCTCACTGAGCTTTCTCTATACCTGAAGCCCAATTTTCTTGAGCTAGATGTTTGGAATTCCAATCTTTAAAGAAAATCACTCAATTTGAGTATTCAAAAAATAATCTGAATTGCTTCATAAAAGGAAAATACAACCTAGTTGTTTTTCAAATTTAAGTATAATACTGAAGGAGAAAAGGTCAACATAGGAAAAACCAGTAAAAGTGCTTTGCAATTAAGTATCATTGATACTGCACACACCCTGTTTTAAATGCATTCAGGAGAAACAATGATATTTTCATTTATTCATTTACATACTCACCCAACCACACATAAAGCTATATGGATATATGTGTCTGAAAGATCAATTCTTAACATCTGTGTCTTTCCAACAATATCTGACCATCAGGGAGCTACAAGTCCCTTGTAGTTGCTGGGGAAACAATGACAGAACTCAAGCCAGCAATCAATTAAACTAAGGAGACTGTTCCATATCTTTGTTTTCTGGGAAGAGAACAGGTGTTTAATAATTTACATAAATTATGCAAAATCTAAAGCATTTACAGTAGCTAGACACTTAGCAACAGACAGGAATGAAGAGGTAAATTGGCTGATGATGTTGGGTATTATAGCGGTGCCTGCTAGCACTGCTATTGTTATGGGTCTGTCAGCATTTCCATTATAAACACTATGTTTCAGGATTTATATTTCAGTCCTAAAATCTGCCTTAGTGTTGTGCTTTTGTTCTGATACCACACTAGATAGATATGGAGATATGGCCCTTGACTAGTAATGTATCTCACTTGTAAACTGAATATTTTGTATGTGTGGAAAATTATTATTATTTGTTTTAAATTGTTTTTTATCTTTATTTATTATTGAGACAGAGAGAAACAGAGCATGAGTGGGGGAAGGGCAGAGAGAGAGGGAGACACAGAATCTGAAGCAGGCTCCAGGCTCTGAGCTGTCAGCACAGTGCCCGACAAGGGGCTCAAACTCACGAACTGTGAGATCATGACCTGAGCCAAAGTCGGACGCTTAACTGGCTGAGCCACCCAGGCGCCTCTGTGTGGAAAATTATTGGAATTATATTTAAGTTATTGAAACAAGATAGTAACAGAATTTAAACTCTTTTGTTTAGATAATATTCAGAAATGACTGCAATGGAAAAATATGCTTTAAAGGTCGTTTAAAATCTGCAGTATGAATTTGAATCTTTGGATAACATGTGAACCAAGTCGGGGACTTTATGCATCCAAAATAGCAAAGTTGATCATTTCAATCAATGAAGAGTTTTTTTGTTTTGTTTTTGTTTTGTTTTTGTTTTGTTTTTTGTTTTTGTTTTTTGAGAATTTTCCATGTGTTTCATCATATGCTAAATTCAGTAGGGAATACAAAGAATAAAACACAGTATCTGTCTAAAATAAACAGTCACCCTAGTTGGGAAATAAAACATAGACCCTTCTAACAATAAATGAAAATGACAGCAGTATCTATAACTACATTTTATGCTTATACAACAATAGAATGTTGAATTCTTTGTCATGGTAAAATGTACTATTTCAGTATAGTTTTTCCCCCTTGTAAATAATTTTCAATTAGTTGGCCAACACACAAACTTTTAAAACTCAACTTCACAATTAGGATATGCTGCTGAATTCTTGCCAGACATGTGGGAGCCTTAAATATCCTGGGGTAAATAAGCCCTTAGGAATAAGACACTTTTGTTTCCTGATATGATACCCAAGAGGTTTAAAATTCCTTTCACTTTGCATGTTTTAGACAAGTTAAACATAGCCTATGTGCCCTGGGAATTTTAAACTCATTTGGCAAAAGCAAAACCATACTTAAGCTCAACTCTTCCCCACTCTGTACCTGTACTTGTGCAGCTAGCCAGAGTTGGAGGAAAACACTCAACCCTGATGACTAGTCTCATTTCAAATTCATGACTGTGAGCCTCAGGAGGGAACTTAACACAGCCAGTCATCTCACAATATGTCCCAAGTCTCTTATTTTTCCCACTCTGATGACTGTTTCCCAATTCTCTTTCTTACCCTCAATACCTCCTCCCTCATCTTCACTCTCAGGAAGCATCTTGTTTCCTTCTTCATTGAAAAAATTACAGCATTCAGATAATTCTATCCCTGCCCTCCACAACTAACCTCCTGCACTGTTTCTCCACTCAAATACTCTGCTTTCATACTTGGTTCTGTAAATGAATAGCATCATATCTACTTGAGATAATCCCTCCCTGTGGATACTAGATTCAGCTGTCTCATCCTTTCTCAAAGAAATAGCTCTAGCAATTCTCCCTTCTAGCTCCTACATCATTGCATTTTTCACACTCTATTGGAAATGGCCATTACAATATACATAAAATTATTTCTGCCATAAAAATCCAAACCTTTCTCTTGATTCTTTATTCACCACCAGCTCCTTTTGCAGCAACACTTAAGAATGGTCTTCAGTTACCACCATGTAGACCCTTATCCTGTTTCTCTATATTCTCTATTAAATGTTGTTGAATTAGTGTTTGGAGTCCACTACTCCAACCAGATTTGCTGTCATCCCCTTCCTTATGGCCTTCTTGCTGCCAATTCTAATAGTCAATTCTTGTCCTAGTTACAACCCTTAGGGCATTTGATGCAGTCAATAATCTCCTCTTTTTTGATACATTTTCTTCATCTGGTGTCAGTATGCCACACTCTCTTGGATTTCCCCTACTTTAATTCTTTGTCATCATTGCTGGTTCTTCCTCTTTTTCCTTACCTCTCAGTGTGGACTGAGCAGTACTTGTTCACTTCCCTGTGTATTCTTGCTCCTTGCCGAACTTATTCAGTCTTCAAATAAGATCTAAATGTGCATGGTGCTTAAATTTATATCTCCATCCCAGACCTCTGTCTTAAACCCCCAGATTCATATATTCAATTTCCCATTTGAGTTTTCCATCTAGTTATCTAACAGACAACTCAAATTCATCATGTCCAGAATGAAATTTCTGATCTTCCTCCAATAATTGAAACCCTCACTTTCCAGTTGCTGGTAACTCCTTCCTTCTGCTTATTCAGCTGAAAATTATGAAATCATATTTGATTCCTGTGTTTCATACCACACAAAAAATCAATTTCACTCTATCTTCAAAATGTCTTCGTGATCTGACCACTTTTCACCACTACTACATTCCCACGGCTATCGCTGTGGGTCAAGCTACAATTTTTTCTTACCTGGATTACTGCAATAGCCTCCTAACTGGCTTCTATTTTGCCCATTTAAATCAATTCACAGCACACAGAAAATAGACTTTTTTTTTTTTAAATGTAAGTCAGATGATGTCATTCTTCTGCTGGAAACACTGTGAGAATTCTCATTTGATTTAGAGCAAGGCCAAAGTCCTTAAAATGGCCTGAGCTCCTACATGATTAGCTCCTTAAACTCATCTACTTTTACTCCTTTTTCTCACTCTTCTCCAGCCAACAGGCCTCCGTGGGGTTCCTGAACAATGCTAACAGTTCCCTTGTAGTAGGGTCTTTGCATTGACTATTTCTTCTGTTTGGACTGCTTATTCGTACAGTTCACTCCCTCTTCTCCTGGAGCCTTTGCCCAAATTTCCTCCTCTCAATGGGGCCTGCCTGATCTCTAATGAATACTACCACCTTGCCTTCATCCTTAACATTCTTGATCCCCAACTTTACTTTGTCTCCAAACATGGATCTTATTATCTTTTATTTTTTTAATGTTTATTTATTTTTGAGAGAAAGAGAGTGAGAGACAGAGACAGAGACAGAGCATGAGTTGGGGAGGGACAGAGAGAGAGGGAGACACAGAATCTGAAGCAAGTTCCAGGCTCTGAGCTGGAAAAGAAATGCACAGACTATGAACTGTGTATTTAAGAACAAATCTTAAGGCATCTATAGTGCTTCTATATTGGTGTCCATAAAACACAGGTGTACAACTTTGCTTCTGCTGCTTTAAGGAAAAAAAGCCCACTTTCGCTTGCACACTTGTGGCATACACATATCAATTCACTGCAAATAGTAATAATGTGGGATATTTTCCCTCCTCTTCTTCAAAAATAAACATGTTCTCATTCTTTAAATCCCTAGTCCAATCCTTTTTTAAAAATTTATTTGAGAGAGAGAGAACAAGTTGGAGAGGGGCAGAGAGAAAGGAGGACAAAGGATCTGAGTTGGGCTCTGTGGGGACAGCAGAGAGCCCGATGTGGGGCTTGAACCCAAGAACTGTGAGATCATGACCTGAGCCAAAGGCAGCCACTTAACCAACTGAGCCACCCAGGCTCCCCGCTCACCCCCGCCTCCGCCAGTCCAATCCTTTGGACTGAAATACAAAACAAACCAATTTTCCAGCTGAAAATTCCATGTAGTACTTCTCATTTCTTTTGTAATGGTGCAACAAGATGTCTATGCAAACACCCTTTGGCAGTTTTAGGAATCTTTCCAAGATTATCTGAAATAAGCTGTGTGAATTGGAGGCACTTTTGTTATCCAACAAGCTTCAGGATTCACAGGCCATTCATTCAATTATGTCTACAATAGGTAGAATAAACACTGTGGATGCTTGAAACAATTAATTTCACGTGCAGGGGTATCATGAAAGGAGAAAAGAGAAAATATGATACTTTCCCACAATTCTAAATGTTGCCCTTTAGGTAGGATTTGTGAAAGGTGAAGCAGTTGATTTCTCAAAACCTAATCACATCCATAATGGAGATTTTCTGATAACCTTCAGCAATTTCTGACTGTGTGAAGTCATAACTGCTGGTCCTAAAGCAATTCGTGGTCTGCATGCTCTCTACTCTGCCTATGCCTGCTTACAATCTGCAACTGAAAAGTTCCTCCAGGGCTTTAAGAACAGTTGGCCTTATGGTTACAGGGTAGGTAGCATTAGAAGGAAGGAAGGAAGGAAAGGAAGGAAGGAAGGAAGGAAGGAAGGAAGGAAGGAAGGAAGGAGAGAAGGAAAGAAAGAAAGGAAGGAAGGAAGGAAGGAAGGAAGAGAAAGAAGGAAAGAGAAAGAAAGAAGAAAAGAAGGAAGGGAAGAAGGAAGGGAAGAAGAAGGAAAGAAAGATCCATGTAAAGGAAAGCATCAGTTTTTTGTCTTATGTACATTTTTAAAATGTAGTTTTTAAATTTATCATGCTCTGCCATTTCTCACCACATGAGTGGAACTTGAGCATGTTATGCTAAATGAAATAGTCAAGACAGAAAAAGACAAATACCATATAATCTCACTTTTGTGGGGAACAATAAACAAACTAACAAACAAATAAATTAGTAAATAAAACCAACTCGTAGATAATAGAGAACAGATTGGCGGTTGCCAGAGATGGATCTGGGAGGGAGATGGGTGAGATAGATGAAGATGGTCAAAAGGTTCAAACTTCCAGTTATAAAAGACATAATATTGGGGATATAATGTACAGTATGACTATAATTAATAATACTATACTGTATGTTTGAAAGTTCCTATGAGACTAGATCTTAAGAGTTCTCACCATAAGAAAAAAAAAGTAGGTAACTATGTGTGGTGATTGATGTTAACTAATTTTACTGTGGTGGTCATTTTGCAGTATATACATATATTAAATCATTACATTGAAACTAACACCTAAAACCAATATAATGTTGTAGTTGCTTATCTCAATAAAAATAATAAATAAAATTTTAAAAAGAACAGGAAAAATGTAGTTTTAATAAATTTTTTGGCCAAGGCTAGAAAATATTATCTTTTCATCTTAAAGATCAAAAATGAAACACAGAAATATTTCATACTTTGTTTCTGCCGAAGCTTTAGCCCCTTCTTCATAAATTTCCAATATATCAAAAACATCCCCTGGGCAATGTGTTTGGAGTCCACACAAAAATTTTTTTTATTTCTCCAGAATAAAAAAACAAAAAACCACAACAAACCTTTTGATGATATTATAAGCATATTAACTAAAAATAAGTTTTATACATACATATAATGCAAATGTAGGAGAAGAAAATTTCATTTAACAAAATTGGCTTTTAGAGTAAAGTGATCAGGAAACTTGGAATTAGTTGTCAGTTCGTGCATTAACACTATCTTCTCTCCTTATTTCTTTTTCTCCTTATTGATTTTATTACGAAGAATTCTCTCAATAGGATTGTAAGAATTGAATAGGAGAATATGAACTTTGAACTTTGTAGGTAATTAGGCAATGTCAACTCTTCGCTCTCTTCAGATCTGTTCTGGCATAAGGCAAGGTATAAATAAATAGTTAGCAATAAAAGAAAAAAAGAAAAAAGAAATAAAACCCCCCTCCTATCTTCTTCAGTAAGGAAGAATTGCAGTGAGAGCAAATGGTAACTTATTTAAGGCCCTTGCCAAAGAAAAGAGAAATAATCAAGAATATTTGTTATTTTGTAGCATTCTCAAGAATGTATCATGCTGTGTGAACCAGACTAAGGCCATCTTTTAGAAATCTACCTTGATGACCGCTCTATGACCTAAAGCCAGCTGGAGCACAGATCCTGGGCCCCTCTGCCCTATTTTTTCTTTTGCTTAACCACACCCTTAGGTACACCCTGGGGGCATAATGTCATTGAACTGCTCTGGAGTTATGACTAGGATTCTCCAACATATTTGTCAACAGCTAGACACCAAGAGGTGACTTTACTGCTTGCCTGTTTGTACCCATCAACCTTTGTCCCACATTTCCCTTAAGCCCTGCTTTCCAGCTATCTCTTAACTCAGACAAAGGACCCTACAGGTATAGCAGTGATGGAAACCGAAGCTATGTCTCTAGCAATAATGACGGCCCAGACAAAGATCTCCGGCACCCAGACCAGTTGGAGCTAAATCCCCACTTGTGCCTGAGCAGATGGACCACGGAGTGACCCACAATTACCTTTACCTCATTATAATGCTAAAATCTCTGCTCAAGGAGGAGTACAAGCTTCATTTGTAGAACACAAGCCTCATTTACATTGTACCTATGGAAATGTTTCCTTCTGTCCTCCTTTGCAGATAAGGACTAGTCTCCCCTGTCCAAATAATCATCCTAACCCCAAATAAAAGGAACCCATTCACTCTTGCTGGGGTAGTCACAGCTTTGGAAGTTATTCCTCGAGAGCTCCTTATTTGCTGCAATTAGTTTCCTTTGTGCCGAAGTTCACCTGGTGTGGTTTCCATCTGCAAGTCACCAAGAAGCCAACTGCGAGCTGGTTGGGTTACATTTCCTCCCAGGTGGCCTACCAGCAAGTGCTCCCCGGCCTAGAGGGCTGTTAAAGCGGCTCCTAATAGAAGTTGGGGTTGCAGAGATCTGCTCCTCTTACAGCTGCCCGAGACATGCTTCTATCTGTAAGTCTCCTTAATACACCATTTTTTTGTTAAGCTGGACTTGTCAGTCTTTCCGTTCAGTTTTACTGCTCCTTCAGCCTTCGGCATTTGTTTTGCATATATGGTCCCTTCCTTTTACAGAACAATTGGCAAGCCAGCCAGGAGGAGCCTAGGGACCCCAGAATGAGCGAGGGGAATGAGGCTTCTGTGGGCGAAATCCCCAAGTGGCTAAGCATCTTGGTGTGGGGAGGCATGATCATTTGCTTGATGCCCATAGACCACCGCATGAGGAGGGGATGCCTGAAAATCTGGGTCCTTCGGCTGACCACCGATGCCCAGCTAGCAGCAGCAACAAAAGTAAGGCAGGCGGAGGATGAATTCTAATTGGAGAAGAACATGAGACTATCCTCCTCCCTTTGGGCTTCTAACTTGGCAGATGAGATCAAAACTCAGGACGCATAGATTGAGACCTTCATGTGTTATCTCTCTGTGCACTTGGGGGGCCTAAAATGTGGCGGCTTCACTCTGAGCTGTCACTAGGAAACCAGACTGGGATGCTAATACATGAACATGTATACCTGGAAAGTAGGATGTGTTTTCTCAGTAAGAGAAGGTAGGAGAAATGGAGATGCATTTTTTGTTGTTGTTGAGAGTAAATAAAGTTAATTTTTCCCTGAAAAAGTTGTTTTAAGAGAAAAAGACAGGGCAAAATGGAAATATAGAAAATAAAGTTGTAGTTTTGTGGAAAAGGAATTTTATATGGAGTCAAGTTGGCTAAGATTAAAATGTAACTTTTTTTAAGTTTATTAATTTATTTAGATGTGAGAGTGAGAGTATGAGCAGGGGAGGGGAGGGGGGAGAGAGAGGGAGGGAGGAAGAGAGAGAGAGAGAGAGAGAGAGAGAGAGAAAGAATCCTAAACTGGTTCCACAGAGTCCCACACAGAGGTCAATCTCACAATGTCATGAACCATGAGATCATGATCTGAGCTGAAATCCAGAGTCAGAAGCTTAACTGACTGAGCCACCCAGGTGCCCTAAAATGAATTTATTTAAAAATGAGTTTTAATGTTGGGGCACCTGGGTGGCTCAGCCGCTTAAGCGTCTGACTTTGACTCAGGTCATGAGCTCGCGGTTTGTGGGGTTCTAGTCCCACGATGGGCTCTGTGCTGACAGCTTAGAGCCTGGAGCCTGCTTTGAATTCTGTGTCTCCCTCTCTGTCTGACCCTCCCCCACCCATCCTCTATCTCTCTTTCAAAAATAAATAAACATTTTAAAAAAGTTATAAAAAATGAATTTTAATGTTAAAAGTAAGCTATTGTAAAATTAGAATCTCATTTTTCTCTCTGTTAGAAGGACCTCCGACTTGGGGTACCTGGCTAGCTCATTTGGTAGAGCACATGACCCTTTATCTCAGGGTCATGAATTCATGCCCCACCTTGGGCGTGGAATTCAGGCAAAATTAAAAAAAAAAAAAAAAGGACATTCAAATCTTAAAAACAAAAATTTTTTTAATGTTTATTTATTTTCGAGAGAGAGAGAGAAAGAGAGAGAGAGAGAGCACAGGGAGGGCAGAGAGAGAAAGGGAGACCCAGAATCCAAAGCAGGCTCCAGGGTCTGAGCTGTCAGCACAGAGCTTGACGTGGGGCTGGAACCCACAGAACTGTGAGGTCAAGCCCTGAGCCGAAGTCGGACACTCAACCGACTGAGCCACCCAGGCATCCCAAAGGACATTCAAATCTTAAGTGTCTTCTTCAAATATAAGTGGAGAAGGCTTAAACCATCTCAATAGGTGAACTTATTCTATCTACCAGAAAACAAATCTAGATCCAACTTTCGTAATGAATGACTTTTGTACCTATTTCATGGCAGCAATTTGAAACAGAAGCTATAAAGTCTCTCCATCTTTCTGCGGATATAGCCTCTTTGAACTCATCTACTGTTTACGGGTTAGAATCACACCAGGGCTTTCCAGGAGGCCCTAATGTAGTTAGCAGGTAGGATCCCTAGGGTAGATGCCAGCCACCTTGCTCTTCATTGTACTGGCAGTATGTCCATTCTATGAAAGCAGGGCATCCTTGGTTCTGTTGACTGTGGTTTCTCTGCCACATTTTGCTTAGCATGTGATTTTTGAATATATGAATTCAGGATCTTGATATATACCCTGCGACTTGTCAAAGCCGTAAGATGTCGAGAAAGTTTTTCAACACGTTCATTTGTAAAGTGAGGTAATAGCACCTCCCTTGAGAGGTTGTTGCAGGGCTCTAATAGGATATCATAGGCTAAATGCTTGGCATAAGACACAATGGTAGGTTCGCAGCAAACATGCTTCCTTCCTACCCAACTTATAAAGTTACATTTAAAAGATGTAATGATGTCGTTTGTAAAGTTAATTAAAGTATGGGAGACACGAGAGCATTCCTGCAAGTATGGAAGTATTTTTGTTTGTTTCTTAAAAACTCCAGTGCTCCCTGGTGAATTTTAGTATTAAAAAAACAGAAATATCTGAGTGGTAAGCACCATATGCTCTGTTGGCTTTTATTTTATTTTATTTTTTCAAAAGATATCTCTTATCACATTAGTGCAAAGCCCGTTTCAAAATGCTGTACAGAGACTTTTGCAGGCTGTAATGAATTGTTAAAGAAAAAAAAAGGTTTAAATGAGCGATTAAAAACAGGAATTTGTTGAGTTGAATAAAAGCTATCCTTAGAAATGTGGTTTCCTCTGAAAAAAAAAATCTACATGGAAGTGTTTACTCATGAAGCTTGTTTGATGATCCCCACCTGATGTGTCTCACCCTATGGTCACCACAGGATAGATTATATAATGTACACTGGTTTTGAAAACATATAATCTATTCTCCTTTGCCTCAGTGCTTGTATTTCATGCTGACACATTCAGCTGAAACCCCGTCTGATATATCAAGCCCTTTATGTTGGCTTACTTGATGGTCTGGAAAAAGAAAAAGGACATTAGTGTCTCCTTTTTTGCTCTTTTGGATACCTTTTAGAGTAATCTCTTTTTAGTAATGGGCAAGTAACTTTAAATATATTGTGTGTGTGTCTGTGTGACACGTCTTTTTTGTCTTTGATACCTATCCCAGAGAGTATCCAGTTAATGAAACAGTGTGCTGTATCCTCTCATAAAGAATGGCGTATGTATTTGCTCTCATCAAAAATCATATCTGATTGCTATCATTCCTAAATCTTTTTCACTTGTGTTTGCTTTCCAACTTTCCACCTGCACAGAAACTCAGCCCTTTACTGATCTTGCGTTCCTCTACGATACTTTTTTTTAGGGACTTAGCAGTTCATGTTGTTCATTGTATGAAAATAAAGGTTTAGTATTGTGGAATGCGTACAGCAGAATCAATTAAATTGCCATTCAGCCAGTTAGAATATATCTGAGTATGTCATTAATTGTTCAGGATCATGGTAATATTGATTCAGTTTTGGCAGCTCATGCCAATTAGAGAAGTTACAGATATGGCTGTCAGAGATAGGATTCAGTCTTACTCAGTGATTTTACAGACCTGACAAAAAAAATAGTAAGTTATATGACAATAAAAACTGCAGCCTCACATCAATTGAATTGAGTAATGGATCTGCAAAGAAAGTGTATTTATTTGGAGGCTCCAGCAAGAGAACTCGTCTCCTTATATAGTCTTCCTTATATAGTCTTATTTTAAGAATGGTTTACCTTTATCTGGAAATTGACAGGGAATCGCAGCTTTAGTTTGACACATATGAAATGATTAAGTAGCAAAGGGATGCTTATGAGCTCTATCAACCATGGTGATCAATGGGGCAAAGACGTCACAGGCGGATCACACTCATTTCTGGAATGTATTCCAAGCATTGAGCAACTACTTGGGAAGAGAACAAGGCACTATTTACACTTGAGGGAAAGCGTCCCATGCCTGCTATGTTCACATAGGAAATTTTGCCAAAGTCATCTCCTCAATCTGCTTTGGGAATAAAGAAAATGTATTTGATGACATTCATGGGTTATTCTGTTAGATTACCTAACTTTTCAAAAGAGAAGTTTCCATGTAAAGCATACTGCTTTGAGACTGGTAGGGATGAGGGCTGCTTGTGTTGTTTATTTCATTCGTTACTAGATTTTTATGATTTTTTATTCTCTTTCTCCTGACAATGTGTTAGCCTGTATATCCTTCCTGTTGGATGTAAATTTGAGGATAAGTACTTTAACAATTATTTTCTTTGTGTTTTCTTTCCTTCCTTCTCCAAATTACCACAGTGCTCCATATAAAATAGATTCACAAAATGTTCACTGAATCTATTCTGTTTAGATAGACATAACTTTATAAGTTTGAAACTGTCAAATGCCATTAAAGGTCCTCATTTTCACATTTACTGTTGTATCTACCAGCCAGGAAAGGTTTATTTTAAACATTAAGAAGTTCTTCTTGCTTGATGAGTATAATTATAATGTGCTGAAGATGTTAGTTTTGGGTGTTTGGCATCCATTCCTATGAAAGTCCTCTATTTTAGTATTATTTTTAAAGAATATGTTACCTAGTTATGCGCTGCATTCATGTCCACAGTCTCTGTAGACATCATATTATGTACTTTATGAGCGTTTGTAAGACCTATTACTTAAATATAATACCAGACTTTTCCGGCATACTCGAGCATATCACAAATGACTTTTATGTGAGTTCCTATGCCATATTGTTTTTGGTATAATTCTTAACTAGAGGGTGCAAATTTTATATGAACTTTGTGCAAAAACATAGAGAGCTTCAAATTTCTAATTCTTTTTCTTTAGAAAGAGGTTCTGTCAATATTCATTCAAGTTGGAAGAGAGAGAATATGAACAGATGGCTGTGGCAAACAGCACATTGCAATTGGGAAGCAGTGTACAGGTACTAGTGACTATGACATTTGGTATTCCATAATAGTCTTGAAAATTAATTTTAAATCAGGCTTCAAAATCATAATAAAGAGCAACTCATATATTATTCATTTCTTTATTCTGAAGGCTAATGTTCAGAGTGTTAAGTACAATATATGCTGGAAGAAGGTAAAGGAAATGTGATTTTCAATTAAACACATAAAGTGTGTTTCAAAACTCTTGGCATGACCTTAGTTATTTTTCTAGGATCACTGAATAACTTTTGCAGTACCCTGAGACTTTTAGCTCCAAGGACTATTTACAATTAAAAGAGAATATCAAGTTAAAGAGTGTAAGGGAACTGTTTTAAAATTTTTAATTTTATATTTTATGCAGACTCTGGTTGAATTTTTGAAGGTAATTAGTTGGTCGGATGCCAGAAGTGGTAAATATTTTATACTTGCTCATGGAAACAGGTAGCTGGAATGTCAGATTCGTACACATCATCAAAAAGCAGACAATTATCATGTATGCTAATGTATAGATGGCTGCCTCCAAGGTTCACAGGTAATCAGACCTTTTCTGAAGAGTTCAGCATATATTTCTATTTCTATTTAAAATAAATATTGCCACCTGAGTAAAACTTTTGATTTTTTTGGAGCAGCTTCTTGGGTAATGGTGATATTATTACAGCAAGGGTGGCTTGTTACAATATTATTCCTTTGGGTTACCAGTTCTGATTATCTTTGTGATATTCCAAGCAGAGCATTCTTTAAAGTAATAGAAACTTTCCTAACTAAAACGTCTCAAATTACATCTATTTTTTTTCAAGAGACAATAATTATGTAAAGCAAAGAAATTAGAAAATGAGAAATACCTCCATGAACAAAGAGATTTCAGCCCAGACCT
The DNA here is from genome assembly GCA_028646485.1 of Cryptoprocta ferox. Taxonomy (NCBI): domain Eukaryota; kingdom Metazoa; phylum Chordata; class Mammalia; order Carnivora; family Eupleridae; genus Cryptoprocta; species Cryptoprocta ferox. Next base: position 36,999,211 of record CM053570.1, read on the forward strand.
GTATTATTCTCAAGGCATTCATTAATATATGTGGATCTCTATGTGGGGTGTGTGTGTGTGTGTGTGTGTGTGTGTGTATGTGTATTTGCCTTTAAAACAAATTTGAATTGTTGGAGGGCGTGTTTTGCTATTGTGAGGCCATAGTGGGTATGTTTTCTGCCCTGAGAATATCTCAGAGATAATTATGTATCAAATAGGATAAATATTTCATAATGGAAGTGATGTGGATACTGGTATTTTGTAGACATATGCTGAATTCTTTCCTGGCACTTACCTGATAGAAAACTTTGTAACCAGTTACAAACCTGGTTTGTACCTCTATAATCCTCATGTGTGAAATAGGTATAACAAAAATAGAGAAGTCACAGTGTCATTGTAGGCATTTTTTAAGTATTTTATATATATATATATATATATATATATTACATGATTAAGATACTTTACCTATTTTTATTGTTATACTTTTATGTATCAGTAGGGACATACATATTAACTGTTAAAATTAAGGGACTTGACTTTAATCAGCAGATTTTAGGGGAGGCCTACTTTGCATAAGGTATTATGATCAACAATGAAAAGACTTTTTTTTTATCAATATGGTAGAATTTTCATGGGGTTCTGACATGGATTATCTTGTTGGAGTCTCACAAGGTCCCTGAAATGAAAAAGCTTAGGAAAGTCAAAACAACTTGACTGAAAGTCAAAACAACCTCTTCATGGCAGAGTAAGGATTACTGACCTAGGAGCATCCTTTTCTTTCTTTCTTTCTTTCTTTCTTTCTTTCTTTCTTTCTTTCTTTCTTTCTTTTTCTTTCTTTCTTTCCTTCCTTCCTTTCTTCTTCCTTCCTTCCTTCCTTCCTGTAAACTCTACACCCAACGTGGGTCTTGAACTCGTAACCCCAAGATCAAGAGTCTGATGCTCTACCAACTGAACCAGCTATGCACCCCAGGAGTCTTCGCAAACCCTTTTACCTCCCAATGAAAGTGAAAATTCTCTGCTTCTAATTGAAAGTAAAAATTCTTTTCCATTCTCCCACTGTCTAAAAATTCTCTCATCTATTTCCATCACTAAGTCCTCTGCAACAAACACATTAACTGTTTTTAATGACATCCTACTAGTTTGACTCCTTCCTATTGATTCTGTCAAATTAAAGGGTAAACTTCACATGGGGAAAATCAAGTGTGTGAAACATAATTTAATTAAAGGAGACAGACATAAGATGCTTTTACACTGTGCAAAGAAACTACATAGTGCATTGTTGGTAAACGTGCATGCATATGTAACACCTATGTTGTACTTATCGTGTCTAGGAAGGGAAGCAGGTCTCATCTGTCACCAGCAAGAAGTCAGTGTCACTATTAGTTGATTACATGCACACATGCAGTCCAAAGGCTATTGCAAAAGTGTTTACTACATTTCAGACTCGAGCACAACATAGGTGTGATGAGTGTCTGCACGACCCACCACAGGGTCTTCTTCCTTCTCTCATCCCTCTGTGTTCCCTCTGTCTTCTCACTCTGCCTCCTCTCCCTGCCTTCATCCTGGAGGCCAACAGCTGTGTCATCCTCCACTAATGATGGTAATATGTGATCTAGAACCTGCAGATCTTTTAAAAAGGACTGTTTAATAATCAAACACACCTTGTCTTATAAATAATGACTGCATCTTAAACCATAATCATATTATTAAAGGAAAGAAACAAAGTCTTTTTAAGGCAGTAATTGTTAAGAAATGAAGAAAGGCTAAAACACTATTAATTTGAATCATGGCTCTGTCCCTATGAACTGTGTGATCATAGCAGATTACAATCTCTTTGAGTCTCTGTTCCTTATCTACAATATAGAGATAATAATGGGGCCTTGCTCCTGTGGTTGCTGGGAGGGTTATATGAATTAATGTAAGTATGAGGCTCCTAGGTTATTGCCTAATGCTTAAGAATTACTTGGAGTTTTGGTATTGTTAATGTTATGATTTTTTATATTTACCATAAACTTACTTGTTACCATGTTGAGAAGGAAAGAGTGAGGAGGAAAAGTGAAAACTAGTCTCTAATAGATACATACACTAATTGCTTAATTAAATTATTGAACCAAGTTTTTGTTTATTTAGAAATGTTTCAAAGTTTTGAATCTTTTCTCACCTACAACTCTCACATATCACACACAGGTATACATGTAAACAACAACAGTGTCCCTGCAGATGTCAAGGAGAGTATGCATTTTTCTTACTTTAATTTTTTTAAACTTTTTAATATTTTATCACATATACATAGAGAAAAGAATTAAAGGAATTCCCACAATGGTGCTATAGGATTGCAACTGATAGAATGACTAATTTTATTTGTTGTAAGGGGTAATGGAAAACATTTGAGTCCTGATCTTAAAGGATGAATAGGAAGTTGTCAGCTTGGAAAGGGGAATTTCAAACTGAGAAATGAAAGCAGCAAAAGTGAAATCACAGGGATATTAAATACCTCTGTTATGGAATGGGTGTCACTAAACCATTGTAGGTGTGTTTTTTAGTTTGAGTTCTGTGGAAATAGATCCTGAAACTGAGGGTTGCATGTGGAGGTTTATTGGAGAGTATTTTCAGAAGCAATACCTGTAAGGAAGTGAGGAAGGCACGACTGGGTGGAAAAAAGAATTGACTTTCAAAGCAAAGGCAACAGAGTCATCAACCCATCTGGTGCTGGTCCAGCTTTCAGTTTTCTCTAACTGAGGTGAGAGGGCCAGATATTATTGTCCCTGCGTCATCAGTCTCAGCCAGGGGCTACCTTTAGAAGGAGGAGACTTGGACAAGACTATGGCCTAGACAGAGCTGTTGTGAGCCATATACCATCTCTGTCACAACCACTGCACGTTGCTGATGTAGTGCAAATCTGGGTGTACACAATATGTAACAAAATGGCACGGCTGTGTTCCAGTAAAACTTTATGTACTAAAGCAGGCAGCAAAGTGCAGGTCCTAGTTTGCTAACCCCAGGCCTAGAGTAATTCTCACTGAGGGACACGGCTTGGAGACACCATCAGTTAATACTGCCAGAAGCTGGGGGATGGGTACTCATCGCTCAAGAGGGCATTTGGATGGCATGCCACAGTGCACTACCTTCACCGCCTGCATCCTTCAGACCTACATGCTGCTATGGCAAGTCTGCCCCACCCATTCTCCATTATCTAAGGTAGTTCTCTGTTTCTACTTCAATTAAAGTAGGTCATCACTTTTCCTAAGCTTCCAAGGGTTATCATCACAGCATGTTAGCACCATCTCGTCAGGGCTTTTCTACCAGGGGAAAAAGCTCCCATGTCAATAAACTCTCTGTTAGCCAATTTCACTTCCCACCACTCCCACTTCCTTGGGTTAGCGCCTTGAGGATCCAGTTCCATGGAGACTCTTCTGGCTCATGCTGGTAGCTGTCAGCTAGGCTCTGCAGCTCCTTTGGCATTTACTCCCTCCTCCTCTGCACCAGGCCCAGCAAATCCCCACTCAAAGCTGTGCTTACATTTCTTATTGTCTGACTGCTAGAGGGGGAAGTGGGGACAGACCAGGAGAGGGGCAAGTGTCAGGGTCCCAAGAAGTTAAACTTGATTCATGTTGCCTGCCTATAATTCAAATGTACCCCCACCCACCAGATTCTTAAAGTACACTGGCAGATTTCTTAGCCTGATAAATAATATAGCAAGAAGAAGTGGAAACAGCCACTATGGCCCAAGTCTGAAAATACCGCCTCAATAGAAAATATGGTCATTGCGGGGTGCTTGGGTGGCTTAGTCAGTTAAACATCTGGTTCTTGATTTTGGCTCATCATGATATTATGTTTTGTGGGTTTAAGTCCCACATCTGGCTGTGTGCTGACAGCATGGAGTCTGCTTGGGATTCTTTCTCTCCCCCTCACTCTCTTGTGAGCGTGTACCCTCTCTCTCAAAATAAATAAACTTAAAAAAAAAGAAAAGAAAAGAAAATATGGTCATTGTGTCTTTCTTTTTAGTGGCGGTAGGCCAGAAACATGGAGCTCTGGGGCAAAATGATAGTAGGAGATTTTGCATATAAAGGAGGAAATCTCAAATAAGATCTTCTTTAACAAACACTGCTAATGCCTTCTTGATATTATTGTTCTTCATTAGTAAAAAAATCCTGATTTTTATTCTAGCAAATTGCCACCCGGGATAGAGACATTTAACAGCCTCCTTTGCAACTATATTAACCTACATGACTAAGTTCTGGCTAAGGAGTTGTAAATAAAAGTGACATATGACACTTACAGAATTCTTCAAAAAAGATTGGGAGGGGAGGCTCTGTTTCACTTCTTCTCCTTGGAGCACAGAAGTAATAACTAGAGCTCTAGCAACTATCTTTCAAAGGAATTTGATCTTTGGGCTTGAATTTTGTGCTGGAAATTTGATAATTACAGAGGGCTTTTATATTCAAATTTGATATTTTATCACTAGAATAGTTTAACATTGATAACTTCTTAGTGTATTCTCCTTGTGTTTTCACTTGATCTTATTACAGACTCTTTGGTCTGCTTATTTTTGACAACATGGTTGGGGATGAGAAGTAGAATACATTTTCACCTTTTGGTATAAATTGGCCTTTGGTTTTGATGTGCTTAATGTACTATGTAATCATTTTCAAATCAAAATCAGTGTAGCCCCCAAATCAGTTTGGATTCAAGTCTTTACTGGCCACCAGTGGTTTCAAGAGAACACTCAAAGGGGATGGTATTGGAAGAATGGCTTCATGAAAGTAGGGACAGTACTGTCATGATGTGCTGATTTACTCTCCTAAGTGGAATAGTTACAGAACCTGAGAGTCCTTAGGTTTAATGGTTAAGATCAATGACTTAACATAATAAAAACTTCAGGAACAGTATTGAGTACATTGGCAAGGCTTACTCTCCACTCCTGATGTCCCCTTTTATGCTGATGAAATTCTATGAACATAATGCTTCTGGGGCTCTCTTTCATCCTCCTTGCTCCCCCCACCCCTCACCTCCCTACCTCCCAGGGGAAATAAAGTGATTTATCTGACTATGGAGAGGAGAGGAAAAGAACATGCATAGACCAGTCTACTGCTCTCTCCTTTCTCTTGTGAATGAGCTGTCTAAAGAATGCACATGTCCTTATCAATTCTGTGTGTGGTAGTTCAGCACTCCGTCTGCCTGAATGGGTAGGTGGGAAGTTCAGTTTTGGGAAGCCCACTTGCCCACAATGTAAGACAATGCCCAACACAAAATGTGCATTCAAAAAGTATCTAATATATAAAGATTGTATCGGATAGTTAAGCAAACACCTGTGTAACAATCACCATGTCAAGAAGTTGGTCAAGATTGTTAACATCCCTGTGTGTCTTTTCTGGATCTCAACTCTATCCCTATAATTAAAAGCATCGTTACATATATTTTTGTATGTTTTTCTTTGTAGTTTTATCACAAATGCATATATTACTAAAACTGTAGTTTTACCTATTTCTGGATTTTATAAAATTAAATCTGTTATGAGTTGAATTGTATTCCTGTTAAAATGTATATGTTTTGAAGTACTAACCCCTAATACCTAAAAATGTTAGTTGGAAATAGGGTAATAAAGTTAAAGTGAGGTTATTAGGGTGTGCCCTAATCCAATATGACTGGTATCCTTCTAAAAGGAAACTTGGATAGACACCTATAGAAGGAGCTGACATGAAGACACAGAGAGAAGACAGCCATCTACAAGGCAGGGAGAAAGGTCTGGAACAGATTCTCCCTCAGAGCTCTCTGAAGGAATCTACACTGCCAACATCTTGATCTCCCACTTGTAGCCTCCAGAACTGTGAGACAATGCATATTTGTTATTTAAGCCATCTTAGCAGCCCTAGAGAACCAGTATAGATTTATGTAGTATGCTCTCTGTCTTCTCAATTTTGTGAGATTCATCCATGTTTTTGAAATGTAGCAGTAGTTTATTTTCATAAACTATATGAAAATAGCTATATTATATTTCATGGTATAAATATTATAAATGTTATCTCTTGATTTTATACATTCTGTTATTGATGGACATTTCTTTTCCATGCCCTCAAGCAGCCAGTCAGACCACATTCCACTGACCATAAGTCCATATATGTTATAGGCTTGAGCCACTTCTTTTTACACTCAAAGAAAATGAGTAGAATCACTGTCCGGAGATCTGCCCATTGGGAGAATTTTCTCTCGCCAGTGTCTTTCAAGACCATCTGAGTGAAGCTGTTCTCTAGATGCCATTCTTGTTCAGCTTGCACCCACCATCTGAGCCAACAAATCTGTAATAATCAGAATTCTCCAGTTTCCAAAAACACATTCCTCGTTTCCATCTGTGGTCTTATCAGAAGCAACTTTAACATTTATATTTCTACCAACATCCTCTTTATGATGATACACTAAGAGGACAGAAGCTTTCTCTCTAGCTCTCCTCTTTCCTTTTTGAGTTCTTACCAGAATTGCCTTTAACATCCGTATTTCTACCAACATTCTCTTCAAGGAATTCTAAGCTTTTTCTAACAGCACACTCAATTTCTTCCAGCCTCTGTACAATATGCAGTTCCAAAGCTTCTTCCCCATTTTCAGGTATATTTTTACAGCAGAAACCTACTTCTTGTTACCAAAACCTATTCATTTGTTGGGGCTGTCATAACAAAGGACCACAGATGGGGAGGAACTTATTTTCTCACAGTTGTAGAGGCTAGAAGTCCGAGTTCAAGGTGCCAGCAAGTTTGTCTTCCCCTAAGGCCTCTCTCCTTTGCTTGTGGATGGGTGGCCATCTTCTGTTATCTTCACATCCTCTGTACCTGTCTGTGTCTTAATCTTCTCTTCTTATAATGACACCAGTCAGATTAGATTAGGTCCCAACTTAGTGACCTCACTTTGATTAAATTAGCTCCTTAAGGACCCTATGTCCAAGTCTATATGCTTTTTGGGGTATTGGGGGTTAGGACTTCAACATCTGAATTTCAGGGGGACATAATTCTGCCTATAACACCATCCATGAATGGAGTTCCGAGATTTTCCTCCTCCTTTAGCTGCTCATCAGGATTCCCCATATGGCTGTAAGCTGGGAGAGGTTTTCTAAACCAAGGCCAGTAACTGCTTTCACTGGGCATTCAAATCTCTGAAGTTTAGCTACTCTATTAAGTGCTAGGCTTGAGCCTGGGTTTTCTTCAATCCTACCAAGAGAGTTGATGAGAGCTTCTTTGCACACAACCCAAAAGGCCCTCAGGGTTTCACATCTGGCTTTGTATTGGCAGTTCTTTGCACTTAGCTATTTATTATCTTTTTGTAGCGCTAATGGTGTTTAGTAATAGTCAGTCTATACCTAATAGCTACTGTTTTCTCCAAACCGCTTCAAAGCCTACAACAGGTGCATTCACTTTAATCAGCCCACCCTCCCAATTTAATGCCAATCAAAGTTACAATATGATCAACACCTGTGCACCTGGGGCTGCCTGCTTACCACCTAACACTCTTGATGGAGTTTCCTTTGCCAATTGGGCAGTGAGTGAGCTAGCCTCAAATCCTAACTTGTCAGCAACTTTCACAAGACCATTCTTAACGCCAACTGTCACAGGTTGATTTCTCCAGAAGCATTTTCTCAGATAGACCTTAGGGTATACAGTGCTTTTTGGGAAACAACACCCATAAAGGAAAGGGGGTTGTGGCAGGATTGGCCAGAGAAAGAAGCTGAAACAGAGAGATAGGCCTGGCAGTATCTTGCCAAACCTGGAAAACCTGGAAGGCAAGTCTGCAGTGAGTACGTAAGGCCAAAGGGCCAGGCCTTTAGAACCTGCCTCGCTCAGTAACCAGGTGTTGGATGTGAGCTGCTGCCCCGGGAAGGGCATGACCTTGGATAATGTGCTCTCCGCAGCTGAAGTATATAATGAAGTTGCTGAACACTGGAGGCTGTTTGCAGAGTTCAGTGGATGCCTCTGGTGGCAGGTCCTTTCTTGAAGAGGATCCTGGCGAGACTCTACGAGTCCAGCAAAGGTACGTTTGGGTTTTCTGAGAGTATACCTTAGAAGTGGAATTACTAGGGGATGGAATATGTGCAGCTCTAGTTTTAGCCCAATGCCAAACTCTTTTCCAAAGAAGTTGTTCTACTTACACCCTTGTGAAGGTATACAAGTGTTTTTAGTTACTTCATTGCTTTTTTAACACTTAGTATGGTCTGTTGTTTCTCTTTTAGTTGCTTTGGTGGGTCTGTAGTGGTGTTATAATTTGATATTAATTTGTCTACCAATGTGGATAAATTCTCAGCCAAGTGGCTATTCAGGAATTTTGTCCATTTAAAGAAAATTGTGTTGTAATTGGTCTATAAATCCTTTGTTTGATATATCCATAAATATATATAAAATACCATTTTTTTCTTTTACTCAGGAGTATTGAATGGTAAATATTGATGAAGATAAGTTTTAATTTTTATGGAATTTGATTTATTGGTCTATAAAGATAATGCTGCTTGTGTTTTGTTTAGAAAAGCTTTTCTATCCTACCGTCATAAATATATACTCGTATATCATCTGCTAGTTTTTCTGTGGACCTGCAACTCACTTTGAATTATTTTTTGTGTATGATATGAGGTAAAGAGTTTCTAAAAATTCTTATCCATATGGAGCTACTTTTATCTCAGCAAAATTAGCTGAAAAGACTATGGATTATTTTGTACTACTCTATAATGCAAGCTCCTGTTTAGAAAGGTTAGGTTTTACTATAGAAACAAATAATTCCCAATTCCTTCAAGCTTTGAACCTCAAAGTTTATTTCTTATACTCCATGTCCATCATGGTTGGGCTCTGGCTTTATACTAAACCTCTATCTGGAACATGGCTGGTCTTTGTGGCAGAGTAGAGAGTGTGAGGGAAACATATATTGGTTTTTAAACCATTTATCTTGAAGTGATGCTAACATCTCCTATTTCATTGATCAAAGCTAGAATGTGTCCAACAATTCAACAACTTTGTGTACATATTACCTTCCACAGGGAGGGCCAGCAAATTCTAGTGAATACTAGTGCATGATACCATATACCTTGCAATAAAACAAATGTTTATGAACTTTATAGCTTCTTCTCTATTTCCTATTCAATATTTTAACCAATATCACAGTTTTAATTACTAGAACTTTATAAGTTTCCATAATCAGTACCATAGTCTTCTCACCTTGTTCAAAGATGTCTTGTCTATTCTTGACCTATTGCGTATGTGTGTGTATGTTTTAATATTTGACAAGTTTCACAGAAAAAAAAGTTTGGAGTTTAGGGTTTTATTGGCTTTATGACCTTATGAAGTGAAATTATTCATTGTTCTTTCAGTTTGGGGAAAATCATGAAATATCAGTGCACAAACTTAGCACATTCAAAACCTAGGCCATGTGGTAGTAAACAAGTAAGACCATGTCCTAAGTACTTAGGTTTACAATTAACGTGGGATCCCATCCTCCTTAGAGATCAGAGGATTAAAGAAAAATTTATAAGAGTTTGTCAGATTAGTTCAGAACACAGGGTATGATGGAAGAATATAGCAAACTACTTGTTTGAGTCCAAAAATATTTTTCACTAATACATAGCAAAATGTTTTCAGTACATATAGGAAGTATCAGTGTTGAATTTTAAACTCTAGAAGGAACCCAATATAATGCATGAAGTGATAAACGCTTTGAAGAAGCAACAGATGGAGTTCTAAAAGAAGGAGAGTGGGAAATAAAGCTTGCTACTTTTGAAATCAAAGAAGCCATGATGGAGGAACTAGGATTCGATGAGGGGTCTGAAGCAAAATGAATAACTGGGTAGAAAGGCATTCGAGGTCTTATACTGCAATGATGCCTCATCACTAATTCCCATTGATTCCTTGGGCTTCTTTCAGAAGTTCTATATACTACTCTCATTGTCTGGCCCTTTAAATCTCAGGTTTTACTTTTATTTCAGGTGACATTCTGGGAAAAGGAAAAGTATAACAGCTGCATTTATCATAATGAGAACAAATTCATAAAAGGATACATAATTAGGCACTTACAATTTTGTTCACTGAATTTCAAATCACGCTCAGAAAACCCATTATAAGTGAATTAGGAGTTTAAAATTTTTTGCAGAGCATTTTTTTTTTTACTTTATTTACTTTTTGCTTTGGGAATTAATTGCAAAATCTTATATTAATAGAATGTTAAGGGCAGGTTTTCTAAATGTGTAAGTAAAAAAATTCCAAGTTCTGTTTCCTTTAGTAACTAATCTTTGTGCAAATAATAAAGCAATAAAATGAATATGATATACCATTGTGAAAAATGAATATAAAAGCTGATTTATAGTCAGTGTATAGTGAACATTATTGCATCTTAAAAGCTGGTGTTTTTAAAGTCCTGACTTAAAATTTGAATGACTGGGGAGTTTTAATGGTATATTTTCATATGTAAATCACTTTATTTAATTAACCTATTTAAAAATCACCTGTTTATTTCAGTATCACCTCAGTAGATTTTAGGTGTCTCTGAAATTTAATATATCATTGAATATTTAAACGATTATTTGCTCTTTTATCTAAACATAATTTTAGCATGATAAAATCAGTTTTTACATTAGTAATGTTTTGAGATTATATTTGAGGGGTGTTTATGGATAGCTCTCTTTATAACATAGGTATAAAAAACCCTATTTTTTTAATATTTTTTTTATAATTTTTTAATATTATTGAGAGAGAGAATGAAATGAGAGGGGGAGGGGCAGAGAGCGAGGGGAACAGAGGATCTGAAGTGGGCTCCATGCTGACAACAGAGAGCCCAATGTGGGGCTTGAACTCGTGAACCGTGAGATCATGACCTGAGCCAAAGTCAGATGCTTAACTAACTGAGCCACCCAGTCTCTCCTTAAAAAAAAAAAAAAAAAAAAAAAAAATCTGGTTTTGAGTCAAGATATTTTATCTACACCTACGATGGCAGATTGAATCAAGTTTTTTGGTAATATTATAGATTTAGTTTCCATACATACTAATTGGAGTGTTTGTGTTTTTGTATTGATTTTTGAGGGTTTTGATTTTACAACCATATTTTACACAGCTATCCTGGGGAAATATTTTATCACTGTTTGCTATTGATTTTAATAGGAACTAGCAAGAGATTGTAAAAAAAAAAAAAAAATCAGTGACGGGGCATCTAGGTGGCTCAGTCATTTGAGCTTCTGACCCTTGATTTTGGCTCGGGTCATGATCCCAGGGTCCTGGGATCAAGCTCAACTTTGGGCTCGTACTGAGTGTGGAGTCGGCTTGAGATTCTCTCCCTCTCACTCTGCCTCTTTCCCTCAAGCACATGCATATTCTTTCTAAAACTTAAAAAAAATTCTTTAAAAAAATCCATATATTACTAATAAGGAAAACCTAATAAAGTATATGGCCTAATAAAGTTACCAATAGATCATTCTTATACACAAAACTCCTAATTAGTAATGCAAAATATTAGTAAGGATAGGGGATGGGCACAAAAAAATAGGACCCATCAGGCCGAAAGATGTGAAGGGAATAATCCTTTGCTTAAAAATATTTAATCTTGGCTTTCTTGCCCCCTTGTTCTTGACTGATTTTTGGTATTGGGTAATTTATATTTTTAATTCCTTTGGTTATTTATCTATATTTTGTTTCTACTTTCACCATTAAATATTCTAGATTTAGGTTTTTCATGATCTCAAGTTGATGTTCTTTTCATTTGTAATTTGAGAATTTAAATCATAAATGGGTGTTACATTTTTTAATGCTTTTTCTTCATCTGTAGAAATGATTGGATGTGTTGGTTCTTTATTAATGTATTAAATTTTCAGATTTTTTTTTTTTTAATTTTAGAGAGTGTGAGTAGGGGAGAGGGGCAGAGGGAGGAGAGAATCAAGCTCCAGGGTTAGCATGAAGCCTGTGGTGACCAACATGGGGCTCGATCCCATGAAATTGGGATCATGACCTGAGCTGAAACCGGGAGGTAGATGCTCAACCAACTGAACCACCCAGGTGCCCCTAAATTTTCAGATGTTACACCAATCTTGCATCCTAGAGATAACTCCCACTTAATCATAATGTATAATACTTCTTATATGTTGCTGAATTTCTATGTTGTTACATTTTGTTGTATATATTTTGACGTCAATATTCATGAAGGATATCTCTAATTTTTTTCATGAATTCTTTGGTGGCTTTTGTAGCAGGGTAATACTGAATTCATAGAATGAATTAGACAGTGTTTTCTCCTCTACATTTTGGGAAGAGTTTATGAAGGATTGGTATTATTTTTAAGTGTTTGATAGAATTCCCTAGTCAAGTCATTTGGTCTTGAGCTTTTCTTTGTGAAAGTTGTAATTAATAATTCAATTTTATATATCTTAAATACCTTATTTATGATCTTATTTATTAAAGTCTATTTAGGCTTCTTCTGCCTGAATCAGTGTAAGACAAAATCTAGTTCATCGAAGTTGTCTAATTTTTTGAAAGTTATTTATAACATCCCCTCCCTTACAATTCTTTTAATTTCTGTAAGCTGTGAAATGATGTCTCCTCTTGCATTTCCAAATTTGATAATTTTTATCTTTCCTTTGGTTTGTCTAGCAAGAGGTTTGTCAGATGTTTTTTTATTTCAAAATATATTCTTGGTGTAATTGATTTCTTCAAATGTTTTTTATATATTTTTTATTTTATTGATTTCCACATTAATATTATTTACTTCTGATGTTTTAGGCTTAGTTATTTTTCTTGGTTTTTGAGGTAGATTCTTAGGTTATAGGATTTTTTTCTTGGGACATAATTCACAGAACAAAACTTATTATTTTTAAGGTGTATGATTCAGCAGGTTTCAACATCTTCACTATTGTATGTAGTCATCAGTACTATCTAATTCCAGAATACTTCCTTTGGTCCAAAATGAAGCACCAAATCTATGAGTAGTCAGTCCCAATTTTCCCCTCTTTATAAATTTCTGAAAAATCACTTATCTATATAGGTCTCTGGATATTCCCACTTTATACATTTTATATAAATGGAATTACACAATATGTGGCCTTTTGTGTCTGGCTCTGTCACGTAGCATAATGCTTTCAAGGTTTATCCACATTGCGCATATCTGTACTTTATGGCTTAAAATTCCATTGTATAGATATATCACGTTTTGTATATCCATCTATCATTTGATGGATATTTGGGTTGTTTCTATCATTAGCTGTTATGAGTAATGCTACTATGAACATTCATGTTAAAAATTTTTGTGTGAATATAGATTTTCAATGCACTTGGGTTTACATCTAGGAATGGAATTGCTGTGTCATATACTAATCCTATGTTTAAAGTTCTGAGGAGTGAAGAAACTGTTTTCACCATGGCAAGTTATTTATTTATTTTCTTCTATCAGCATTTAAAGACCTTAAGTGTTCCTAAACACTGCTTTAGTTGCAGTATTTAGTGTTTGGTATCATAACTGGTACATTCTCACTTTCACTCTCTTTTGAAAAAAATTTGTCATTTTTTCATGGGTCCATGAGTTCTTTATACATGTCTTTTGATATTCGTGGTTATCCCCAATATTTTTCTGTTGCTGGTACCTAATATGTTTTACATTATATTTGAAGTATATACTTGGCATAATTTTAATCCTTTAAATATATACTTGTTTTACAAATGGATTTGTTTTTTAAAATAAGGACTTGTTTTATGGTCTAACATTGTTTACCTTGGGAGATGTTTATTTGTGCTTTAAAAGGTGTGTAGTTTATTGTTGGGTGAAGTGTGCAATAGATAACCTACTAGTTAATATTATTGAAGTCTTCTCTTTGATTTTTCTCTCTAGGTGTTCTATGTGTTCTATCAATTGAGAATGAGTATTGAAGTCTTCACCTATTATTAAATTATCTATTTCACTCAAATTTTGTCAGTTTCTTATTTTAGTCGTATTGTTCGATGTGTATATGTTTATAATTCTTACATTTTTGATCTATTATAAACGGTCTTTTTGTCTCTAAAAACAATTTTATCTTTAAATTTGTCTAATATTAGCTTAGCCACTTTATCTCCTATAGTTATTGTTTGTATGGTATATCTTTTCTTTTAATCTGTTCATATCATTGAATCTGAAGAGCATCTCTTGTAGACAGCATATAACTCTTTATTATATTTTATCCAATCTGCCAATCTCTGCCTTTTTTGGAATGTTTAATTCACACTTATTATAATCATTGATAGGTTATGTCTGTCATTTTGCTGTTTGTCCTCTATATGTTCTGTATCTTTTTGTTCTATTTACTGTCCTGTTATATGTTAAATAGAAATTTACTAATGTACTATTTAAAGTTCTTTTTTGTTATCTTACATACTATTCAATTATTACTGGCTTCCATAGGAGTCACAATATGAATCTTACTACGTTCCGCTATGGATTAATTAATACTTGATTAATTCCAGTACAATATAGAAACTTTAACATAGCTACATATCCTCTTCTGTTTATGATAGCATTGTCATATATGTTACATCTTTATAGGTCCAAAACACTGTTTGCAAAATTTTTAGAGGATTAAAAACTAATTTAAGAAAACAAAACATAAATATATTTCTCTTTATATTAACCACATGAATTAATCATAGCTCAGTGATAAGACAATGGTTGATCTTTTTATATTAACCACATGAATTGGTTAATTCATGGTGGTGGTTATATTAACCACATGATCTTTTTATATTAACCACATGAATCATCATCGCTCAGTGATAAGACAATGGTTGATCAAGTACATCTTGGGTTAATAAATCTTCTATCTTTTGCCAGTGGATTTGTGTGTGGATCAGCGTTTACATTCAAAGTTCAGGCAGTTTATAAAGGTGCCTAGCTTTTACTTTTTGCTAGGCCATCTCCTTTCTCCTCTCTGCAGTAGGCCTTATATTCAGTCACAGATAAATAGCTAAGAACTTCTCTGGTATCTCCTGAGCAGGTATACACTCTTGTGTATATGCATAACCCTCCAGACCACAAAAATATGTGAATGCATGTCAAGACTTACTCTCTGGATATACCTATTAAATTTCTGGCTAGTGTGATGGTTTCTGCTTGACACAAGCAATGTCAAAGCCTCTGAATGGTTGTGATGTTGGTCTCTTGAATCAACACCACTAAGATTGCTATTGTTTCAACAAGACCCTTGGGGATGTATTTTGCTCCAAGTCAAACAGCACCTTCTGGCAGCAAAAGTGTTTTCACAGCTTTCTTTAACTACTGAGCTGATGGACTAGGGTTGTGGGTGGGATGAGAGAAGTTTTAGTTGCAGGCTAAAACACCACTGAGTACCATTGTTGTAATCTGAGTTTCAGTAGTTTTTCTTGAATTAAAGCTTCTGATTTGTTGTATGCCTTTGGATGATTTTCAGAGAACTGAATTTTTTTTTTTTTTATAATTGTGTCAAGTTTTGGGACAGAATTTGCTGAGCATCTTGGCTATTCTAGGAGTCCTGCCTCTTTATCATTTTTATCAGAAAAAGCAAGTTTTCCCCAGCAGCCCATTGTGACTTATAATTCTATCTACATCATTGAATAAATCTGTGTCCTGTGGCTCTTCTTGGTGCAAGAGAAACTAGGGAAGGGTAATTAGATTTTTTTTAAGTTTTTATTTATTTTGAGAGACAGCACAAGTGGAGGAAGGGCAGAAAGAGAGGAAGAATCCCAAGCAGGATCCCACTGTCAGTCCAGAGCCTGATGTGGGGCTCAAACTCATGACCTGAGCAGAAATAGAGAGTCAGACCCTCAACTGACTGAGCCACCCAGGTGCCCAAAAGGTAATTCATTTTGGTAGCTTCTAGTGAAGGATGTCAAGTGAGAAAATGTGTATTTAAAATGGGTTTGGGGCACCTGGGTAGTTCATTTGGTTAAGCATCAGACTCTTGATTTCGACTTAGGTCATGATCTCATGGTTTGTGAGTTCAAGCCCTGAGTTGGACTCCACACTGACAGTGCAGAGCCTGCTTGGGATTCTGTCTCTGTCTGTCTCTGTCTGTATGTCTCTCTCTCTGTTCCTCACATGAATTCTCACTCTCTTTCTCTCTCAAAACAAATAACTTAAATATATTAAATTAGGGCTGGACTTAGACAGTAATGTCTGTCACCCAAGTATAACTGCTGTTACCTTAAGTAGGAATTACTCTTTTTAAACTTTTTATAGCAAAGGCAACTGGGTATTTCATTAGGAATCAAGTTCAGATATTTAGAGAAAAAGGAAGTCTATTTTGTAAGGCATACTTACTGGGATATTAAACTACACTGGGTTTACTATTTGCTAGGGTTGTAACTTTGGGTAAGCTACTTAACCTCTCTATTCTTCAATTTCTTCACATGTCGAATATGGTAATAATTATTCTTTATTCAAGAGTTGTAATATGAATTAAGTACCTATAAATTACCTTGCCCAGTGTCTGACTCACAGCTAGTGCTTAACAAATGTTTGTGCGCTGTGAGTATAGGAAACTTTTTAGAAAAACAAATCCAACTTAATTTGGAATTGTTTCTTTGTTCCCACAAAATATTTTCCAGTGATGATAAAATTGGGAGAATGCTTTAATTCTATATCAGCCATGGAGTTCTCTAAGGACTAGTTATATAGGCTATTCCATGTAGATCAATACTTGGCTTTTGTAGGACACTGAAACTGGGCAAGTTACCAACTGATGTTTTAGCTAAAGCTCTTTCCTTCTGGAACGGAGTCATGGAACCAACAACTCTGGCTTGGAACTGAAGGACAGCAATGTATGAAGGCTGGAGAAATCACAGTGGATTACTTACTATTGAAAGTAGAAAAGAAGAATAGGAATGTATTCAGAAAACATTAATTAAAAAACATTGGCAGCTTTAGTTACTATATGTGTATATACATATTATACATAAATGGTATACATTTCTCATGGTGATCAAATACTAAATAGATTTCTGATATTACAAAATGACAGTTCACTTACGGATAATTGGAAAGGAAATGAAAAAATAAATGAGATTTCATGAATATACTGAGAATAACTTGCAGTCAGAAAAATAAATCAGCATGTAGATATATATGCCATAATGCAATTTCATTTTCAATCAGCTAAAAGTAATTGATAAAATTAGTTATAGTGAAAGTAAGTCTTAACGATAATACTCTTTGTATTCACAATGAATTAATGATCACGGGAGATATCTACAAGTAATTTGGAAGATTTAAGATGTAGCAAAAGTTTGGTCATGTTTTAGAAATGAAAAAAATATACAGTGGCAGAGTACACTCAAGAAAACTTTCACAGTGAATCAGAGCTTTCGGTGATGAATCAGGAATAGAAATAAAGTTCTAGTACAGCTTCATTTAAACAGGAAGCAATGGGAACCACCTTCTGTTACGAATACCTCAATTACCACAGTTCTTGCCAAATTTTCCACCCACTGCTTATTATTTCATTCCTCCAGAGAAGCAATGGCTGAGTAGATCATTATTGATGGTACAGATGGTGTGAATAAATGTGCTCTTCTAAAGGGGTGGGAAGGGATGGGGGCAAATGTACTTTGTGCACACTGACTAGCTCTTCATTGGGATGACGGTGATGTTGATCTTGTGAGTGGCCTCCTCTGCAATTTAGGTCATTGTTAATGTTCTATATCTCTTTAATTTCCCTGCTTTCATTCCTGAAAACTGCTGACCACCTTTCCATTGCTTCGTTCCTACCTCATAATAGCTGAACTATAACTGCTCTGTTTTCTGATTACCTGAAACTGAGATCAGGATTGGTACCTAATAAATCCTCAAGCTCTGTACCAGCACTGTGTAGCCATATGGCAATTTCAGAAAAGCTAGTCAAAACCTATGAGAGGTAAAAAGGTACAGACTTTTCAGCAAAATTCATTACAAGGAAAATGTCCTTAGTAAGACACATATCAATTGTGTCATGTTGCTGCAATTTCATTGTGTAGGTAAGGCAGAAGTATAATTCTCAGACAGGTTGAGTGGGGAATTGAGGAAGGTCCTAGTGACTCTTTGGTGACCATTTAAGACTTAAAGGGGGTACAGAGAGGCTATAAAGAAAAAGCGATGACAACTGGGGCTGAAGTACAGAATGGAATATGAATAATGAAAATGACAGTCTGAGAAACCAAATTTTATAGATGTGTAGATGGTATTATACCTCAAGCATGAGATGTATCATTCGACAAATGCCTTATTTCAAAGCATCTTGTAATGCTATGAAATTGAGTTTAATATTAAGACCTTTGCATGTAGGGACACTTGGGGATTCAATTCATTTGCAAATTTGTGCCATCCTGTGAATTCTGTGTAAGGGTATATTTTAGGATTTGAACTCAAGGTAAAGGGATGGATTAAAGAGTCTTTGTTCTCTGTACATGGAGACTACAGGTACACTAGAGCCACAATACACTAAGGGCAAACAATATGTTTCTAAGTTGATGGACCCTGGAGTTAAACTATGTTTGAATTCCAGCTTCATCACTTACTAAGTGTGTGATCTCTGGGTCTTTCAGTTGGCCTCTTTCTGCTTCAATGGCCTCATTGTCAATTTAGGAATAATAATATGCAGCACGGTTGCCCTAGGATGTGCTAGATCTCTAGTCCCAAACTTTAAAAACTACAAATAATAACCCTAGAAAAGGGTTCTGATATGTTCAGTAGGCAGGAAATAATTTATTGTCAGGAATGTGAAATACTATGATAGATTCAATGTGGAGCCAGTGCCTACATCTAGATTAATCAACAGGACAATTGTATGGTCTGTAAATGCCTGGTGGCTCTAAATCAAATTCCAAGGTTAGGATGGGGAAATACTCTCCATAAGGATTGGAGTGCTGATCCCCTTATTGGACAGACAATGAGTTTCTACTCAAGGTTTGAATGTTGTAAAGTACATTCTCTCTGCATCAAATTTATTAGGTGAGCCTGGGCATTTGGGTGGTTTAAGAGCCAATCAGTGACAGTCCTCCTCTTAAGATTGTCATTCTCTTTATCAGGCATCATTTGTTTCCTTCCTCTTTTGCTTATTAAAAATACAATTATGAAATGAATTTGGAATGAAATAATCACTTTTGTCAAGTAAGTTCTTTTGTTAGCTCTCTCAACACAATAGCCTAATGTTTATATGTAGATCTGTGTTCACCATAAAAAGACAAATTACTATTTTAATTGAATATATGTTTGACTTTACAGACTCCATGTAAATAGTAGTTTCCACACAGATTCCTAATATTTTTTAACAAACTACACCTCAATGTACATTATCATAAAGTTGACTGTATTTGCCTGTGGCATAGTGTGTTATAAGTTATTGATCAAGGACTTAGCAAGAATATGTATAAAATATAGCTAATTATTTAAATATAGCAGTTTATTGCCTTTCAAATAACCCAATTTTCATGGAGTGGGCCTTTTTTTTTTAATCCATTCATTGAATATTGGAGATAGTAGTATGTATGTGTGCATACAAACACAACTATAGCAAATTTTATCATAATTGTGATTTAAAACCAACATACCATCTGTAATATAATGTAAACTTACCCTAAATTATAACTTTGTTTCCTCTTAAATTTAATAAATTTGTTCATTTTTGAGACATTTATAGGGTGCTAAGTTTCAGAGACTTTTTAGAGGACTTAAAATAATAAAATGAAAAACATCATTTCCTGTACTAGAGGAACTCAGAGATAAACATATAAGCAAAAGTAAAATTCAAAGACTAGATATCAGCCATAATCAAAGACTTTATAAATATATGTGTATGAATGTATACATGTGTGTATGTGTATATGTGTGTTTTGAAATTTTAAATGCCAATGAATATACGTATGTATGAATGTGTGTGGACACATACACTTGTGTTCTTTAGTTTTTTGCTGTGTTTTTGTTTTGTTATGTTTTTGCAGGGGGAAGACAAACTAGTGTCTAAACAAGGTTGACGGTGTCCAGCTAGTTTTTTTCTTAATATTCTCATGGTGAATGCATTTATGTCACGGATTTTAGAAATATTACAGTTCTGTAACTTTGTCATTTTGTTCACAGCTTTCATGGCTCTTAATACTCAACAAGAACTCACAAAAATACTTGCTGTGTCTTTAGCATAGACATATAATACAAAGGCTCCAAAACATTTTCGATAGCATGGCTAATACAAACCAAACATAGAATGCATCTGAGCCTTTGTGAGCTAGGGAATTAAGGGATAAGCAGAAAGATTAAAAAGGGACACCTGAGATATTGATATTAATAAATATATAAATGGAAGAGAGAATTTGAGCCTCTTTTTTTTTTTATCTCTGAAAGAATTAATTCATAAATAATTTCTAGAGAATTTTATTTCCATGGCTCCCCTCAGCATCATGCCTGGGTGTTTTTTTTTTTTTTAATAATTAGATCAAAACCTAAATGCCCATGGATGGGCCTTGTAGGAGGAAATGAAGATTATAACTGCTATATTATTAGCCAATTCTGCTATAATGCATCATTTTAAATTAGGAACAATGCAATATTGACATTAGCTAATTTTTAAATTGTATGCATTTAAAAATTACAAATCTCAGCATTATGTGTTCAATAATCAAATTATACAGGTGGTTTTATGCATGGGTAGACACATCTCAGATCATTGAACACAATCGAATATAAGCAGAAGGCTGTAGGTGTAAGTGACCACTTGGTGTGTAGGCCAGACTTTCTGTGTAGGCACTTGAGGGCAGTTATGTTTCCAGTTTGCCATTTGGTGTTTAAAAACAAACACAGCATTGCCAGGCATGATGTTGCATGAGAATCTGTAAAGGAGTAATGAATAATTCAATTAAGCAGGACATGGTGTGTAGATTTTTAAAAGCAATATTCAAATTAGCCAACAGATTATTATCTCTACAGAAATATTTTTGCAGCTAAAATTTGCTAGATTTTTCTACCAGCATGAAACATAAAATTTTCTCACCATTCATTGAACAAGCTTTTATTGAATGCATATTATGTCCCTGGCACCTAAATGGCTCCTCATTAGAGATGAAAAGAGCTTGTTCTTCTCCTTAATGGCTGTACATTCAGTACAGTAAAATAGACTCAACATGTATCCTTACTGTCACCTTTCATGAATTCCCCAAGGCACTTGGTTTTGGGGACATTTTCTGTACCACACTTAATGCTCTTTCCTCATCTGACTCTCCGTTCCTGTCACTCCTCTCTTTCACACTATTGGCAAGCTGTTGACAAGTATTCCTGTACAAAGTTATAATAAACATCTATAGAAAATTTTTGTCTTCCAAGAAGGTTTCTGAGTGTAGATGGCTTGTTGCTCCCAGATTCCACTACACATGCATGGACAGAACTTTGGAGGAGGCCAGGCAGGTACTTTCAGCTCTACCTTGGGCTAATAGCTCTCCTGCTTCTCTGTTGGCAGAGTTCTCACCTCCAGCAGCTCAGGCTGAAATGATTTTGTTTTCTCTTTTCCAGAAGAACAGAGGCCTCCCAGCAACCTGCTTGGCACACTTTCCACTCAATGTGCGCACACAGCAGGAATCCACTCTGATTTTGTCAGGGAGAGAGGAACTGAGTCACATCATGCACATCAGCCTTATTATTTCCTTCTCTGTATAACTTTTTGTTTCTTGGCTAGAAGTAGCTCTCCCACTGGGTCCTGCGAAGGCCACTCATGTCTTTCAGATTATCTTACTATCATACTTCCACCTGTCATATTAAATCTCTAATTTTTAGACCTCTGGCAACTAGTAAATATACAGAGCAGTGCATCTCAAAGTTTAGTGAACATGGAATGATCTGGAGAACTTGTTAGGACACTTAAGTCTTGAGATCCACCCCAGAGACTCTGATTCAGTATATCAGAATGGGATCAAGGGTTGAATTGGATTTCTAAGAACCTCCCATGTCCATGCTTTTCCATGGACTGCTCATTCAACAGCATTGTATAGAATGATTAAGATGCTATAATATAAATATTTTGTAAGGCCCAAAAGAAGTGATGAGTTTTACCTATTGCTTTCAGAATACAGTCAAAGAAGAATAACTACTTAAGCTGAGTGATAAGCTATTCTTCAGGCCCAGCATAGAAAAGTGGGTGTGTCTAGGAGGGCATTCCAGCGGGTTGAGCAGGGTCAGTATGGGTATAAATGGGTAAATTAAGGAGATGAAAAGAACTTTGCATGGCTAGAGGGTAGAACGTATGTGAATAGAGGTGGGGCCAGATCATAAATGATACTTGGTTATATTTTAAATGGTTTTTTGGGTAATGTGTAGGAAATCAAATAAGGATTACCTTTTAGAAAGATTATTTAGCATTAGTATGAAAGCTGGATCAAGATGGTACACGACTGGATGCAGGAGGAAGAGAAGAAACATAATTACAGTAATCCACATAGAAGATGAGGACTTGAATAAGAGCAGTATGCAGCAGTGGGGAAGGAGTTGATAAACCAGAGAGGAGAACCATTAAGGTGATGATTAATGAAGCCAGCTTGGTATAGAATGTGTCCCTGATCTTAAAGAATATTGGCACAATTAACTGAAATGACAAGATAATGGTTGCAGGAGAAATCACAGGTTTGATGGCAAGTCCGGAGGGGAAAGTTGAACTGATGGAGTTCTGTTTTGGAAATGTGGAGTCTGAGCTTCCTGGGCATACATAGATCTAGAGCTCAAAGTAGCTTGAGCTGAAGATACAAATTTTGGGCTCATCATGTAGCCATTATATAGCTGTTTTTTTGAATAATGGGATTAAGTGAGATAACCTTAGAAGAACATGGAAAATAGGGCAGGTTCTTAGACAAAATCTAAGGCACTTCCATAGTTAAAAAAAATAAAGGGGTGCTGAGAAAGGATCTCACCATGGATACAGAGAAGGTTTAATTAAAGAGATAAAAGGAGAACTGGAACAGTAACACATAAGCTAAAGAAAGAAACTCAGATGAGATGTGAATGGCTCAGACACCAAATATAATGGGTATTGAAAGGAGCCTTCTGGATTTTGCAATTAGGGGATCATTGGTAAGTCTATTGAGGGTTCTGTCAGAAGTGGTAAGCATGGAAATCTCATCTCAGTAACCAAAAGACTTAATAAAAGTGAAGAATTTGACACAGTAAAAATTTTTCTTTGTAGATGAGGGCTTGAGCTTGATTAGAAAGAAAGCAGATTCTTGCTTGAATCAACTTGATTGAATACCTTGAATCAGTACTTTGAATCAGCATAATAACCTGTAAGTTGAATCCATTAGATAACCAAGATTGGGGACCAATCAGAGGTCAAAAAAAGGACACCATGAGTCTGATGTAGAAGGTTCACAGGAAGACCTAAATTACAAAGGAGGAGGGTGGCTGTCAGGGAGATGGAGAGGAACCCCCAGTAAGCAATGACTACTTCGCAAGCCATTCCAAACACTTCCAGCTAAAAATATGTGATCAAAGCTTCTGAGAACCCTGTCTCAGACGCCTGATTTTGCAACCAAAACTTGGTAATTAGTAGTTGAAAACCACATTCGTTGTCTAAAAACCACCCACCAGTAGTTTGACATTTATTATACATAGGAGAATATACAACCTTGATCTAAACCGAAGTGAAAAGGAAACAACAGCCATTTGCAACAGTTTCAATCAAGTTTCTCCAAACATCAGGCTACTGAGGGATATTGCCAAGTCCAATAAATAGTCTCTTGAGTAAAAGTTTGTTGCATTAAAAAACATATATATATATATATATATATATATAATCTGTTCCTGATTTTATATGTGTGAAACCAGTGTTCCTAACTGCTTAAAATGGCTTTCCTTCATTGTACTTCCCATGTGAAGAATACTTAATTTTTTATAGTTGCTTCTTAGAAATTATCCTTTGCAAGATAAAATGGATAAGAAAGTGATATTAGAATGACTCAACATATTGAGTGCTGGTCTTAGAACTGGGTGATGGCACATCATCAAGAGAAATAGATTGAAGACCTACCTAACCTAGTGAAAAAAATTGAGGGAAGAAGAAAGTACCCTATCTCTACTGAGGAATATTACATTCTTACTGAGAATATAATTATTGTACCTTCATTGAGGGGGAAAAAGAATATGGAGAGACCTGCCTACCTAGCTTTGATCGTGCCATCCACACCCTGGTTCAACAATTCATCAACTCCGTTACCCACAACGGTTTCTTTCTTTCTTTTTCTTTTCTTTTTTTTTTTTAATTTTAGTGATCTCTTGGAGCATAAGGGACCCTCTTGCTTTATTTATTTATTTTTTTTAATTTTTGAGAGAGAGAGAGACAGCGTGAGCAGGGGAGGTGAGAGAGAGAGGGAGACACAGAATCCAAAGACAGGCTCCAGGCTCTGAGCTAACTGTCAGCACAAAGCCTGACGCAGGGCTCGAACCCAGAAACCACGAGATCATGACCCGAGCCAAAGCTGGACGCTCAACCGACTGAGCAACCCAGATGCCCCCCCACAACGGTTTCTTAAATTGGGTTCCTCAGATTACAAGTAGCCTTTCAGTTGTTACTAGAGCTTCCTTAGAAAGGGAGATTCTGTATAACTCAATCCCTGTGTATTAGTTTGCTAGTGCTGCTGTAACAAAGTACCACAGATTGGGTGGTTTGAACAACAGAAATGTACTTTCTCACCGTTCGGAGGCTGGAAGTCTGAGATCAAGGTGTTGGTGGGTTGGCTTTTTCCGAGGCCTCTCTCATCTTCCCTCCTTCTGTTACTCTGTCCAAATATCCTGTTCTAATTAGGACACCAGTCATATGGGATCATGGCCTACCCTTATGACCTCATTGTAACTCTACCTCCAAATATCACATTTTGAGGTGCTGTGTATTAGGACTTCAACATATGTACTTTTGGAGAGAACACACTCATCCCCTAACACACTTTTTTATGGCTTCATAACAATATTATGACAAACCTTGAGACTTAAAATAACATGTTATCTCATAGTTTGTGTGGATTGGAAATCTCGGTGTAGTTCAGCTGGGTCTCCGATAGACTGCAATCACATTATCACTCAGGGATGGGTCTCCTCTCCAGGGGAAGGATCAGCTTCTAAGAAAGCTCCTGTAGTGGTTGGCAGAATTCTGTTTCTTGTTGGGTCTGTTGGACTCTGCTGTCTCCAGAGGTGACTTTCATTACCTTGCCACAGAAGTATCCACAAAGTGGTCAACTGGCTTCATCAAAACCAAAAAATAACCCCTAGGAAGACTCATGTTACAATCTTATTGTGTAAAGTAACCAGGGAAGTGATATCCCATCACCTTTGCCAAATTACGTTGGTGAAAGACAAGTCCTTACTTTGCTTACTCTCAACAGGAGAGAGTTTCACAAGGATTTGAATACCAGGAAGGTGGGGATCATGGGGACCACCTTAGATTCTTTCTACTGCAACCCTTCCTTAGTTAAAATGTTTAAAACACATTAAAGGCTCTGGAGACACCATATGGGAATACTGTACTAGGCTTTCAGGGTGAAGTGTACTCCTTATCTCTACACAGAAGACCTTCAACAATTTGCTTCCAAACTACTTCTCCACACACACACACACACACACACACACACACACACACCTTATATAGGCATACCTCATTTTATTGTACTGTGCTTTATTCCATTTTGCAGATATCACATTTTTTACAAACCAAAGGTTTATGGCAATTCAGCATCTATTGGCACCATATTTCTAACAACATATGCTCACTTGGTGTGTCTGTTACAATTTGGTAATTCTTGCAGTATTTCAAGCTTTATTATATTTTTTTACGGTGATCTGTAGTCAGTGATTATGACTTGCTGAAAGCTTAGGTGATGGTTAGCATCTTTTAATAAAGCTTATTTTAAAATATTATTTAGAGAGAGAAAAATGAGTCGGGGAGGGGCAGAGAGAGAGAGGGAGAGAGAGCATCTCAAGCAGGCTCTGAAATGTCAGCGCAGAGCCTGACATGGGGCTCCATCTCACAAACCATGAGATCGTGACCTGAGCCAAAATCAAGGGTCAGACTCTTGACCAACTGAGCCAACAAGATACCCTGAGCACAGTATTATTTTAAATTAAGGTATGCACATTGCTTTTTTGTACATATGGTTATTGCACACTTAATAGACTACAATATAGTATAAACATAATTTTTATATGCACTGAGAAACCAAAAAATTCATTTGACTTACTTTATTGCGATAGTTGCTTTATTGCAGTGATCTGGACCCAAACCCGCAGTATCTCTGAGCTGTGCCTATATACCATATAATTCAGTACAATAATCTAGCTCACTTTTATATATGTCCTAGATTTTCCATTTGAACTTTATTAATTTTCCTTTTTTTTTTTTTTTTTTTTTTACTTTAAGGCTTATTTCAAAATTCACCAGCTCCATGAACATTTATTTTCTTGAACATTTCCTCGGCTGATATATTCATTTATTCCTTCAACAAGTAATTATTTTAGAATATGATAGGATGTTAGGCATGGAATCTATAGCTATGAAGAGATCATATGGTTCCTGTTCTCTTGGAATTTTACTCCTAACAAAGGAGATGGGCATATAAGTGTAAAGAAACAAGTATATAACTGCAGATGACAATGAGTTCTATGCAGGAAGAGAGCAGTGTGCTCTCAAAAAAAAAAAAAAAAAGTGGGAAACTAATTTTATTGGGAGGCTCAGAGAAGACCCAGAAGAGCCTCTGAGACTTCAGAGATGAAGGAAAAGCATGATGAGGATTCGTGGCAGAGAAGAGCCTGTGCAGATTTCCAGAGTTTAGCCACAGCTTGTCATTCAGGGAGAGAAGTAAGGCTGATGCAGCTGGAAAGTAATGAGCGTGCACTAAATGTGACGAGGTCATTAGTGCCCAGATGGTTGCAGACCTCCAAGGCTACCTAACAGTTTTGTTTTGATGCTAAGTGCAATGAGCAATCAGTAAGGGACTTTAGCAGGAAAGCAACATGATCAAATTTATGTTCAGAAAATACCACCCATGTTCTTCTTTGTGAATGGATTGACAATGGATGAAGAAGCAGAGATCACATCAAGCTTGTCGTGTCCCTCTAGATATCAGTCGATGGTAGCATGGTCTAGACTTACGTAGACTTACTGACTTATGTCAGTAAACTACAGCCTGTGGATTGCAATCTATCAGTGACCTGCTTTGTGTGGCCCATAAGTTAGATTTATTTTATGTTTTTAAAGGCTATAAAAAAATAAATATGTGGAAGACTCTGTGGTCCACAAAGCCTTACAATACTTACTATATGGAATGCTTGATAACTCCTGATCTAGACAAATAGTAATAGGGAAATGCGGAGAAGTGGAGGGAGCTGAAATATGTTTGGATGGGCAGAATTTGGTAATGGATTAGATGTGGGTGTAAAGGAGGAGATTTAAAGGAAAATGTTTAAATTCTGACTAGAACTAAGTGGATGGAAATGCCATTACATAAAATGTAAAAGACTAAAGGTGGAGTGATTTGTGGGGAGGAAAAATGAAGAGCTCTGTTTCAGATACCATGGTATACAATATGTCTTGCCTCTGTGTGCTCAGTACCTTTCCCCACCTCTGTTATGTTCAAGGAACTTTTCTGACTTCTAAATTTTGTCTTCCCAAGATAGAAGTAAAAAAAAAAAATACTCCTCCTAGCTTTCCTTGCAACTCAGTCTTATGTCCATGAATTACATAAGTTCATGCAAGAAGTTGATTGGTTCTTGTTAGTGCATTCTGCTATTGGACTCTATTAGCTTCAGCTGTCAGAGTTTAGGGACAGTGGCTCTAAGACCAGCATGGGTTAGGTTGTCCGTGCCGGTGGTCAGGTATGGAAAATTTCCATTTATGGCAGCCACGCAAACCGTAGCATCCGGAGTTTGGTAACGGCAGCAGCTGCAGTGGTTTCCTCAACAGGCCAGTCCTCTTGTGTGTTTTGATGATTTCCCCCTAGAAATGTAGCCTTGAACTTGGTTTTCTAGCCCTCCTAGCAATTCTGTGAGTGTCTCAATCTCCTTTTAAAATTCCTTTTTGATTTCTCAGCCAGGGTCCACTTCTTTTGCTTGTAACTAAGAACTATGACTGATAAAGACATTTAATTTGTTGCACCTGTGAGACATTGACGTGAAGACATTAAATAGAGAGTTAGTTCTACAAGTCTGAAGCTCAGAGGAGAAGTCTTGGCTGGAAACAGAAATTTGGGAATTGTTGGACTATAAATGTTATTTAAAACTACAGGAATGGATAAGATTGTTTAGGAATAGAATGTAAAGTGAAGACTTAGGACTAAAAATGGAAGAAATTCAACATATAGGTGTTGGGTTGAGAAAGAAACTTAATATTTCTTCTTTTTGAGGTCCCCTAGGATTTTATGCCTCCCATACCTAATACATTCTGCCTCATAGCGATTTGTTTACATTTATGAAGATAATTTACCTGATTTTTAGTTCCTTGAGGGAAACATGACTGTAGTTTCTTCATGTTTCCTCCAGGAGAAGCTATCATGCTTTATGTGAAATAGGCACTATTTTTCCCACTTAAATTAATTTTTCAACCTTAATTGATCCCACCTTGGGCTTTTAAACATATATATTTAGGAGTATCTTAATTTTGGAGCAATTGGCTTTCTATGTTTTTTGAGTTGTCTTTGGTCTGTTGGCAAAAATTCTATGGGGGGAAAAATTTTGTTTCTCCCTTGGGGCATTTCCTAGACCATAGGATGGACAATTATTAGACTATTTCTTATTTTCAGAGTTCTCTTTGGAAGCCTTAATTGGGAAACATTTGACACAGCCTTTTGAAATCTGCTATCATATACATATAATGGCCTCTTGTTTCTTCGAGAAAAATGCCAGGAAGGGGACAATATTCCCAAGTATAAAATATCTTAAACTGATGATTGGTTGGAGAGTTAGGTTAAATTTACCTCCATTTAACCAGGCACATTAAGTTTAATGTCACTCATATTTATTTAAAATTCCTATTGAAAATGTTACACTATACTTTTTGCTGATTAGTTCATGTTCTTATAATATTGGAAAAAATTAGGTTCTTCTTAGTTTGCTTAGTATTTGCAATACTTTAATGCCTGTGTCAGAAAGCTGTCTTAAATATTAACTTCCTTAAAATCTATTATATAGCTACCATTGGCCAGACATGGTACAGTTTTAGGAATACAAAGATCAATTTTTTTTAGAAGGCCCACAAAGAATTCAGTCAATGTAGATAGCTCTAGATATTAATTAATTTTCTAACTTAATCTCTTGTCACCGCTAATAGTCCTGTTTATGAAATATATTTTTAAAGGTTCAATTGTGTTCCCTTTGATAAAAATTTATATGTGGAGAAATAAAATTTTCTAACTTTGATGAAACTCTATCACATTATTCTACTAGAGAATAATGGCCAGTTGAGCTTTGGAAGGACACTGTAAGAAAGGCATTCAGTTTAGACACACAGAATTTGTTGCCATTCCTAGGGCCTGATGTCCGTTACAGTTTTCTATACCTTTGGTCCTTTATGGCTTCTATCCAGTCAAACCAGGGAGTTAAGTCCTTGTTTGGTAAATCCTTTTGTTCCTCTATGCTTACATTTTGTCAAAGAACTTTCATATTCGCAGTCTCCAGTGATATTTGCAAAATCTGTAAAAGGCCAGATAGATTCTATTATCCTAATTAACAATCTCAAAGTGACCTGGCTAGTAACTTGCTTTGCTGGGAATAGAAATATGATCTTGGGATTTTCATTCTTTTCTTCCCCCTCTATGTTCTATAAACCACATAGAGTAAAAGAAAATAAATATGCCAAAGGGTTAGTAGCTATTCATTGCTTTACCTGTGATACAAAACCAGAGATTTTGGGCTGAGAAGTTCCTTTGACATCCTATAATGTCTGGACACAAAGTTTGGATCATTTATTAATGTATATTTACTGTATTTTTTCAAATTACTGGATCAAGCATATAGGGGAAATAATATATGTAGGAATTTTGAGAAGTGCTGGAGATTGATTCAAATAACATTTTTAAAGGGTGCTCTCTTGCTATTGGAGAGAGACAACTATGCCAACAGTGTTTTATAGATCTAATTATAGAATTGTATAGGGTGAAACACAGACAAGTGATTTGTCTGTTTAAAATCCTTAGATGGATCCTATTGCCTTTTTAGATTTCCCTAATATGCTTAAAGATATTATAAAACCTTTGGATCCGTACCTGTGGCTGACTTTAGTGAAGTTCTGTGCAGTAGGGAAGAGGGTGACCTGTTTTATGTGTCATGTCCCATCCTCTACTGAGAACCACTGGTCTAGTCTGTCAGAGGGTGTTTAAATTCCTCAAGAGAGCTGTTTTGACTGATACCACCTTGTCTATACGGTCACTTAAGCCTCATGTTCTGATGGTCTCCTTTTAAGTTTTTTATGCTTTAGCCACACCTGACTATTTGCTCTTTCCTAAATATATCACGCAAATGAACTTCAGCCACCATTCCATCAGTACTCACTGTTACCACCTGTGTGAGATCTTGCCAAACTGCTCTCTCCCAGAACCTTGAATCTGTATCTCCTTCTTCTGTATCCCTAAAATCTTTCATAATGCCTAATGGTAGATAGATGTATAAATAAATAAATGTGTCTAAGATCAGAATGCTAGTTAATTTCTACTGGAAAGAAAAACCAGTTAAGGAGTTCACTAGTTTCATCCTTGCTTATACCTGGCATTGCTTGTGTAAGATTCTGGCTTGATGGCAGACCATGAAAGCTGTATGCATGTTAAAAGTCTATTTATCTAAAAGTTTATTTATTTATTTTTTTTTTTGAGAGAGAGAGCACAAGAGTGCACAAGTAGGGGAGGGGTGGAGAGAGAGAGAATCCCAAGCAGGCTCTGCACTGTCAGCACAGAGCTTGATGTGATGCAGGGCTTCAACTCACAAACCACGAGATCATGACCCAAACTGAAGTTGGACACTTAACTGACTGAGCCACTCAGGTGCCCTTAAAAGTCTTATTTAAAAAATCTTGCATTTTGTTCCAGGCAGCCAAGGCCATGAAATAGCCTAATGATATGGGGTTGGGGAACATGCTTGTTAAACACTCTTCTTTCTGAGAGAATGAACATTTCCTAATCTCTATACACTGTTGAAGATAATCCATTGCTTGAAAGTTTACCTTGCTTGTGTTAAAATTCCCAGTATTCTACCCCAAAGAATATAATGGACCACATTATTACCATCTACTAAGTAGCTGCTTAAGTGAACCATTTACCATGTCTAAGTCAAAATCTTGCCTTCTAGGTTCAAAATGCAATTAACTTCTGGCTCTTTAGGGAGAGCAGAAAAATAAATAAATAAACCTGTTCCCTACATAATTATGCTACCCAAAGAGTCAGACTACTCTCTACCCTTTACACATAGGTCAACTGGAATAATTATTAGTAATAATGCTTGATATTATGTGTTTTCCTGCCTTTCCCTCAGGAGATCAAATTGCTTTACACACATTATCTCATTAATCCCTACTCCCATTTTGTGAAATAGAAAGAAGTGGGCTCCTCTTTGTGCTCATATTAAAGTGTTTTTCCTGCTCTCAGATGTAGCAACACAGACCCAAGGAGGTTAAGCAACTTGCCCAAGGTCATACACTATGTCAAGTGCTGATTTAGATCTTTTTATCCTTAACTCCTGTATTTTCTCTTCCAAACCACACAGCCTTCAGAAATGGTCCCTTCAGGCTTCATTGCCTAGTATACTGACCCATATCAGGGTTGAATTTTATTAAGTAGCACAAGGTTAAGCCCTCCTCAAAAGAGGTCCTGAATCAACAGGGAGTGTGTTGCATCTCTTGTTTGTCCAAGGTCTTCTTCATATAAATAAACTGTCAGAATAATTTTGATCTTTCAGATTTGCAAATGGCATTCCCCTACTTACTGGCGACCAGCAAACATATGAATTTTGCTAAGCTTATAAGATCCGGCTGTCAGCAGAATTGATTTCCCGCCCCCCCACCCCCCACCCCCCAAATGCATTACTTACTATACTACCCTAACGGTCTGTGACTTTGATGCTAAGAATGTAAATGAAAGGGAACAAAATCTAAGCCGTTTGAGTCTTCTAAATCAATAGCAAACATTATTTGAATATTACATTGAACAGCTGTAATACTAGTGTAACTTTTCAGACCTGGGGCTGTAGCCATTAAGCCTAAAGAATGACAGTTCTAAGCCAAAACAGTATTTTGAAAGACATTTCACTGTCAGTTTGTTTCAAAAAGTATTTCTTAGTCTGATGAAATTTAATATAAATTGATGAAAGAATTAAATTCTCATCTGTAATGGAGAAGCCAAGGACAGGCATACTGTAGTGATATTTTTGTTTTCTTTTGAACTCAAAAATTGATATTAGCTGGGGGCTAGTTAAAAAAAAAAAAAAAAACAGAAACAAAAACAACAGCAAAAAAGCCTACAACATGATTCCAGAACATTTTAGGGATAATAAGGCAACATTGCTTGAATACGGCTTCAGCCAAAGGTTGGGTAAAATATAATAGGGACGAGCTTCTCAACATGGAGTCTGTTTCTCAGCATTGTAACTCTACAGGAAAACTTCCTGAAATCTCTCATTCTGCTCCAAGCAATCTTTGACTCCTTGGGTAATTAATTCTTTTCACCGAAATATGCTGTTCAAGCCCTGCTATATATTTTTGCCTACATCTAGATCTCCTGGAGAGTAACAGAGAATAAGGCGCTGTCCCAATGGTGAGAGCCACTCTTCAAAGATAAATATCTTCCCTGTTTTATGTTTTGTTTAAATTGGAAGAGAACGGTCCAACAAAGCCTGCACAGTGTCAGTGTTTAAGATCGAGTTGTTATGCTATTTACCAAAAAAAAAAAAAAGTGGAGGAAGAAAAAATGCACAGCAGAAACCATGAACCTTATTATGACTGCCTCCTATTTTACCAACTGATTTAAAATCTTCTTAAAAGCATGTATTTTTAGAACTTAGCTCAATACAAATTGTAAGTAGATTGTAATGAACTTCGGAAATCCAAAGCCTTTAACGAAAATATCATCTGATTCTAAAATCCTACAACATAAGTTTTTAAGTTTGAGCCTGATATGCATTAAAAAAAAATCTAGGAATCATAAGGAAAGAGCATGAAGGGTACATGTTATGACATGTAAAAAATGTATCAGTACATTATTTTCATTCATAGTCTCCTGATATTTTTCTGATTCTTCTATACCTTTTTCCTATATTTTATAACTTTCTTAAGTTCAATCAGATA
This sequence comes from Cryptoprocta ferox, assembly GCA_028646485.1. Classification (NCBI taxonomy): domain Eukaryota; kingdom Metazoa; phylum Chordata; class Mammalia; order Carnivora; family Eupleridae; genus Cryptoprocta; species Cryptoprocta ferox. Next base: position 37,032,449 of record CM053570.1, read on the forward strand.
TTATTTTTCTTTGCTTTTTTAAATCCCATCTTTAACGCTTTCTAAGTTATCTTTATATAGTTTTACTAAATGAAAATTATTTCTAGATTAAGTGTGGCTATCTCTTATCAGAAGTTTTCATAAATTACAGTGGTTACGGATACTGCCAGCACTGAGGACATGGCTAAGCTATAAAAGCACTCTGTGCCTCTGTTTTCCCATTTGTATGACAGGGATGAGAACCATACTTGTCTTACAGAGCTGTGTTGGAAATTAAATGAGTTTGTATGAGACAAATGCTCTGTGCTTTGGCCCATTATAAGCACCATATAAGCTTTACAATATTTACTCACTATTTTTCTTACGATATTTTTCTCACTATTTTTCACGCTTTCTCTTTTATGAGCCTCTTATTATTTAGATTTTTTTTTTTAAACCATCTAGCTCTTTAAATGTATGTTAGTAGTAGAATGAGTACAGGTTTCCGGTCAGGGAAATTATGTTCCATACACTAGTTCTGCATATGTTGCCTACTTGTTAAGATTGGCCGGGAATTTTATGTTGTCACTTAAGGTTTTTAAATTTCCTTATTTACAATGAAGATACTAAAAATAAAAAATAAATAAAATGAAGATACTAAATTAGATTAACATTTTCAAGGCATTTAGATATCAGCTTTTAAATTAAAAATCAGTAAAGGACCAACACAGTGGACAAATCTTTATCAAGGAAGCATATTATAAAAAGAACATAATGCACTCTCACTAGGATTTTTTATAAACACCCCCCCCCACACACACCCTTTTCACATTTTCACACCACAAAAAAAGAATAAAGATATAATCTTGAAATGAAGTCCTTTATATTACATAAATTTAACTTTATGAAAAACTCATGTGATAGACTAATAACATGGAAATATTTTAGTATCCGTTTCAGCTGAGGACTCAAGACAATTGATGCCACATTACAAGTTGAGTTGTGAGACCACCATGAAGGATTTGCAAAAGGAATTATGGAGACCAATTTTGGGAATCTAAATATTCTCAGCCATTTTGCAAATATGAAATTATTAAAAGTGGAGATAAGAAAGGGATTTTTGGAAAAAGCTGTGCTGTTAAGTCCCACTCCAGTTCTTTGTGGGAGGTTTTTGGGAGTGTGGGGTGTCTGGCCCCCATTTTACACTTTGGGAAAAACATTCAACTGAACCACTTAGAGTTTAAAATGTATACCTTAGAGCTTGGGAAACATGGTGTACTGCCAACTATGGATGCCTGAGACATCAAAAGAATAACAGAACGGGGGAGAAATGGCCTAACTGGGCAACATGCATCCCCCAGGGGATAAATGAAGTGTAAGTCTTTCCATGGACCAATCACAGGTGAGGTAAGTACACCAGCACAGATATGAAAGGCAGCCAACACGGGGTTCCCATAAGTCTATGTAGGGGCGTCCTGGAATCCCAGCATTACAGAAGGTAGGTAAGAGGCTGAAGAAAGAACTTAAAGGAATAGGAAGTGATCGGTTTGCTGTCATTGAGAGAACTGCAGGTAAAAATTTGTTAGGGATGGGAATGTCTCCACTAATTTGTGCTTGTTCCCTATTAGGTAAAGTGGTCAGTTTGAATATCTGACTTGTCCAGAGAGCTTGACTCCCAATATGGATCGTGGCAGATTTCACAAGAAAAGGTTTTCTTCCCTTTCCTCTTTGTCTCCTCCCCATAAGAGTTAGAAAAGATCAGTGAGCAAAATGGAGGAAGAGGGGTAAAATCACAAATTACGGATTGGGGGAAGGGCATGCCAATTACCCTCTATTTTCTCAGTGCAGGTGCTTAGCATGAGTCTGGTCCAAGATAGTAAGGGAAGAGGACCTCTGTGAATAACATGTACAGTTTTTATTATTACAAGTATAGATAAAATTATTGAACAAAGACCATTGTCCCTGACTGAGACTAAGCAGAAAATCATGGGACTTACCCTAAATTTCATTGATGAACCAGAAAAGAACAAGGCCCAGAGAGTACATGTTAAAAGAATAAAGGGTTGAGAATAAAACAGCTTAATATATCTCAGAAATCTTGCATTTCCACATAACTTTTATACTAACTGCTATGCCCATGTTTATTTTTGTCTTGCTGTCAGTCTCACAGTTGAATATTAGTGAACAAAGGAACCAGTAGATTAGAGATTTCTGATCACTTTACCAGACATAGATATGGGAAAAAAAATGTCAAAATACCCACTTGTGATAGCTTAGTTTCAGAAGGTGAATTAGAATTTACCATTTATCCTTTTCTTAGACCATAGAATAGTAATAATAATCAAATACTTTTTACTGAGAAACATTAGTGAAATAAGCTATTTAGTATTTTTATTGACATAATTTAGAGTATTGGGAAACATTTCATGAAACCCACTTTGCTGTGTATTCATAAATTCTAAAACCTGTGACATTGGGAATGCAGTTTGAATTTTGCACATGAGGAGAGGAGCGTTTAGAGAAAGAAGTTGTGCTTCCCTGATGGGTTCTAGACTTAAGTTAGCCTAAGAATTAGCAAAGGAAACAAATATTAAATGATTACTATGTCCTAGGAGGTATGTTAAGTGTTTTACACATGAAACTTTAGGTAATACAGGGGCGCCTGGATGGCTCAGTCAGGTGAGCATCCGACTTCGGCTCAGGTCATGATCTCACAGTTCGCGGGGTCAGGCCCCGCATCGGGCTCTGTGCTGGCAGCTCAGAGCCTGGAGCTTGCTTCTGATTCTGCGTGTCCCTCTCTCTCTCTGCCCCTCTCTGCTCATGATCTGTCTTTCTCCATCTCTCAAACATAATGTTAAAAAAAACTTTAGGTAATACAAAGAAATCTGGGAATGGGAATTATTAACCAGATTAATAAAAAGAAGGAAATTGACACTGATATATTGTCAGTTAAAATTCTCAAGGTCCAAGAATTTGAGTAGCAGAACTAGCATTATCAATTTCACCTACTCCAAAATCTACTCCCTTTCCACTGTACCCCATGAAAACTTCTGTGTATTTATCAAAATTAAAATTGGATACATTATGTCCAGTTACATAAAACACTTTATCCAATGGAAGCCCTGGTTTCATACCATTTTTATCACATCTTTGGACTTCTAGTTTCAAGCCTTGTAGTGATCCTGAGTTGTTTATGCTTATTAGCAAGTATTTAAAGGGTACTTGTGCATATCTATGTTTAGACTAAACTAAGGCAGTGACTGCCTCATTCACTTTATGTCCCATGGCCTCACAGAATGCCTGGAAATTAGTAGGTATAGGTCCTCCATCAATATTTCTGAATTTTATAAATAAGTGATAGTGAATAATATCCTCATTCATTTAGTTAACACCTATTAAGTGCCTGCTGCATTCCAAACACTGACATTTCCATCAATGGAGAGCAAGATACAAATGGTTCCTGCCAAATGGATTTTTGTGGTCTGGTAGGGAAGATGGAATAGAGGAAAAACAATGAAGGATGTTCTGTGCTCCCAGTGGAGACACTGAGTGCTGCTGAAGCATGCTAGCAGGAGTCTCTAGCATGCTCTGGGTGCTTGTGAGTTGGGAGAGTGGGACGTGGTCTGGTCCATTTAAAGTTTTAATGTGGTTCTAGGGTGAGGCAGAATTATCATTCTGTGGTTTCTTAAATGGAGAGGCAAAAATACATATACAAAATTCACTGAAAATGGGACCACTGCCACTCAAGGTTTATCTAGAACCAGACAAAAAGAATTTTGTAGAAATAGTTTAGGTGGTGGAGTCATGCAGGCAAGTCTCACTAAAGAGATCTACCCAGGGGTGCCTGGGTGACTCAGTCAGTTGAGTGTCTGACTCTTGATCTCAGTTGAGGTCATGATCCCCAGGATCATGGGATCCAGCCCATGTTGGGCTCTGAGCTGAGCATGGAGCCTGCTTAAAATTCTATCTCCCTTTGGGGCTCCTGTGTGGCTCAGTCGGTTGAGCCTCCGGCTTCAGCTCAGGTCATGGTATTGAGGTTCATGAGTTCGAGCCCCGCGTTGGGCTCTGTGCTGACAGCTCAGAGCCTGGAGCCTGCTTTGGATCCTGTGTCTCCCTCTCTCTTTCTGCTCCTCCCCCATTCACACTCTGTCTCTCTCTCAAGAAAGTAAACATTAAAGAAAAAAATTGTCTCCCCTCAACCCCCCCTCTTTCTAAAATTGAAAGAAAAAAAAAATCTGCCTACAGTCAGGACGTACCTGCCTTTCCTTATACCATCCTCTTCTGTGCTTTTGCTGGTCTGTTTCCTTTGTCAAAAAGAATGCCCTCTTTTTGTGGCTTCACTCAAGCATTGTGTCCTGTGTGAAAGCATTCTTCTTTGGCTACCTCCAGACACAGCTGTTGTTTCTTTTATGAACTGCTGCATTTTGTACCTTCCTTTTTAGCACCCAATACATGGAGCTTAATTTGCATTCCTTTTGTACTGTAAGGATCTTCTTCTTCTGTAAGTATCTTCTTCTGAAGGTAACAGTCCTTTTCTTTTGTATATTTGTGTCCCCAGTACCTAGCACAGTACTTGTATTGCAGTAACCCGTGTATTAAATGTTTGTTGAATTTTTTCAATATCAGACATCCCTATGAAAGTTAAACATTTCTATTGCTTATCCAAATGTCTTACCTACATGGAATTAGACGTGGGGATATTTGAGTTCTGGAACTTTCCACATTTTTATCTGGCTATGTGGGACCATATATTTAAAAAATTATTTTTTTAAATCTATTTTTAAAGAATCCTAGCATTTTGAAAAACTAGTAATGTGGATTCTTGAGTTAGACTGCTGGGGTCTGATTCTAAGTTTTGTCCCTTGTGGACTTCCTAGTTGTAACTTTCCTCTGTTCTGGTTTTTTCATCTACAAAATAGATCTAAATTCTAGCTGATAGGATGGTGGTGTTTAAATGATGGGTAGATAATAGAAAGTGCTCTGCACAGTCCTTGAAATAGAGTACAATGAGTATTTAAAAACAGTCTGAAATTACAATTTCCATTTCATATTTTTGCGTTTCTAGGCTTAAGATCACTTTTATGAGTTGGGTTCTTTGGATGCAGAAGCTAAAATGGAGGTTGAGTGGGGAAGATATTTATTAGGTTCCTTTCTGAAGAGAGGAGGAGAAAGAAGCAGTTTGGGGCAGAGGAAAAAAATGAGCTACACTACAGGCCAACATAGTCTTTCCCACCCTGGAGGGGAACTTGGAAGTGAATATTGTGAGGCAAGGTCCACCTGTGGGCACAACTGGTGGGCCATTCTATCCTATCTAACTCAGTACCAGACTCAGGCCCTGAAAAGAAGGGTGGGACCTTAGGCAGGCTGGCGTTTCTCGAAGACCTGCTGCCCCCATTCCCTGCAGCCCATCTTGAAGGATCTAAGAAGCTAGTAGTAGATGGCTCTCCATCTATTACTCTACCCTATGTGCTGTACTATGAATGAACACATGTTGCATTTAAACAATGAATTTCCAAATTATTTTAATCTGTTGAAACAAATTCCAATCTTTTATTTATGCCCCTCACCCTGTCTTCCCCTCTGATATTTCTAGTTGTACCAATATAAATCTAGGTCTTTCTAAAAATGTTTCCTTTCTTTACAAACATAATCACAGTCAAGAATCTAAAACAAGAATATTTCTCATGTCTATCACTATCTGTGATGATATATGAAGTACATTCAGTGAACAAATACCCCCAAATTAGCATTTTATTTCATTTATTTTGCTTTCTTTTTTCCTTGTTCTTTTTACATTCTTTTCCTTCCTTTCACTCTTTCCCTACCTGCTTTCTTCTTTTCCTTCTTTCTTTCCCTGTCCCCTTCATTGTAATTCTTTTTTAAACTAGTTTCCAAAATCTATACATTTTTATGGTTTATGTTCTCACAGAAACAAATACCAGAATGCTTCATTTTTGTTTCTGAGTTATGTTACTTCTCAGTAAAATTGTATTTGTGTTTCAATTTTCTTCATTTACTATTGAAGTTTGTCATGGTCCTGCTTCAAGTGACCTTGGGGCTTCTAGTAAACGAATTTGTTGCAAGGTTCCTTTTAATAGCAGTGAATTTTTTTTTGCCCAAAAATAAAAAGAAAAACTAAGGTACCCAGAAATTAACAGGTTTTGGAGACCAAATAATGTTCTATTTGTTCCTGGTGTTTTGGAAAGTTCAGGGTAAACTATTCAAGGTTAATTTCTACTCAGATCTAATTTTTTTTTAATGTAGTCAGGGTTTTAGTGAATTTTTCTATAAGCAGTGTCCAAAGAGTGTATTTTTAAAGTCCCTATGTGGATGTATGGTTTTGATTGGATTGCATAGATTAAATCTAGAAACTATTTTTTTAGGGAAGAAATATGAAAGCGATTGCATTACCCCCAGAGGGTGTGTGTGTGTGTACACACACATGTATTTTAAAATACACGCACACACGTAGTTTAATACTTGCAAGCTGAAAGTAAATTGCTAGCACATCCTTACCCTGATTTTAATGCTCTTCTCTGAAAATGTAGTAGTATTTAGTGTATTTCTTTTGCAAACCAGACATATGAGGCTCGATTTACAGACATTTTTTTTTTTAACTGAAATCATGGAGATAAAAAAAATACCAGAAACTCAAAAGGAAATGTATAAAAACCCCCTTCTCCCAAAAGAGCTGCAAAAAATTACTCCTTGAAACATTGGACTACAAGAAACATTTGCATTTAGTAAGCTGCATTATTTATAGATGTGGAACGGCAACCTCTCATCCCTGTCTCCTAGTTTATTTTAAATCTGTAAGATTTACAAAACAAAAGTAAGAGAAACATGGGTTGAGCAATAAATAAATACTAGTGAGCTTCTGTATTCTTTTAGCATTACACTATTTTCATCATTTTTGACACAAAGATGTGTTTTGCAGGGAGAGAAAAGCACATTTTGAAATAACTAGTTAAGCAGGGAATGAAAAACTGGTAACAGAAAGAAGGGAAATGGTTTTGATTTTCATTATGCTTAAGGTCATACACAGGTCATGTTTTACACAGATTCCATTTTCATATATTTTAATAAAATCTGTATATGAAATTTAAGTAACAGCTGTGGAAAGAACTTGATCTAAAGGAGCAAAAACTAAGTGTCACCTTAATATTAACCTTCTAGTGATGAATAAGCAAACATAAGAAAAAGAGAATGTCATCCTCAAATCAGAAGGCAGAAGCATTTGCTCCCTAGCTACTGATGTGAAGGAAATATTTGATGGTGGTGGCCTTGTAATAAGACATCCTGTGCTTGGCATTACATCAATGGCAGGAAATTAAATACCAATACATGTATTTTACTCAGATGTTCAGCCTAACTGGGGAAGAAAGAGTTAAATATCAGGTTGTCTTGTCCTTGGAATTTTTTAAGTGGCAAGAATTGAAGTGCTGATCACTACCCATTTCTTCCCTTCTTTTCATTCTTTCCCTGAGAGATGTACTCCACTTCTTTATAACTTTGCTGTCATTCACAGAATAGAATGCTGGTCTTGGCCTTACTTACAATGTGGTCTCCTGTCCTTGTGCTTTTTAAAGACCTGTATTGCATCTCTTAGAATACCTTAGCATGCCAGCAAGAGTATAATTGCAACTTCAAGCCCAATTTCAGTCTTCAAAAAATGAAATCGCTCACATTTTACTTAGACATAGCATTAAGAATCAGCCATTCCCCTCCCCATGGGTGGTATTCTGCTTATTTCTCTAATTAACACAACTATTTTCTTTTGTGTCGCGTGAAATGTAGAATAATTCAGAAAAGGTTTTGAGTGAACAGCAGAGTGTCTGCAGCCCAGCCGCATGAGTCAGTATGTAATAATTGGCCTGAATATATAGATAGGCCATTATGGGACTTGTTAAGGTTTGTGTCAGGTCCCTGCAATAATTATTGAAGGCCTAATTCAGACCAGCTTTCCTCCACAAAATTAAATAAAAGAGGTACTGGATACACCATGCGTCGGAGGGATTAGTCAATTCTCTTTGCACAGCAGTGACCTTTGTATCCCCTCTATTAACGAGTGGGAAAGATTTAACTGCACTGCACGTGCCCCTGTATTTTCCGGCCATTATTTAAACCATGTCAAAATGAGTTCGGTAACTCTTCAGTCATTTTTAACCTCACCTGTTCCTCAATCAAGCATTTCAAGCCCCACCTTTTCTTTCTTTTTGTTTTTTAATCAAACCCAGAGCTTATTGGGAGTTTTTATCCTACAGAATTCTGTAGGAGTCTTGGAACTGCATACCACTTGAAGTTCTAGAAAATAACTGTACTGCTTGTCAACTAGGAAGTGAATATATACACTGATACTTGCTATGGAGGTCACACTATGTCTAGTATTTTGTGATTTAATTGCACACCGAACGTAGGCTTGAGTCTGTTGAAAAAAAGACCGATGCAGACTTGATGAGGTAATCTTTTACTCTCCACATCATATTTCACTTAAGTGGTAGTCAACATGCAGCCCTAATTGGCAGTCAAATCACAACTCTGTTGACTGTAGCTAAATGCATATTGCCTAATTGTATAATTCACATAACTTCATGCAAAATTCAAGGTATGAATGCACTTTCTAAAGATGGAATTGCTAAGCATAAATCAATGACTTTTTCCTTCAATCTTGAAAAGTTCGTTTATTCATTGGCTCATGACTTCATGGGTCAGTTAATTACTAGATTTCAGAGTTAATTAGGTTAATGGACATCTACATGGTATAATAGATACAGAACCAGTTATTTCAATGTGTCATAAATGTAGTTTTGGTTTGTTTTCCAGAGTTACAAATAGTTAGTACAGTGCTTGCATGAATCTAAGTTTTATTTATTCTTGTCTTTATATTGACTTGCTGACCTCATCTGCAGGGAGACAATTAATAAATACTTGTAAAATGTTTATCTTTGAAATTTTTAATTGAGATGAGGGTTTAATACATTAAGTCCTTAAATTCTGTTTCAATAGATTAACTGAAACAGTGTTCAAAGAATTATTGGACATTATCTAATTGAATTTCTTACTCAAAAAGAAAACTCTCCCTCTATGACACTTATTAGATGTAACACTCTTAATACCTAATCTAAACCTTCCAGTTCATAGGAACTCACTGTTTTTCTAGGCAAGTCTGTTTATTATCATTTCTAAAAGTTGTCATACAAAGTTCTTCATATTAAGTCAATGTCTGCCTCTCTGCGTTTTCTCTCCATTGGTATAATTCTGTCATTGAGAATCTGAGACTAAATCTAATATCGTTCAAATGACAATCATTCAAATACTTGACGTCAGATGTCATAATCTTTGGTTCTTCAAACTAAACAACCTCAGTTTCCGTGGCCAAGCCATAGAATATGTACACTTCTAAAGCCCTCATGATAATGGCTTCCCTTCCTTGGAAAATTCTAGTTCTGTTTAGAGGCTTCCAAGACCAAACAACCTGTTCTAATTCCAGTTGTGGAGAAGATAAAGTACACTGAATCTGTAATATTGTAGGCCAGTGGGAATTTAATTAATCCAGGCTACTACTTGTTAGTTGGTTTAGCAACTTAATGTAAAATTGGCCAATTCTAATGTAAAAATAAATCCCTTTAAGACATGTCTCCTAGAAATCACTGACAATACTGTTCGGAACTTAGGACTAATTCATGAAAATTTCAAACTCCAATTTCAAACCAGTGAGGTTTTTTGAATCTTGATCCTGTCATAGAATCTATAGCAATTTCTTTCATATTTATAAATCTGATACATATCAAGCTAATCATACATCGTGTGTGTGTTAGAGTGTGTGAGTAAATGTTCTGTGTGAAATGCTATAAGGGAATAAAGACTTATAAACTATATCTCCCCTCCCCATCTCACCTCAAAATTACTCACTAATGGAGAATTTGTTATGTACACAAGAATTCTTGTGAAACACAGGTGGAAATACAGTTTATGACAAAATTTCTAAGGGTGAAAATTTCACAGGAGGAAAGGAAAGACACAGGTTTTCGAATGCTTTTTAAGTGTATTACCTCATATAATCAACTTTTAAAAGAAGAGTTTTTCTATTTTACAAATACGGAAAAATAAGGCCCGGAGAATGAAAGAGCTTACCAGGAATTGCATACTTTTAAAATGATGAATATGGAATTAAAGCATCACTGTCCAAAGGTCAGGCATAATCTGCACCAAGACTTTTATGTGTAAGTGGGTGTAACAGTAAGATTTTGATAAATCAGAATGAGTTAAAAGACACTCAAGACCAAGAATATGGTAGAATGACAAAAGAAGCAAAGTGTATATTCCAACAATGGTAAAGTGTTTGAATATAAGAGGAGGTAGTGAGTAATGAGATTAGAAAGAGAGGTGGTTTGCTTTCATCTAGAATATGAATCCTCAATCTATACCTAGAAGTGCTTCTGAGGAAATTGAGACCCAGAGAACTATGTGAGAAATTGCTAGTATTAAATAATTGTTAAACAGATTCACAGATGGGAAACTAATCAGGTGCCTGTCTACTCGAGACCTCCTTCAAGCTGGCACTGAAGAAACTACTTCATTAACTCCCTCTCTGCATATATATAGCTGGTGGGATGGAATATCTACTGAGTTTCTCTAGCATGTCTTGTTTTATGCTTTTCTCTAGGGATAAAAAAGAGGCAATCAGTAGGTCATATTCTATTGAAGAGGATCAGAGATGGAGGAAGCTTGCTAATTTAAATACAATGAGATATTGTATGGGTGGCTCAGTCGGTGAATTGTCTGACTCTTGGTTTCTGCTCCATTCTTGATCTCACAGGTTCGTGAGTTAGAGTCCCACATCAGGCTTCATGCTAACAGCACAGAACCTGCTTTGGATCCTCTGTCTCCTTCTTTCTACCCCTTCCCTGCTCATGCACGCATGTGTGCGCATGCACACTGTCTCTGTCTGTCTCTCTCAAAAGTAAACAACAACAACAACAAAATGTTTATGTACAGATGGTAGAAAAGAGCTAAATTCAGTTACACATGAACAGTGTTTTGCAAATGAATAAAATCATCTGGAAGAGAACATTAAACATTTCATTAATGGCAAACAACAGGAGCAAAAGCACACTGTGGTGAAAGAGCATATTCTAGTGTAGCATTGCCTGAGTACAAACTCTGAGGCGGAAATGGAGGAAGGAGTGACGAGAGTCTGGAGAGCCGCACAGAGGTCATATCTCAGAAGACATGCTTAGGAATTTGCACTGCCTTTTGCTAATACGGGGAGAGAATAAAGCAGGGGAACAATTTTTATATTATAGTAGGTATATCACTTGATGCCACACAATCTGTGTTAGATATTGGGAGTGAGAGACCAGTGAGTGTCAAACTAGTGAATATACTCTGGGTAGACCTATTTGGTTGTAAGAAACAAAGTCTAGTTTAGATAGTGGGGGTTTTTACCTGGGTTCACAGGTAAGAACAGGAACCATAATAGATCCTGTAGTAGACCTTAGTGTCAAGACTTCACAGAAATGTCGCTAATAATGAAACTCAACTTCTGTAGTGTTTTATTCCATACGCATCTCAGTAGGTCTAATCTTGCCTCCAGAGGTATTTGTCACCTTCTGCTTTATTCTCTGCCTCATGCTTTCTCTGCACTTGTAAAGTTACAGCCTCCTCATAACTTTAACTTAATAATAGTCCATAATGTCCTCTTAGGTTGTTTCTACATTGGCAATCTTTTATTTCTTGCTCCTCTAGTTTACTGGCTGATTCTCTTCATACTCTTCAATTCTTTTACATTGGGAATCTGGATAGCCCAACTTAAACATAGCTCTTCACATCAGACTCCAAAGGTGCCTTTTGTCCTTAGGTTGTATACTACCCCATCCCCCAAGTCCAGTAGTAAGCAGAGGAAACAGGGTTGTAAACATCACCACATGGAGCTTCCCCTTTTATAAGAACAGTTTCCCTTAGGAAAAGTGATAGACACGATACATATTATAATTAACTTCTAGGGAATATATTGTGATAATGCAAGTAACAGAGTTAGGACAGTATCAGGGAAATGGTAATGGAGATGTAGTCAAGCACTATTTAGAAGATGAATCTCTAAGTCTTTATATTAGTTTGAGAGGAAAAGAATCAATGACTCCAGTTGATTCTGACTGGATTGACTTATGATGGTAGGCCAAGAATAGAGATGGGAAAGGGTAGAGGAAAGGCAATTTTATGAGAGAGCATGGGGAAAATCATGAATACAGTTTTGAACATATTAAACTTCTATTGCCTGTCAGTCATAGAGCTAGATGAGTGAAGTTAAAATTCTTTGATGAAGTCAGCTCTAGAAAGATTTGGGGGCATAAAAAGTTGGGATAGACTACTGCTCAAAGTAGGAGTGTGAATGATCTTGCCACTGGAGAAGAAAAGCTGTGCAGATAAAGGGTGTAATACCTTTGCAGAGGCAGGCAGAGAAGGAATATACAGTACAAGACCTGCAAAGGAGCTGCAATGGATACTAAAAGCAACAAAATTAACAGGGAGTGCATGGTGTCAGCAAAACCTAAACAAAGTCTTAAGAAGATTGTGCGACACTATCAAAGAACCAAAAATCAATGAATAAAATGGACAGGTGTCTATTTTATTTAGCAATTAGATGTCCTCGATGGTTTGCAGGAAGGCTTTTAGAGCTATGTTGTGGTCAGAGTAAGACTTTTGTTGGTGAGTAATGGCTGGTGATGGTATGGGAACTTAAATGCAGGCAACACTTGAAATCCTTGATATCAGAGGAAGAGGATGATAATTAGATAGGAATGTGCTATGAAGACCTAACATTTTTTGTTTTGCATATTTTCCTTTTGGATGAGCGAAATTTGGATGTAGCCTGAGGTCTATCTTTTATAAGAAAGATCCAGCAAAGATGCTGAGAACAACTCAAGTGACGAAACTAGCTAAGAAAAGGAAAACTGTGAGGCCTAGAAAGGCTTGGGGGGAAGAAAGGGTCACAGAGCAGAGGAGATAGAACCAGTATGAGGATGTGTCATCAGGTTGGCTTTACTATTGGTGAGTAATTTCTCAATTCTGCGCGAGAATGTGAGAATCTGTGTGAAATGCATCTCTGGACCAGTTAGTATGCATTTGTCAATTTGCTCCTTTAGACCAATGGTCAGTGTTTGGCCTCCAACAGTGTTAATCCTCTGAAATTCTGGGTTGTGCCTGTAGGAGTGCCAAATGAATGTTCAATGTGGGGTCCACAGTAAAATCCCACGGTGGAAGGTGGGAATGCAAGCCACAGACCCAAGTGGAGGTGTATGATGCTGGTCATTACTGCCATTGCTGGAGGGAGAAAGAGACGAAGTCAGGAAATTCGAAGTCATACATTGTAAGGAGAGGATGAAGATAGGAAGACCGTAAAGTTTTAGCTGTGAAGTCCTTGATGGCAATTGTCATATGGTCCCAAATCTTTCTAACTTATCTCTAAGAATAATGTAAGAAATACATTGCTTATTGAAGGCAAAATATTCTCTAGTATTCACTGGACTCTCTGCTAGTAACCCTGTCAAAAAGGAAATGGTGTTTAATTTAGTTTGACTTAATCCTCCGGATGTCCCTGATTCTTATTAATCCCCTCTTTATATTGTTAGTGTATGCAAATCATTTGCTTAATTACTGCATCACACTGTTGTTCCACAGAAATATAGCTAGTACCTATAGTTTCAAGAATCTTTCATGTTTCCCTTGTTCTGAAAAATTGGACCTCTGCTTTTCCATATGTATAATCTCATTCTCTATGGTTCCAAGATTCTCTGCAGTAGTTCTGAGAGAACACTTGCTAAGTCTGTCTCCTGGAAGTTTTTCTACATCTGACAAGTAAACTAATTTAAAATCATTTGGTACTTTCTTCCTATCTTCCTATGTGTTCTGGGGGTCCAGTGGCTCCTTCAGCATCTTTGTAGACTATGGATTTCAAAATAAATGATAGTAGCTGAGTTAAACGTAACATGATGTCTTAATTTTAATCTTGATTCTAAGTTTTTATTTTGTTAGTGTTGATGACAAATGTATTTTTTTTTGGACTAAAATATATGCTTTTAAACTTAACCCATGAATACTAATTAATACATATTAGTCATATGGTAATACAAATTTATTAGTAAAGAAAATAAGGAATAATGTTAATTCAATATAGTTTTTATAGTTTTATCTTCAAAATTGTCTTGTCCTGATAAGTCTTCCCGAGACTCTTCCAAGAGCTATACTTCAAATGACTATCTTGGAATGGTGACTTTAATATGCTAAATCAGGTAAGTTGTCTATGTGGGATCTACTTTCTATTCAGAGGCAGTAAATAAGCACAGATTTTCTTTCAGGCTCCATTATCTTTAAAGAGCGTGGATTCACCCAAGCCCACTGTAGAAGATGCCAATAAATGCAGTGCAAATGAAGGGAAAGTAAGTGGGCTACAGTAAAATTGTAATTCAACTAGCATTGTCTGACCAAATCACTGATGGGCGTTGAAGTACGTCCATCTATCCACTCTTTGAGAAGAGACTGTGGCCAATTCAGGACCAGTGGATTGCTGAGAAGCACATTTTTAAAAGTACATCTTGGTTCACAGAGGACTGCAAATTAGAATAAGTTGGTAAATTATGTCTTAAGTTTAAATTCATATTCCAGAGCAGAGTCAGCAGTCAGCATGTTTTATAATATAAGCATTTAGGTACTAGCCGGTTTAGATTTATAACTCATCCCATTGTCGGCTGCAAAGACTGAGCGAATTGATGAAGCTATTTTATTAGCGGTGCTACATATTGAGTGCTCTTCCGAAGCCTCCTTTTATCACACTTTAAAAATCATTCTCTAATTTAACAACGATATTAAGAGAGCTCTTTTAGTCAGTCCAATTATGTGGAAGCACACTCATTTTTTTAAGGGGTTAATCTTTAGGGATGAAACAGATTATCAGCTTTTGAACCAATTTAAGTAGAATCTCCAGAAACAAAGCCAGGACAAATAATTATTGGCAGTTCACAGAAGGCATTCTGTGCCCACTGCGCTGCTGGATTCCGTTAAAGTCAGCTTGCTTGTCTTAATGGGAAACACCTGTGGTCCGGAACGTAAGAAGACAAATCAAACTAACTGTGCTTTGAGACACTCAAACTAAATTATGGAAATAAAAATCTCCTCGTCTCAGCATCGCCAATGTCCCTCTTTCCCTTGAAACAGATATTAAAGAGAGGCTGTTTTGAAAGTATTTATTTCCCCGAGGCATTCCAGAACTCTAAACATTGTCAATGAACACGTCAGCCAGAAGACAAGTCCCCTAGACTCTATGGCCATTATTTCAGTGGCCCATTAAATAATTTAAAAAGAGCAAGCTTGTAAAAGTAAATGCAAACTCTTTTCTTTTCAAACTTGGGAAAATGATTAGTATGTCAAAGAGGGATAGAAGGTATGTTCTTTTCCACTTGTCTAAGTAAGATGTCTTAGATAACGTGACTTTTTTTTTTTTTTTTTTTTTTAAGGACAAATTTACTTTTGGAGGGGCTAGACAAGTGTTCAAGTTGGGAGTGTAATCTGATGGAAAGGTGATATCTGCGTAATACTTTCCAATAAATAGGATCAATGTGAAAAGTTTATACATTAATAGGTGCTCCCAGGGAAACTCCAAGGATAAAAAGGAGATCTTTGAAAAATGATGCATAGAATCACAAGGAAAAAAGAAGTTTACTTGTTAGGATAGAAGTGATGTTATCATTAGCCAGAAGGTAACGTTGCTATTCTGTTTTCATCTTTCCCTGGAAAAATACCCTCAAATTAGAGATAGTACAATATAATTTTTTCAGAGTAAGATGATTTTATTGAAACTGTAAAATTTGCAGGATACTAGAAAGGCATAATGGACATCATAACTTGATTATTTTTCTGGAATGAGGGAAAGGAAAGAGAAGGAAACATCATATGTGAAGCAAGGTTTATGAACTCAAATGCCCATGGAGGAAGGTGGAGTCTGTGGTTGACATGGAAGATAAATTAAGCCATCTTGGTGTTTGAAAAGTGCTTTCTCCCAGTTTCTTCAGTCAGAGTACCATAGTATCCCCTCTCTTAGAATAAGTATATTTGTACCTAACTTAGCAATATGGAAAACAACAGATGATAAATTACACAGAGACCATATGATCATTATCAAACACAAAGAAACAAAAAAAACCAAATTGGAGAATATGCGCTTTGTCTAATATGGGGTTTCAGATAATTATCACCATAGGCAACACTGGGTCACATGTATGTCTTCTAGCTTTGCAGAAGAAACTGGAAATATAGATTTAATGAGGAGTCTCATTATTTTTAAATACTGTCAATTTATTTTTTTAAAAAACTTATTTTTGAGAGCAAAAAAGAGCATGAGTGAGAGAGGAGCAGATAGAGGAAGGCAGAGAATCCCAAGCAGGCTCTGCACTGTCAGCCTAGAGCCCCATGCAGGGCTTGAACTCATGAACTGTGAGATCATGACCTGTGCTGAAACTGAGTCTGGCACTTGGGGTACCTGGGTGGCTCAGTTGGTTAAACGTCGAAATTTGGCTCAGGTCATGATCTCACGGTTCATGGGTTCAAGCCCTATGTTGGACTCTGTGCTGATGCCTGAGAGACTGGAGTCTGTTTCAGATTATGTGTCTCCCTCTCTCTATCTGCCCTTCTTCTGCTTGTGTTCTGTCTTGCACTTAACCAACTAAGCAACCCAGACACCTCTGTTTTTGGTTTAAGCCCATTTTTTGATGAAGGTTAAACTTTAGGTATATTTGTTTATGTTTTTAGCACTGAATAGGTCAACTTAGAGCAAACCAGATAACATCTCTGTGGGCCAGATAACATCTGCTGGCTTTTGTTTTCAAACTTCTGGCTTTGTGACTAAATGGGCAGAATTCAGAAATGAAGGCTCTAAAGACCTGTCAGTTACCCACTTGGGAGATTTCTAGAAGGCCTAGAAAGTGAAGACTTGCTCTTTGAGTAGAACAAAGAAATAGAGTAGCTGGAATAAGAACAAAGCTTCATTTTACCCTTTTTCCTGAATCTGTTCAGCTTTTAAGTAATTAAACATCTTTAGTAAAGAACAATATATATCTTATTGGGGATTTAGTGTACTTTCATGTGGGGGCGGGGGGCGGGGGGAAGCAAATGAGACCGGATGTAGGACAAGTAAAATAGGTAAACGTCTGTATTCGGTGATTAAAGGTCAGTAGTGACAACCATTCAGTAACGGACTTCTAAGCTCTAAGGAGTACTTGCATTCTGGCTCCACAGAAGATGTCTTACCTTTCAGATTTTGTCCTCTCTAGAATACACCTGGAGAGTGATAGAATACCACAAGGTAGAATTGCTGTCAACAACACTGTTGGATTGTACTATTCTCCCTACTTCGCAAGATGTCTATGTATCTCTCCTTTGGTCCTCTGAATGGCCAAAGGCTATTCCATAGCATAGGCTAATATGGTTTAATAAGTTGCTCCCAAAGACACTGCAAGGAAGTGATTTCTACATGTGTCCCAGAAAACGTGTTTAGTATTATTACTAATAGCAAAAAAATTTCTGGTAAAGATAATACACTTTTAAAAACATTAAAATTTTTTCTTAATATTTGTTTTTGAGAGAGAGAGAGAGAGAGAGAGAGAATGAATGAATGAATGGGGGAGGGGCAGAGAGAGAGAGGGAGACACAGAATCCGAAGCAGGCTCCAGGCTCTGAGCTGTCAGCATAGAGCCTGGCACGGGGCATGAACCCACAAGCTGTGAGATCATGACCTGAGCCGAAGTCGAACACTCAATGGAGTGAGCCACCCAGGTGCCCCAATGATAATACACTTTTAAAATTGTAATGAGTAATGCAAAATAGCATCAAAAGAGATAGTGACACTCCAGTATTTGGTGACCTACACTAGATATTATCCATACTGTAAATATTCTCCAATCTAATGCATCAAAAATTAAATTTTATTTTGACTTCCAGTGAGATTGAATATCCTTTTCCATGTAAAATTGACGATTACAGGCAGTTTGTAAGAATTAAAAAAAAAAAATCGTGACCGCTAGGAACCCATGAATCTTCACCAAACTTTGTGATGAGATTACTGACTTACAAAATGAAGAAAATGTGAAATACATTTCTAAGCATTTAACTTTTTTTTTTTTTTACAACATCTATGTTGAGTTTAATGCTAATGGAGTGTGATTTGAATGATAATATATTTCATTGGATAGGCGGCTGCTAGTGCAAAACCAAACCAAACAAATCCCCATTCTAGTGGTTACAAGAGCTAATCAAAATAGTAAGTAATACTGGTAACACTAGTTTGGTATCTGTTTTACATAGTACCAAAAAAAGGATGTTTAAGGTTTATTTTTAAAGTATTGAAAAAACACTTACATTCTTAGTATAAGAAGTAAGCATTAAAATATAAAGTAAAACTAATTAAATGATGCATTCTCCTTTAAAATAAATTTAGGGGCTCCTAGGTGGGTTAGTCGGTTAAGCATCTGACTCTTGGTTTTGGCTCAGGTAATGATCTCACAGTTCTGCGGGTTCGAGCCCTTCATTGGACTCTGCACTGGTAGCATGGAGCCTGCTTGGGATTCTGTCTCCTTTTCTCTCTACCCTTCTTCTTGCACTGTCTCTGCCTCTCTCAAAATAAACTTAAAAATTTTTTTAATGGACAATAAATACTAATGTTTTAAAGGAACTAAATATTGCATAAACAAAATTTAACCTTACTGAAAAACTTACTTAAAAATTATTGAACTTTATTTTACACTTGATCTTCGCCATAGCCTTATTTTAAAAAGACTCTTTCATTACACAAAGTGTATTCCTGGTATTATCATTGATTTCCCAAATATGCCTTGGTGCAAATTTTTCATGCTGCTGATAAACTGTTTCTAAGTCTATACCTGCCTTGAGAATGTGAAGGGATATTTATGAGGTAACTGCAAATAGTTTCTTTTGACTTCTTCATCTTCAAATCCCATCTTTTATTAGATAACATTGATAAATCTTTTGGAAAGGCCTGCTTTGGTGTTTTTTTGTTTTGTTTTTTTGGTAGGGATAGTAAACTATAGTTTTGGTTTCAAAGAAACTATTTCTAGTGTGTCCCAATCTTCTTTAGTGTCATGATGTGGATGTGAAATTCTGACGCAGAGTTTTTTGTATCATTTTCAAGACTGTCCTGTTGTGTTCCACCTGTTTAGGAAGGCTTTGAAACCTAGTAAGAGCTATATAAGCTTTGCTTTGTTCATTGTCATTTTCTTCCACTTCCTAAGGATTTTGAACTACAGAAGAGATCTTCTATTACAAAAAAAAAATTAATTCAGTGGATACATCTTTGAGAATGTCTCAAGACATAAATGATTCAATCTCCAGATTTTGAAAATCAACTGAATGTTTTATACCTATTATCTATAAATATTTTTTTCACTTCTGAACAGCTGAGTTTTCTATTAGTAGATGGGTGTAACACTGGACAGAAGCCTTAAATTGCTGTTCCAGATCATGTTTTGCCCTGCCCTGGTAAACATTAAAAGAAAATCAGCCTTTTATATAAGGACATTGAAATCTATTTGTTAAAATCGCAATGACCCGTATCTGGGAAAAGGAATAAATGCATATAATTTTTTCTGAATTGATTTTAAATGTTCTGAATTGATTTCCCTCTAGGTTAGGGTTTAAGTCCCAAACTACTAGGAAGAAGTTTAGTTGTAAATTATCAGGTACTTGAGTCTAAAAATCAGTTTCATGAGTGCATGATGGTATCAGTAATTGACATAAAGTAAATATTGAGCATGCTACATTGGGATAAAACTAATGCAACACCTATTTAGTTATTGGAATATCATTGCCAATTGTAGAGTACAGAATCCCATTGTATTCTTTACTAATCAGATTACATCATCTTGTTTTATGTTGTCATTGACGACACCAAGATATACCATACTGGCAACTTCCTGGACAGCCAGTCTATGAGAGGTGTTAAAAATCCATTCTTTGGAAATAGCCAGAAACATGGTTGTAGTTAACTCTGGTTTGCACCAGCAACTGCTAACATAACTGTCAGAAGGAAAATGATCCAGCGCCAGAGCTTGTAAGAAATCTCTTATTTGAATCTCAACCTGTGACAGAAAAAGGGTTATTTATGACCTCCCATTTCTTTCTAAGACGGGTGAGTTGTCTAACTACAGTCTCTTTGGTTTGCTGAGTAGTCATACACAAAATCATCATCTTCATCATAATGGTCTCTGGCACTCTTAAAAACAGTAGTGCAGGGGGTGGTGTGTGGGGTGTTGGAGATTGAAGCAAGACAGTACTAAATTACTCTGATGAAAAATGGGAGAGGGGTTTTGGGAGTAGGAGGGATGAATGAAAAAGCAGAGGTTAGAGAAAAAAGGCAATAGCTAAGAAAGTGAATAAAGTTAGCAGGGAGAGAGGAAAACTGATGTCAGCAAGGCCAATAAAAGACATGTCTAATTGGGGAATTGTAAAGGCAATTCTGTGATATATTCAACTTACATTCTCTCTCATTTCAAGAATTCTTTGGGAAATTAAATACCACTGTAAATGGAGTTTATTTGGGGGAGGGCTCAAGGAAAAAGACAAGGGGGCAACTGACATTATTTCTAAATATCAAGAATAAATTTATAGTAATTGATGATCAGTTTCTCCCGGTCTCACTAAATAAAGGTTGAATAGCACTTTAAAACAAAAACAACAAAAACCATCTATGACAAATACTATGTGTGCTTAGAAGAACAGGGTTTTGTTTTTTAATTTTTAAATGTTTATTTTTGAGAGAGAGAGAGTGAGAGAGAGAGACTGACTGATTGTGAGCAGGGGAGAGGCAGATAGAGAGAGGGAGTCACAGAATCCAAAGCAGGCTCCAGACTTTGAGCTGTCAGCACAGAGCCTGATGTGGGTCTTGAACTCACAATTGGTGAGATCGTGACCTGAGCCAAAGTCGAATGCCTAACCAACTGAGCCATCCAGGCATCCAGGTAAAAGAACAGGTTTTGATGGTCACATGGCAACATGTAGAAAATTAATAAACTAAAACACTCTCAAAAGAAGCCTACTCCTCTAGTAAGGTGTCTTAAAATCATTACACATGAGGAACTATTGAGGCAAAACACTTTCAGGCTTGAGATGAAGAAAGGAAGTTTATATTTGGGGAATGAGGGTCCATGCTGGCTTTGCAACACCCCGTGTTGTTGTAAAAGGTACAGCTGGGAATAGTAGAGGTTAGAGGTAGGAAAGTGAGACTGGTTTTAATGTAAGAAAGAATTTGCTAATAACTGACTATGGCCAACAATAGAAGTTACTTTGGGAGGTGGCTGAAACCAAGTAGATATATAGGGTATTTGTTTCTTGATGTTGTATTAGACTTGTCTAGACCCCAGAGCCTCTGAATAGTTAGAATTCTATGGTTTTTACCTCTGGTTATCCTTTTAACACGTAGTGCATGTGATTTATTCCTTCAGACTATGCTTCAGTTTAGAGGAAATAAATCCTGTATCATTCATTGGGTTCTATAAAAGAAAAAATAGATTCTCCTATTTCAACCAGTTATTTTAGCATTACTTTGCTAATTATACATTTGCTAATTATACATTGCCAAAGTTTAACTCCTTGCTCACATGACCCATACAAATGATTCACAGTCAAATATAAATGAAGTTGATTTAATTAACCATTGACCAGCGTAACTAAAATGAAGGGGTCAAAAATTTTAGTTTGGAATAGAACTCTGGAGTTTTGAAAATCGAGTTTATTCTTAGAAATATATGTGAGGGAGAAAAACGAGAGAAAGTAAGGGAAAAGGAAAGAAAAAGAGGAAAGAGGAGGAAAAAGAGGGGAGAAGAAGAAAAGAGAGAAAGGTAGGTTCAAGTGTGAATATGTGTGTGTACGATTTCCCATCCCAGTGCCTTTCAGCAGGAAGACTAGAAGAGCAGTGAGAAAAAAGATTTATTTTTTAAACATGTACTATTATGAAGAAAAGGCCGCGACATGCCAAAATGTTGAAAAAAAGCAGCCCCTGAACTCTGGCTAGGAGGATTATGAAACTCCAAAAATATACCAGACTGTGAGAACTACCACCTACATTTGAAATGTTTTACAAGTTAAAAATGTCACAGCGCATAAAAATAGTTTTTTTCACCCCTATGGACTGGTGGTTGGTGGTTTAACTTGAGAACCAGATTGCCGTGGTAGTATGAATAGCCTGAATATTCATTCACAGCATGGAAATAAAATGAAAAATGGCTTTCATCAGATTTTCCTTGTGTCCAGGAAACCTATTTAGTCTTCTGTTTCCCTCAAAGTCTTTTTAGGGAGAAAAAGGGAAATAGCTCTGTTTTTAGAAATGCTTGTAATCAATCCTCTCAAATTCAGAGTGATTGTGTCATTTTTTGTCATGATTACATAAAGGTCTTTTTGTGATTTTTATTATTTTTTTTAAACTAAGCTGGCTAGGAAAAGTAAAATATGAAACAATGCCATACAATTTCTTGAGAATAGGCTGATTCCTCAAGATACACTGTGTAACCTGAACGGGCTTACTTGAAAGGGTTTAGTTTTCTGCGTTCAGCACCGGTAGCTCACTGTTGAAAGACTTCCAGCCTTGATCACTTATCCACAAACAAAAGGGGCTCCTTTCCAATCTTCTTGCATTCTCTGTTCAGAGTCCTTGTGTTTTCTCCTGTGGATCTTCTGCTTCACAGTCCTGGGGCATTAGTAAACATAGAAGGTGTCCCAAACATATGGCTAGCCACAAGGTTTCCATGTGGGGTCTGGCTTTGAGTGTATCTGATGATTACACACTTCAAATAGAAACCCAGCTGGTGATTCCCTGAGCCTAGCTGGTCTCCATTTGGCTTCAAATGATCTGGGAGTGGATTTTCCTGTTTGAGGATTACCCGTTTCTGTAATGGCCCAGCTTCTGTTCCTTTGACCCTTTGGTCACCTCCGCATCCTAGGGATCAAACTACAATGATCTTTCATTCCGTTGTTCAGGAGCTGCAGCAGACAGCCAAGACCGGTTGGGCCCGCAGGAGCAGGTGAAAATGTCCTATTAGTAGAAACAGAAACATATTTTTTAAATAGGCTCATATGTTCAATTCACCCCTGAAGGTTTTTATTTCCTTCTTGAACTTCTCTTTTTTTTTTAACTTGTGGTTTTCCTTTTAACCCTGACGTTGGTTCACATAATCACAAAATTATTGATAATGGAGAGTTGAAGGACTCATTTTTTATTTTGCATTTTATCAGAGGGAAAGGCTAAAAAAACCTCTTTGAAGTCTTTAAAACATCTGGGGTAGCATAAATGTTTCCACATAGCGTAACTTAGTAACAAGTTATCTTTCTTATCCCTTTTAACCCCCCCCCCCCCCTTGTCTTTGAAGATCTAGTTCTTTCTGCCAGGAACATTCTTCAACTCCTTCTTTTGCTAAATCACTTGGAAAAGCCTATCAAAACAGATATGCAAGAGTTGATTGTGTCCCTTTTATATGCTTTCATAGACTTTTGTGCTTTTAATACATAGATTCTCTTATAACTGTAACTCATTATTGAGGGTATAAAGAAGCCGAGGTTATCTGTTTACTTTGTGTCTCCTCCACTAGGCAGTACTTTTGAGCAGGCTGAAATGGGTCAAAAATTTTTTTCAATGTGGATTAGTGGTAGCACAGTCCCTGGACCATGTTTGAGGCACTCAATAAATATTTGTTGAATGAAAAAAGTTTTTGACTATATGAATGAATGAATGAAAACCCCTGTAACCTGATTCTCAACTTTCTAGATCATTTTTTATGTGATTTTTCTGGATCAATGCAATAAACTTTATTTTCCTTAATGGGTTGGGCGATTCACACATCAGATCAGGAGACATCTGGTCTTACTTCTCTCGGAGTTTCTTCTTTTCCACACATGTCAATACTCACTATGTCCCTGCTTAGTCTTTAACTTTTACATTGGGAGCTCTGAGTAAGCAGGAAAGAGGAAAATCAAAGGAGATGGCAGTGACAATTAGGAGAAGAGCTTCAGGCTAGAAGAGAGTGGAAAGTGAACAAGGGTGGCTTTCAAGGTTGAGCAGCCAGGCTTGGCTTTAAAGAAGTTGGAACTGGTTGAAGTAGACCTTTTACTCTCCCCATTTTCAACAAATGTCTCCTCTCTGTGGGACTTTTCCTTTCTGTAAGGCTCTCTATGTAAACTTCCAGCTCCCATGCTTGCCTGGGAAGCTTCCTAAAAGAGCACTTTTTCCTCTGGGTTATTGTTTCATCAAAACATCTCTGCTATGTGTTTGAATACCAAAGGGTCTGCTCTTTCTAGAGGGCATAGGGAGAAGGACCCAGGCTCTAGAATCTGAGCATCTGGATTTGAATCTCTGCTTGTTTGGTAAATTACTGCGGCTCTTGTGTCTCCATTTTTCCCTTCTCTGAATGCCTGCCCCACCCATTTCAGTGTGTGTGTGTGTGTGTGTGTGTGTGTGTAGATGGGGATGAGGTAGGTATTGAAACACTTTATCTCTATACACATCTGCTTTTCCTTCTAATAACTCATTTGATTAATATGTCCTAAAATATTACTGAGTGGTTATGTTCTATGCCATCCAACCACAATCTTCTACAGGCAAATCTTTAAAAACACTTTGAACAATAAAACAACAACAGAAGCTACTGTTTACTACATGCCTGCTGTGGCCAGGTGACTTAAATAGCATTAATTAAATTGAAATAATTGAATATAATTTGTATTTTATAGATTTGGAAACTGAGACTCAAAGGTCATGTAGCTGAATTTCAAACCCAGATCTTACTTATAAACACCATCTTCTTGCATCTCTATCCAAAAAATCTCACTATTTAAAAATAATTCATTGATTTGTTAAAAGTTTTAGACACTTTAACAGTCTTGTGGGAGACATATTAAAGGACATGTGAGTCTTGCGGACAGGCTTCCAAAAAGTTGTTGTTTTTTTAACTTTCAACCCTTGTTTTAAAAGCTCTACATATGAACAAAATTTGCATATAATTTCACGGGTTTTATGTACTGCCTTAAGCCAATCCATGGAACTTTGGCTTAATAACCCTGCATTAAGGTATTATAAGCCCCATGATGTAAAATTCCTTTCCAATACACGGCTAGCTTGGGGCTCCCTGGTCAGACAAAAGGCAGCGCAATGGGACTCATGTACAGCTAGCCAGGGTTTTTCATCAGTGGCAATTGTTGGCATTTAAAGCCGTATAATTCTTTGTTGTTGGGGTCTATCCTGTGTGTTGTCGGTTGCCAGCATCCATGGCCTCTCCACCCACTGGATGCCAGTAATTACTGCCCCTCTCCTGTGAAACTATAAAATCTCCAGAATTGCTAATGTTCCCTGGGGCCAAAATTTCCCCATGTTGAAAACGATTGAGCTAAACTCACCTGGTTTTCTAAGGCAGGATGATTAAACAGGATTCCTCACCATTGTTGTTCAGGTTTCTGGACTTATGAATGTTTGTGTTTGTTGAGCCTTTAAAAACTTCTCTTGTCAGAGATATGGGCCCTAGCAGCTGCCAAGCTGATGAGTTTTGGCTTTTCTCCCCAATGGCAGGGGAGGTAAGGATGAGAAGGGGTTTGGGAGCAACTGTGCTCATAAATGCTTTCAGCTCACATTGTACCCTTAGAGGTCAATTTTAGTTAACAAAATCCTCCCTTAGAAGGTGGTTTAATCTTCCCTTGGTGAGGCAGTTGCATTCATACCTAATGGTGATTTTAACAAGGGCCTGAAAAAACACATTGAGTATTTGAGAGCATTAGGTTTTGATTTAAACCATGAAGGAAAGAGTTAGGTGTGTTGTATTCTAGAATCTCTAAAGTCCTCATGTGTTTGAGGGGTTGAGATCTGGAAGCCACTGAGGTGTAGATGTCACTTAGTTTACAGTTGTGGGTAGTGTCTTGGCTAAGGAAATAGCTGTGATTAGTTCACCATCTCTTTTCCCCTTCACCCCTCGGTTTGCCTTCTAAGTAGAGAACCGGGGTCTGGGAGCGGGGGTGGGGAGGCAGAAACAGGAGTGTGTAGTAGAAATAACTAAGCATGTCACATGAATTAATCTCATTTACTACTCATCTCAGTCCTTGAAGTGAAACTTTCATTTTATAGTTCAAAATACAAAGTCTCAGAGATGTTACAGAATTTAATTTCAAACATTCAGTAATTGTTAGACTCAGGACTTGAACCACGGTCTGATTCCATAGCTCCAGCTTTCCCCCCTTGGCCCCTTTCTTATCTGTCTGACTCTTCTTGCTCCTTTTCTCCATCCTCCTCTTCTTCTTCTTTTCTTTCTTTTATTCTGTGCTTGAAAATGTTTTTGAAGGTAATATTCAATAGATAAAAAATATAAATATGAAACATAAAATGTAATAATTAACTAAATCCCTATGATCTACCACTCAATAATTAAGGTGTTACCAAGACATTGTAGGTACTTCTGTACTCTTCCCTTTTCCTACCTCTCCTCTAGAGATCCTGTTACTGTAATTTAGTGCTTTATCATTGCTTTGCCTTTAATATATATAATACATACATCTAAACAACATATAATCAAAAGCAGCTAGAGATATTGGGCAGGCAGAAACCGTTCAAACACATGGGTGGAGTAAATGGAATTATCAACTCCCTTTAAGTGAAATTTGCTCAGCCCTAAGTCAGGTTCTCATCCCAAGCAAGTGTCAGAAAAGAAGATGCAAGATGATCCCATTTTTTTTTTTTTAAAAAAGCTCACACGCGAGAAAACTCCATGTGTTTCTTTAGCCATTCACGTTTAACACACAGCTAAGTGGCATTCATTGCAACTGTTCTAAAGTATACTATCCTTTGAATATGCTGTATTATCCATTTTTCCCATCAGTGGATAATTGTGTCCTTTTCACTTTTTTTCTGTTCATTTTTCTGTTATGGAGAATGCTGGTACACTGTACATGTTTCTTGGTTCAAGAAATAAACACTGAGGCCTTTCTACTAGTGTACAGGACATACACCTAGAAGGAGGATTGCTGGTTCATAGAGCATAAGAATGTACAGCTCTATAAGATGCTGCCAATTCTTTCCCCAAGGATTTTTCCAATTTCTACTCCTACCAAGAATATATGTCTTTATTGATGTTCATCCTCTCCTACGTGTAGTGTTTTAGACACTTTGCCAATCCAGTGGGTGTAAAGTGGTGTCTCATTATGCTCTTAGTTTGGAGTTTTCTGACTACTAATGAAGCTGAATGTCTATCCGTACATTTGCCATTTGAGTCCCCCTTCTTTTTTCTGTGAAATGACTCCCTATATTTTCAGCCATTCCTAGTTTTATTACTGATTTGTTGGAACTTTAACATTTTGTATTCAAATACTTTGTCTGGTTTGTTTCACAAGTGCCTTATCCAAGTTGGTGGCTTGTCTTTAGTTTTAAGTAGTGCCCAGGACTTCTGCTTTTTCACACTACATCTTAGCTTCTCAGGAAGAGTAATATTTTTGTTCAAATTCATCTTGTCCAGTCTTTTTATCTCAATCTTTAATTATAGAACACTGATTAGTGTATTCCTCTGTGCGTTTTTCTAATTTTCTCTGATGCTCAACTATAATCTTTAAATAAGTAGAGAAACTATTGTCAAGGAATTGGAAACAAAGATGTGCTGAAAATAGGGGCATTTCAGAGAAAGCAAAGTGGAGGGTGGGGTGAGAACCAGCCAGGTGGCAGCAAATGGACAATTAATTAACTTTTGGAGGCAAAGCCGGAAGTATGAGGTGGAAAATTGGTCTCTTTTGAGAATGAGACTTACAATAGGTAAGTTGTTTGCCCCTTATTCTAAAACTCCTTCTTTCAGAGACCAAATCAACTAGATTTATCTCCCCCAAATCTGTTTCTCTTCCCCCCACTGTGCTGGAATTCTAATAATTCAAAATTGATTAGGGTTAGTAAACAAAACCCCCAGGTCCAAGTTTTTGTGGTCTTTGCTTACTTCTAAGCACCAAGTCTAAAGGAAAGAGTCTGTTTCAATTAATTTATACCTTAGGGACTGGGGCTCTATTTGGGGCTTGGAGAATTCCACTTAAATGTTGGAGAGCGGCTTCTGGGATGGAAAGAAGCAACATTTTGTTGCCCAACCAGATAGAAAACCTAGTTCTAGCTACTACTGATTATTTGAAGGAATGGAGGTGCCTGGGTCTTCTGTGAAATTTGAACAAACCACCTGTTCTGTCCAACTCCTCCTGTTTTCCTTCAGATTGGGCTAGGAATACCTTGGTAAAATAAATGTGATTATAGTCATTTACATGCCTGTTTAACATTCATCTAATAACCATGTAGCAGAAAAACGAGTCATATGTTGTGAAGCATGTATCAAATTATCTTGCTGTCTGTTTCAATTGGTTATGAGATTAATGTGTGAGCGGTATGTTTGACCTTTGGTTGAGCCAGGTGGTTTGGCTGAATGCTCACAGGCAGTGCAGCAGAGTTGAAAAACCTTCGATATGGGGGGGGGGGGGGAAGTATTAACTGCAAGGTCAGGAAATAACTGGTTTCAAAAGCGGGCTGAGACAATCTCCAGCTTTGTTACTAGGGGCAAATTCTTTTGAGAATCCAAAATTTATTTATTAAATAAAGCTGTAACCATCTAATCCCCTTGCCCTGATTATGAAAATGTGGCAATTTCCAGATGAATTTGTAGATCATTTTAAAGCCGGGATGGGATTATAGCTCTTTAAAATATAAAATAACTTTTTTTTTTTTTACTAATCTCTATGGGAAACATTAGAGGATGTGCTGAGGAAAAAAAACCCATTTTTTAAATAGAATCTTTAAGGTTTACAGAAATGACTAATGATTGTTTAATTGCTAAATCTTAGAGAATTAACTAGAATATATTACAATCAATCATTTAACCAAACACTTACTGAAATATGATGGAAAGAACGTTAGCTTTTGGGCCTAGGACTGAGTTTGAATCCTGGCTCTGTTATTTTGTTTGTTCAAACTTAAACATATTATTTCACCTTTTGAGTCCCATTTTCCTAGTCCATGACATGGAACCACTGAGATTTTTTTTTAAATAATGCATGTGAAATTCATGGTATAAAACTTGGAAAAATCTAGGCTCTCTCTATATGATAGATGCCATGAAAATACTAATGATAGTTGGTTAAATGTGGAAGAATAGTATTAGGATACAGATAAATAAAATACAACAGTTTTCCTCAAGCAGTTTGAGATATTACTGCAGTAAAGAAATAAAGTCTCACTGAACATGTGCTAGAATAAGCCTATGTGTCTATGTGCAGAGTGTTGTAAAATGGAGAAATATAAATTATTAAATTATAAACCGATGGATTGGGTATAAGAAGAATGATAATTTGGGCAGAAAGCAAGAAGGTTATTGACAGTAGAATTGGATATTTAAAGTTTGCAAAGCAAGGAATAGTAAGTTCAAGCAACAGCAAGCCACTTAATATGGCTTAGCAAAGTCTAGAATTTTACCTTTCAAAACTTAGTGTAAAAATTACCTGGAAAAAATTCTAAAGAATGCAACTTTCTGGTTGGTCTCCTCAGAATTTATTTAGTCTTGTGTGAAGTAGCTACATTAAATCTACATTAAAAATTTTTTTTAGTGTTTATTTTTGAGAGCGAGAGAGACTGCATGAGTGGGGCAGAAAGAGAGGGGTCAGAGGATCCAATGTGGGCTCTGTGCTAACAGCAAAGAGCCCAATGTGAGGTTCGAACTCACAAGCTTTGATCATGATCTGAGCCAAAATAAAAGCTGGATGCTTGACCAACTGAGCCACCCTGTGTCCTACCGTTTGTTTGTTTTTCTAAAAGCATCCAAGTGTTTTTGATATAGATGGTCTTCTGACAATTCTTCTTAAATATAAGAACCTAATAAGATGGAAAGTACAAATTGGAGATATTTGAGTCAGGGAGTCAAATTAGGACATTATGAGCATTGGCCAAGTGAGAGAGAATCAGACTGAGCTAAAAGTTTTTATAAGCTATTAAGAACATAGAAAATATGAAAATCTGATGGCATGTTGGCTGTGGAAAGTGAGGGAGAATTTAACCTTGAGTAAAAACCTCTTCTTTCCTGTCAAACCTACCATTTTCAAGGGAGACCCTGATCTTAGTTATCCATTCATACATCTAAACTTCCATCCACTTAGTCTTCTAAATTAGTGTCCATTCATTTTGTCCAATATGAAAAAAATGATGGTAATCTCAATTATTTATATTAAGAAAGACTAGAGTGAACTTTATATTAGAGGTAGTATTAATTTCTTACAGTGAAACAATAATCATCATTTTGAAAATACAGTAAAACCTTGGTTTGCGAGTATAATTCATTTCGGAAACATGCTTGTAATCCAACGCACTTGTATATTAAAGCGAATTTCAAGAACCATCGGCTCAGTTGTGATCATGTGACATTCGGTGTCATGTACTACTTTATTGTAAAACATCACTCATTTATCAGATTAAAATGTATTAGAAATGTTTGCTCGTCTTGCAGAACACATGCAGAACAAGTTCCTCGCAGTCCAAGGTTTTACGTATGTATTTTAATATTCTATTGTATACAAGCATACTGCAGTGAATAAGAGAAGTTGGAAGTCCTCATGGTTAATCCTTCTCTATTTGTTTTAATGTAGGACTCAACACTTAGATTTCTTCTCTACCTCTTGCTCGCTTTCTAGGGAAGGTTTACAGTTACTCCACTGATGCTTCCACACAGAAATGCTTTTGCTAGCATTCCAATTCTGTGGGTCATTCCTTTTTGAAATGCAAATATAACTGCAAATGGTGATACATTAAAAATTCATTACCAATTCATAGCTGTTTGATGAATCTGTAAAATCCTTTCCTATTGGCTATCCAGGTTAAAAAAAAAAAAAAAAAACAACTCCCTACCATTGGTATGGTAAGGACTTGCTGGGGGTGGGGGAAAGTAAATGAGGGTTTAGAGTTGTTCTTTGTGGAGGAAGGGGAGGGGTGGAAATTCTGCTAGTCTTCTGTGTGGGCCTCTAGTGTCATTATCACTAGAGGCATGGTGGCCATTAAACATTAAAAATACACTAACCTTTCTAGTAGAGAAAATCAAACTGAAACAATAGCATACCATCTTATAAAAAGCAAACACCCCATATATGCAAAAGTGAGCAGTACTGATAGGTTTTCAGTGCTATGAAGAGGAGCATGAAAGCTGCCTAAATAGAGCTGGTGGGAATGGAGAATGCAACAACCATTTTAAGTCCTTAGCCTCCATTACAATGTAAATCCAGGCTGGCCTGGTTGTGCAACAGCATTCTTCTGGGAATTGTTAACAATATGTAAAATCACCAATATGGAAGATTCTGTGTATAAGAAGATAGTTGATACCTTATTATTTCTAGTGGCTCCCCAAATGGAAGCATTTGTTGATAGGAGAATGGTTAACAGTTACAGTCTGTTCATGAAGAAATATTACTCAGCTATTAAAAGAATGAGTTGGATCTATATGTATCAGCTCAAAGGAATGCCCATGATCTATTATAAATGAAAAGAGGAAGATGCAGAGTTTAGGAGATAGAATGTTGTGATCTTTGTCATAAACAAGATTTGAGAAGACAGTGACCAAGCTCTCATAACTTTGATTACCTCAGAGTGGAGATACTGAGAGTGTGTATGTGTACTATTCGTATTTCTTTGGCAACTGTATATTGCTAAGTTTAATATGAAAAAGTATAACTTAGTGTAACACAGAGGATGAGTTTTGGTGAAGAAGGTAGAAACTACCTGATGATAGAGTTTGATTGAGGCAACCTATTACAGATGACCCACATATGCAAAATTAAGACATAAAAGCTGGCAATTTTGACATGAACAATATTTGGTGTGAAGAGCTAGAAATATACTTTGATCAATTTCTTACACTATTTGTTTTTATTTAAAATTAAAGCCTGCCTTACAAAAACAAGGGATCATTGCCAAGAGATTTGAAATTTTGAAGAAATTCCGGGAAGCCAGAAGTCTCTGGGTAATGTATGAGTCAGAGGGAAGGAATCTATCACTATCTGGACAAAGCTTTTCTCTAAAAACATAAGCAGGGCAATAGGTCATGGATGGTCGATTACTTTATTTGTAATGACATAAGTAAATATTAACAGAACTACTCTATTCAGAATAATTGATGACTAGTTAAAAAGAAATAATTGTACATTTATTATTCAGAGTGTTAAGGGGTTGATTTTACCTTCCTCTCTTATTCTTTTTGCACCATTTCTTTCTCAGACGTAGATCTTTAGAGAAGACTTTCTGGGAAATCAAGGAAGTGAGAAGCTTTCTAATGAAGAGTTATTTTTCCCCAGGGAAGGGAAAGCTACTATGCACTGATAAATTCTCATTTTTATCATTTAATTTTGTAATAACTCAACATTTAGAATCTTTCCTCACAAAATCCCAATGATATAATTATAATCACATTACTTTTGCTTGATCATCATGTCGCATTTTTTTGCTCATTTATATATTCAGCACATTTTTTAAAAGTTAATTCATTTTTAGAGAGAGCACAGTTGGGGGGGAAGGCAGGGGGGTGGGGACGGATAGAGGATCCAAAGTGGGCTCTGTGCTGACAGCAAATGCCCTATGTGGGGCTCAAACTCACAAACTGTGAGATCATGACTTGAGCTGAAGTCAGATGCTTAATTGACTGAGGCACCCAGGTGTTCCTATATTCACACATTTATAGGTCACCATATTTAGGAAAAGGGTTTGAGGGTATAGTAAAGAACAAAACCAAGCCTTTCCCTCATAGAACTTGCCTTTTATCAAAGTGATTATGCAACTGAGTGCTTTCTCACTGTCATGCGACCTCTACACTCAAAGCCTTGGCTTCAGAACTTCCACCTTCTGTCACTTCACTATATTGCTTCCATCTAGATGACATTTTAGATTTTGTACCACATTGAATATAATTTGTGATCTGGAATTTTCACCTACTTTATAATGCCTCATGTAATGGTTTTATCTGCTGATTTACTTCTTAAATTCCTGTTTGCTAATAAAGAAACTAAAGCTTAGATGTATTAAATATAAAATTTATTCACTTGGGCAAAAAATGTATGCTTACTGAGTCCAGCACTTTGGAATGGAAACAGAACAAAAAAAGCAATAGTTCTCCTGCTATGCTAGAGACAGGACTGGCTTCAAGGCCAAGCAAGCTGTGCCGTCAAATGGGTTCTATGCTTAGAAGACCTTGCAGCTGATTTAATGCTCTACTCTCACTGTCTAGATCGTCAGTTTTAATTTTGAACTTGTATTTTGTAAGTGAAGTGTGTTGAAACAATGGAGGTTGCCTGTGAGCATAGGAGATACACACAACATTTATGTCCACCGTCATTCCTTGCCTCCATGTTGGCATATGGTGTTTGTGATGCCCCATGAGAAATGAATTCTGGTGGGTCCTTTATGCCCCAGGTAACCTGGAGTAAAAGATAGGACTGTGTCACATTCCGACTCTGGGAGGACACCTAGAGTCCTGCATGACCACATTTTCTGTTCAACAAGAACTGGTTTCAAACACAGAAGGAAGGCAATGATGTTCTAAAAAAAAAAAAAAAAAAAAAAAAAACCCACAAATAATCTGGGAGCCCTATCATATTGTTTTCTCCCATGTTACTTCCCTATATTAGTCCATCATTTGCTTGAATATGAGGACACAAAAGTAAAAGGAAAGACAGGGAATCTCCTGGTTCCTTTTCCTGTCAGTCCTTACTCATCAGTAAACGGAGGTAGAGAGTATTAGTATCAAATGAAGGCGGGAAAAACTTACATATTTGTACCTTCAGTGGCAATGATTTCCTGTTTTTTTGTTTTTTTGTTTTTTGTTTTTTTGGACAAACGGTCCTACATTTTTATATTTTATTGGGTCCCACAAATTATGTCACAGACTTGGATAGAGGAAGTACATGGCAAAGACCTTCCTGATGACACTCAGCCAGAGGGGCAGAGCTGGTATTCAAGTCTAGATGGAGTTAACTTCCTTGCCTTTAACCACTGCAATATATTATACACAAGCTTAGCCATGTGCTTACAGTGGTGATGGGGACAGATGAAAATGAGAGGGAGAAGGAAGTGAGTCATACATTATAAAGGGGGATGCCTATTTTTCCCCTTTGGCAACACTATGCAAAGCCCACACTAGACAAATGGCAGTGGGGCATGTGACTGTTGGTGACCCTTTCACTATCTTCCCTGTGACTGCTCTAGTTGGCCCTGTGGTAGGAGAGAGCTTTTTGGATATTAAACCACTTGTCTCTTAAGCCATATCTTTGAGGCCATCCTCTCATTCTGTTTGCAAATAAATCAGATTCTAAAAGATGACCATGGTTTATACTCTGGTCATATTGATAATCCTCTTATAATGTATAATATTCCATAAAAATTGTAGAAAGTATATAAATATGAACAGAAAATGTCAGGATCCATTATTTCCTTTACCTTTCATTGAAGGAGTCTATTGTGAACTTAATTCGCGCTTCTTAACCACTGTGATTTTGCTTATAGCAGTAAGAAAAAAGAAGCATGTTGTCATACCTGTGGTGTGACATAAACAAAAGTAGATACGAAAAAAACAGTGGTTTGAACACAAAATACAGAACCTGGAATTTATTTGCAAAGTTAGAGGAGAGAAAATGCTATTCCAATGTGACTTGAAGAAAAGTTAATTATTAGGCATATAGTTTAAATCTTGTGTGTGTTTAATAAGCACATTGTTTTCCTTTAACTTCTCCAAATTGTAGCATATTGAAAAAGACAGCCCCTCCCACAGTCCTAGATACTATCCTAACATCAGTCACAAGGTGTACTGTTTTCAGATATTAAGGTTATACAGCTTTTCACAACTCTAATTGCATTTTACTGGTTTTTATACAAGCTAATATATACAGTACAGAGCATGAAATACACAAACCATACCTGAATTATCTTCATGTTAAATGTTTTTTCCAAAATTCTTAATGGCTCAGGAAAAAAAAATAAAAAATTAGGAATGAAAGTAGAAAACTTATACAATACTATCTTACCTCTAGAATGACCGAAACACTTAAGAATGATTTGTCTGCTGAATTAGGAAACAAAACACCAAAACCCAAAACTTTGTTTTCTAAAGGCATTTATTTTATTTTTTTTT
>CM053570.1:37068113-37238508 GCA_028646485.1 Cryptoprocta ferox
GGTTAAGCTGTACTGCCAAGAGACTGATGAACACATAGACATAAGCTGTTAGGACTTTAGTGGTGCACCATGACCACTGTCTGCAGACTCTTGTGATGCACAGCAGAGGGGTTAACATAGGCCAGTCAAAGCTAAAAGAGCTCTCAACAGGCTGAAAGAATGGATTGAAATGGAGATAAAAACCTATAGGGATAATTGTAAAGTCTGGCGACTTGGTTCTAAATATTTATTGTTTAAGTGTGGGATAGAGAAGAAATGTTCCACATTGCATTTTTTGTGGCTTCGTTGAGTGTGAATTTAAATATTTGTCAACAGTGTGTCATTAGGACAGAAAAGCAATCCAGTCATAAACTGCATTAATAAAAGTAGGGAACCTGGGGCACCTGGGTGGCTTAGTAGGTTAGGCATCTGACTTCAGCTCAGGTCATGATCGTGTGGTTTGTGGGTTCAAGCCCCCTATTGAGATCTCTGCTGGCAGCTGAGAGCCTTGACCCTGCTTTGGATTCTCCCTCTCTCTCTCTCTCTCTCTCTCTCTCTCTCTCTCTCTGCCCCTCCCCAACTCATGCCCTCTCTCTCGTTCTCAAAAAATAAACAAACCTTTACAAAATTAAAACAAATTAAAGAATCAAGGGGGGTTATTCTGGCAAATCAGAGAGCTGTGGGGCTGAGTACACTAATCACATTACATGGGAAATGTATTTAAAAACCCATTAAAGAAATATTTGAAGAAAATTAGAATATTTTGTCTCTAGAAAGATAGTAGGGGTACATGATAGCTGCCTTAGCTGTTTAAAGGGATCATAAAAGGAAGATGGATAAAATGTATTCTTTGTGACCCAAGTAGCTGTATGACTTCTGAAAGGAAGTCAAGGAGAGGCCACCTTTGATCCAATAGAAGGAACACAGTAATTGGAACTCTTAAGAGGCAGACTGGATACTTTTCCAGGCAGTGAATTCACTTGCACTGAAAGTGTACAAGAAGATACTGGAAATTCAAGTTACTGTTGTAAAAGAGTCCTTCACCGAGTGACAGGTTGCACTAGATAACCTCTCAGCTTCCTTCCAAGTCGGGTCGTATTTCAAGAAATAAATTAAGAACAGGAATTAAGCACCATGTGTACGATGTCTACATAGGTAATATGGCAATATCTTTGCCATAATTCAAGCTTTATTACCAAAAT
Organism: Cryptoprocta ferox; assembly: GCA_028646485.1. Lineage (NCBI taxonomy): Eukaryota > Metazoa > Chordata > Mammalia > Carnivora > Eupleridae > Cryptoprocta > Cryptoprocta ferox. The sequence goes on from CM053570.1 coordinate 37,069,295, forward strand.
TTACCATTAGAATATGCCTTCTTGTCTGCTGTGACACCTGAGACTATTACTCATTGTTTACCAATGTATTTTAACCATGGGATACTTAGAAAACATTGTAGTAGGCTGAATTCATAATAAAAATCTTTGTTTACAGAATAATTGATAATATGTAGAGATGTTACAATTAAACTGCTTCCTTCCCAGATATTAGTACCTATAATTTGTCTTGATTTGTAGTCTCTACCTTATTTTATACCATAAAAATATACCTTTAGATTAATTAAAAAGTCTGAAGTATAGTTGTTTAATTGGGAAAATAATAAGGTAAAATGCTATTTCCTGCTTTTTCTTTTTTTCTGTCTTTATAGTTTGCTAGTATGCTGTGATATTAGACTCTGGGATAAATGCTAAAGCTGGCTGGATTTGATCAAAGCCCTTTCTGTCATTTTCATCTCTTAAATCACGAAACAGATATGGTCAAAGATGAGGCAGCTGAGTTTATCTCTCAGGTTCCAGCATCTTTTGTACAGAAAGCTTTATGCTTTAAAAGTCAAATAGAATAGAAAACAAGAACATGATGCATCGTAGTGGAAATATAATTTTGGTTTGCAGTATCTAATATGAGAAACTATAAATCATAGACCTGTTCAGTCAAATTGGACTAAATTATAAAGTAAACTTTAATTTTAAATGGGGATCCTAAATTCATCCTCTCTCTAAAGCTTATGTACCAGCTCTAGGCAGCTATTTGAATGCTGGCACTAATCCAGGATCAAAAAAGCAAAGCAAAACAAACAAACAAAAACCCAAGGAAAACTTCATGAAGTGGAGTCTATACTACACTATGCTTGGTGCTTCATAATTGTAAACCACAGTAATGCGTGTGCCTATGTGTGATTACTAAGTTTTATTTTTCTCAAATGATGAGTTATAAGAAATATCTGTGCAAGGCAGTTAACTCTTTCCAACATAGGCAGGATACGGAGGTAACTAGTGGAATGAAAGCATTTGGCTTGAGGCCTGGTGCTATTGGTAAACCACAATTTCTTACACTGCCACTATAATTTAAATTAAGTAGAAGCCAGGCTTATAAACTCACATTATGACCCAAACTTTATGGCTTTTTTTTATATCTCCTGGGTTCTGATCACAATGAAACTTTCTCCATCTGAAGCAATTTAATGCAAACATTCCTTTGGCAGACTATAAAATGTGATTTTTCAGTCAACCTTTTATAGGTACGTTGGGTGCATATTGTGTGCCCAGTTGGAAAAGGGGAAAAAAAGAAGAAACAATGACAATGTAAGCATTGAAACATATGTGTTGTGCTCCTATAAAACAGTTTTACACATGAAAAAATACTAAGATTTTGCTAGCCCAATTTTGTTTTTTCTCCGCAGAAGGCAGATGAACAGACTTTCAGCTGAACATATTAGTCTGTTAAAAAGTAACATTTTTTTTAAAAGCTCGACAATTAGAAATTTTCCAGCACTCAAATACATTTTATATACTATCTCCCTCCCAGCCCCAACAAGACTGTTTCTCTTCGCAAGTGGAAAATTCCTCTTTTGCCTGTGAGCCTGATGCTGAACAATAACCCATGAGCATTTGAGTGAATAAAAAACAAGAAAATAGCAAAGTTGTCACCTCATAATTTTATTATAATAGGTAAGCTGAAAATAATGCCAGATGTTTTAAGAGACTTGTACCCTTAAGAGTATGCTGGGGAAATGGTATTGAAAATAGGTTATTAAAATATGGTGGAGACAGGTGCAGGATTTGAACAGGAAGAGTTTGGCTAGAAGGAAAAGTATGGGTTCCATATTTACTGTGTAAACACCTAGAAATATGCATTAATGATGAAATTCTTAAGAGATCTAAGGTATTAAATGCGATGGCTATTTGGCTTTTGAGTGGTCATGTACTAATGCCATGATCAGTTACAGTCTTTCAAACGACGTATTTCAAATAATTTGTAATGGCTCCAGAGAGAATGAAATTGCCAGTCAATTCAACTTTCTGTCGCCAGTTCTTTCCCCACTCTTCTCAAAGATAGAATCATAAGGAGACAGATTGTATTTGCACATGTGATAAAGATAATGAATTACTTTGAAACTAAAATTGGGAAGCAGAGGCGCCAATTATAGTGATTGGAGCACTCGTTGGCATCTTAGTGCTTGGGATATTTTTAAAGTGAGGAGTCAGTTACTATAGGGAAAAAATGTTTTAAAATGAGACCTTTAATATGGAAAGGGGGGCGGAAGGGAAATCAACTAAGCTGGTGAAAAACTTTGACTCATAGCAGAAGAACAAGGTGTCCAGTTCCCAGGGCATGAGAAGGCTGACTGATGGCGTAAACAGTTCCATCTCAAATTTGGCCTGCTAAATACATTCAAAATCTTTTTGTTCCATTTGTCTTCCCCTGTAGCTGCTCTGTCACTAATGGCTTTTCTACACTTAGAGTGGTTACAGCATGTGTTCATAATTGTATTCAGTGACACTGGACCCAAAATCGAGGAGATTGATGGAGGGCCCCTTGCAGAATGGCCTTTAATAGAGTGCCCCATTGAGGGCCCATTCAGAATTGAGTTGTGGTGCCTAAGCATTGCTAATATAGCAGTGTTGCTCTGGTATTTGTAAATGTCAGCTGTACTTTAATAAAAATATTTTTCATTTCTTTCAAGTAAAAAAAAAACACAAAACCTCATACCCTTTTTTCCCCTCAAGTTTCTAGAAGAAGAAAAGGAGTGGGGAAAAGGCAGTAGGAATAGCTAAAATGAAAAGCTCCATGATTGAGGTTAAATGAGCATTTGGCCACAGCATTTAAGCTCTTCTATGATCTTGTCACTTTAAAAATCAAAGCTATTATACTCTAACATTGTTAGTGTATGATTTACTTGAGCCTCTTCCCTTAGTTCACCAAATCTTTCTATTTGTAGTATCTGATTCCATGCCTCATCATTGAACATTTACAGGCTGGTAGCTACATATTGAAAATGAATCCTGATGTTCCAACAGCACTGAATAGGTATACTGATTTCCTTTTTATCAAGAAACACTTCAGTTTTCAGTTTCTTTTACTAGGAAATTATCCAACTGCTACTAAGTCCAAGGTAATTAGCCTTTGCTTTTTCCAGAAAAACAACTATGATGAAAAATTATAATTTTTCTCATAATGGTGCTCCTAAAACTACATCTTTACAGTGCTCCCAACTGATGCTTAATGATGTGTTTTATGATTGAAAAGTATGAATTGTTGCAATTCCATAAAATAATTAGGTTGAAAAATATCCACAGCACTCAAAATTGATTTACAAGAAAATGTCTACTCTCTCCATCTTCAAGTTACACAAGAAAGAAATACCTTAGCACTGGAATTCAATTTGGAAACAAAATGGAAAAGCAAAATAAAATTGAAAAATAACAGTCAATAGACTTTCCCCCCTCCTCTCAGTACACATATTTCCAAAAAGTACCACTTGGGGAACTGTGTAATTTCAAAAGTGTTTTCCAGAGGGAGTGACAGATTCTTTTGCCTTCCAGGTTGGCACAACTACTTTGAGTTTTATGGGTTACTGAAAAAGTGTCAGGCATTCAAATATATTTGGACATTCCCTCTTGGAATTTAATTTGCACCAAATTAATGCCTTGATACGTTGTTGTGTTAGCACATCAGATGTTAATGAAATGATCGCCATAGTAGTAAGCAGAGAACATTAATTATCTGAATAACTGGCCATCATAAGGAGGACAGATGTATATAGATCTGATGTAATTTTAAGAAGATGGCACATGCAGCACAGAGTTCATTATTTGCCCTATTCTCATCCAAAGGACGGCCATTGGCCAGTACTTAATCCAACCTTTTAAAGTGTCCAATAGGATGGCAATTCACATGGTGTAAGGTGATAATCTAATTAAATTGGTGGGGCCATTTCTTTTTACATGATCCATTTTCTTCCAAATTGTGCCTAAAAGGAAGGAGGAAAAAATAGGAAATTTAGGGAGCAAGTCCCAGAGAAACGTGAGTAGGTTATAGAATCATTGTTTTCTACACTGGTTTCCTTTGTCATATTTGTAGGATTTTTGTTGTGGTTGTTGTTGTTGTTGTTGAGTACTTTTTGGTAATTTCTTTGTAATGATTAAAATAATACTATTTTCTTCAACCAAATAAAGATTCCAGAAAATTTAGAATGGAGAAAAGTGTAAAGATGAACATCAATGACAGCTTATAAAAATATTTTGTTCATCATAAAAAACAAATTTAGATTTAGTTCACTTTATGCAAAGCATTGTGCAAAACACCTTAAAAGCTGTAACTGTTTTTCTTAGGAAAGCTTTTAGGCCGGTACTATTTTTATTCTCAAGAAACAAAAAACGTTACCATTTTGGAATAAAACCTCACAGATTTTCCTCAGTGCATGTCAATTTATACACATTTAGAAGCACACTCAAATTTTATTTTATCACAATTAGCATACTTTTCATTATGTTTTGGAACTTCTCAAATATTTTGTAACTATTTTCCCTTGTTATTAAATATATTTACCATATAACTTTTAGTGTTTGGCCTTGTCTTGAATGCTGTAATTTTAGAAACTAATCCCTATTTGACACTTCATTTTTCTCTATGACAAATAAGGTAATGGATTATGTAATTATATCTGGATTCATAAATACTTAACACATCTCAAAATTCTCCACTTTTTATGACAAGGAACACTTTGTGTAGAAGACTACTTGTTCTTTGAAACATGGAAATTTTAACTTTTTTCATATGACAATTGTTCTTTGATAATTGGTTTTGTATCTGTGGGATTCTTTGACCGTATATATTTTTTTAAGTTTATTTATATTGTGAGAGAGAGAGGAGAGGGGAGGGGAGGGGAGGGGAGGAGAGGGGAGGAGAGGGGAGGGGCAGTATGGGAGGGAGGGAGAGAGAATCCCAAACAGGCTCCATACCATCAGCACAGAGCCCTACTTAGGGCTCGAACTCACACACTGTGAGATGCTGACCTGAGCCAAAACCAACAGTCAGACATTCAACTTACTGAGCCACCCAAACACCCCTCTGACCATATTAAAATTTTTTTTGAGTCAATTTTGAAAAATATTTCCAGAGAACTATTTTATTTAAATTAAAAAATTTTCTTGAATTATATAGTAAAATACTCTATCTCTTAAAAACCTCTAAGGTTGACCTCTTATTTACAACTTTGTGAGAAGTAGTAAGTAGCCATCATTTTTAGGTTTAGCAAAGTGGTATTTATTATATTGAAGTTGAGAAAAGTTATTCCTTCAACAATTTTTGTTTTAACAATTTTTTTGTTTTTCTGATTCCTAGTGACTGGTCAAAGGCAAAAAGCAGTTACTGTTATTGATCAGTGGGTACTCTTATCTGTTTATAGTAATGGAAGGAAAGAGTAGTACTTGTGTGACCAATGGTTGTCACCACAGCACTGGTTCTGATCAAAATTATCACCTAGGTCCTAATCCATTGAGAGCCATAGAGAATATGGCTGTGCCTTGAGGTCTTCACTCATTCACCCCATCTGTGAGAGCAATAGAATTGACTTTCCTCCTATATTTAATTTCTTTAGAAAGGCTAAAGATTAGACTGTTTAGTTAGTATATATTTCACTGAGAATTTTAATAACTGTTTCTAACCAGGAAATCCAAGGAGACCTTAGCTAATTGTGAATTTAGCTTAGCTAATTAACTTATACATCAAACATTTTTTGAGTATCTTCTGTGTACCAAATATTGAGATATTTGTTGGGAACATTAAAGTGAAGACAATATCAGTTGTACTTTCAAAAAGCCTGTAGTCCAACAGGGAGGATAGACGTAGATATTTACACTGCAATGTGTTAAGAGTTATAACTGGAATATATACAAAATTCTATGCGGAAGCACAAAAAAATAGTCCCCTTCTGAGAGAAGTCACAGAGGAGTTTGTAGAAATAGTAAATAAATTAGATGAGGAGCTATTCACCAGGTACAAACTTGTAATGTGGCACTTAAAGAAGGGGCCGCAATTACAGAGAATCCAAAGATCTGAGTGTATATGCAGACTGGACCCACAGATATAATAGAGTCTATTCTTGGAAGGGCATGCAAGGGGCCAGATTCCCATATTTGTACTTCATCACATGTGGGTGTACCCACATCATGGGTAAAGGCAAGACAGAAGAGACCTAAGCTTCAGATTCCTGTCCAGAATGAGGAGTCTAAGGTCAGGAACTTGGTCTGCCTTCTCCATTGTGAACATCCTCAGTTGACAAGAAAAAGAGTTATCTGGCACGTATTAGGCCATGTTAATACATGAATGTTGACTGAATGAATGAAGTTCAATTTCAATTAAAGACCATGATCTAAAGACAAAATACTACAAGGTGAGGAAGAGCAGTTTGCAATATCATAGGTTTCAATGTTCAAACAGACACAGGAACCAACAGCCTTTGGTTTTAGAATGATTCCCATAAATTACATTCACATCCATATCACATAATAAATTATTCTTAAGCAAATCAATAAAAGCCATTGAGGAATTTATTACACTACACATTACTATGGACTTCTAAAGAGCTCTTAAAAGTATGGACAAATGCTTCAATATGTCCATGAATTAGTAAGTTACATACAAGCTCCCACTACACGGATGAATAGGAACATGTTAATGAAGATTTTGGAAGTCAAAGTTAACAAGAGAAAGATTTTATGGAGGGGGTTACTAATTATTCTTTTTGGTTGTGGAATCCCAAATAACTAGACAAACATGGCAATTTTTATCTTGCATATATTTCCCTGCTTGTATGAGAAGGATTAAAAAATAATTTATATCATCAATTTAGGTAATTAATGTTTTAGCAGATATATGTGGATTAATCCTCTTTATTGATGATACAGTAGAATAATAGGGTACTTCAGGTTTATGAAAGGGCTGCAAAAAAATGTCTGATTTTAGCTGAACGTAATCTTAAATATTAGGAAATTAGTTTGTGGTTGAATGTATGTTTCCTATAATCAAATTCTTTGAGAAATGCTGAATAGATGTTCAATATAATTACATCTACTTACATATTCCATTACACAGACATCATCATTCCTTGATCCATCTTATATAGGTAAAAACATACCTAGTGTCTCAGCATATTTTTGCATGTTTTTTATGAGGCAGTGAGTAAGTGGGGAGACACAGGGCTGGCATGAAAGAAATGGAATGTCCTACAATGGAGACCAGTTTGTTTATTTTAATTAGGTGGTGGGGAGAGTTATTTTATTTTAGATTTAATAAGTTAGGTTATTTTGAAATTTATCCTTACCCCCACTCCCCAGATCATTAGTCTTCATTTTTCTTTACAAAACCACATGGATTTATAGCTCATAAATTATATTTTCTCTCAGATTTATTGTAAAAATGCTTTTTTAATCCTGAAAAGTAAGGTGATATGCATTTTAAATAAAATAAAAATTTGTCTTTAGGCTAACTTGCAGGTTAGTAATTCAGGAGACGATTAAAAAAAATACATAGCTGTGGTTTACATGAGCAAACCAATCTGTTTCCTGAGTGGATATGCAACTGTTCAAACTGTAGCTCAGTGCATTAAATAATGTTTGGAAAAGGCCCCCTGGTTATTGCAAACCGTGTTTAGATTTAAACTTAATATTTTGAGCCCAAGAGAAAGGGGATCACCATAAACTTGTCTCGTCTGTCACACAGACAATACACGAGAGGATTCTGGTAGGATAGGATTTGGAGCCAGCTGCCAAAGGTGATAAGAACTAAAGCAGATTTGGAGAAATTTAAATATGGCTTAATTTAACATTTAAAGTCATTAGTAAAGTGCAAACGTCACTGATAGGCTATAAAATATAGAGAATGAACGTTCTGAATACTTTATATGGTTTGCTGTAGGTAATTTCTGAAAGAAGCTTGTACTACATTTTTATGTGTAGTACTACAGATTTTCAAATAGCAATACCAGTACAAATGGGATTTTGCCAATGTTTTGACTTTTAAAGATCCCAATTAAGATAGCTAATTAAATAGGAGTATAATATCTCAAGCACATCTGCAGTAGTGACTTGAGTCATTGCCATATGAGAATATATGTAGTAACTAAAAGTAATGTTAAACCTGAGGTAAGAAATTTTAACCAAAATCTAACAAATGCTAATTAAATACATAATCAGATGCCAGTGTGATATGTAATAAGTCATACTTTCTAATATAAATACATGCTGCATTTACACAAACCCAAGGCAAAGGCATTGACCTGTTTTATTCTGAGTTATTTGAATCACAGAATCTTAGAGTTAGGAACTGTCACCAGGGATCACCTAATCTAGGTTCCTGACTGTCTTGAGGGACAGATTGTTGCCAATTCTTCACTAACCATTTTCCTGGGATACAGACTCAATAAATCAGGATATTTATTGCTTTATCATTCTTATAGCTACAAAATAACTCATTATTTCCAAATCACACTTAACCTAAATCTCTTAACCAGTTTAAAAATCAACAGGCCCTGTCTTCCTTTTTAAGAAAAAAAGATCTATTTTGAGAAAGTGTGCAAGAACATGAATGGGGAAGAAAGAATCCCAAGCAGGTTCCCCACTGTTAGCTCAGAGCCTGATGCGCTCCTCTATCCCACGAACTGAGATCATGACCTGAGTAGAAATCAAAAGTTGGAGGCTTCAACAACTGAGCCACCCGGGTACCCCTGAATACATACTTTCAGTAATGAGTGTCTCTATGGAGGTATTTCAGTGACCAGGAGAATAAATATACCTGGGTAAAGAAAAAAAATTCCCTTCACTCTGGAACCTTAAGATCAAATAGATCTCTTAGTTTGCACATGTTAGATTTAGGTATGTTACTAAAAATTTCATGTATGGCAAAAGGGAATAGAAAAATGTAGCCTAATAAAAATAGCTAATATTTATAAAAACAATATTCCAGACACTGTTTTAAGCTCCTTAGATAAACTAATTTATTTCACCTTTAGAAACTCCTGGGAGAAAGACTCATATTCTACTTCATACTGGTGAAGACACTGTGGTCCAGAGATGTAAATTGCTCAAATCACCACATCTAACAAGTAGTAGAGCCAAGTTGCTAATCCAGCGTCTAAGTCTAGAGCTCCTGCTTTGACCACCTAATCTACCTCTAACCTACCATCCTCAAGGGGTCTGGGGAGAAATCAATTAGGTTATCTTTATTAAGTCCAAAGAGAAAAAGCCTCTTTTAGAACAAATGTTCCAAAAATATTAATTTATAGGGTGACAACGATGTGATGAATAGAACTTGTGATCTCTTGTACATTCCATCTTTAGTGCAATTTATAAACCCAGAGATGTTAAGAGTACGTGTAATACGATTGGTCACATTTGGCAATCCATGTTGGAAATCCATGTTGGTTCAGTTTTTTTCTTCCATGCCTGTAAGACTCTCCCATGCTAATAAGTCAACAGCTTTTGTGGAGCATCATCTGTATTACATGTAAAGTATTCTCACACAAAACGCTTTGCCTTAGAGAAACTTCTGTTTGATTCGATAAGTCAGAACATTCTACTTGCATGTAAGATTGAGTACTTTAAAATCAACATAAAACAATTGCAAATTAATTTAGTGCCAACTGCACATATGTAATAATTCACATTTTATTGCTTGCCTGACAGTACATACATAGAACTCATATTTGCATGATGCTTTATAGTCTTCAAAATACTCACATTCATAATCTCATTTGATCCCTAACCATGTTTAGCTACTTAAATCTCTGTTGAATTGCAGACACATATTTTCAACTGCTTCTAGACATGTCTACTTGAAAACTTCATACACTACTATTTCTCAATCTTTCCAGAATCAGGTAGCTTGCTTTCCTGCTGAAAGTCAGCACTTTTTCCTTTACTTTGTATCTTCTTAACTGCAAAATGATGGGTTGACCTTACTTTACTATGACCTTATAAAGTTTACATATGTATTCCATTTTGTTGGGAAGATTAGTAATATCTTTACTAGGTGTGAGGATGCAGAGGTGTATTAAAGTGCCTAGCTCATAGTACGTACTTGAAAAATATTGGTAGAATAAATACATTCTAATTTTATAGAAGAAACTGAGGCTGTGGGAAATTGGCTAGTGTGTTAGTGATTTAAAAGTGTGAACACAGAAAGTAAGAAAAAGAGTAGTATAATGTCAGTCTTGTCTTGAAAATGTATCTGACACACACCAGCCAACATGGAACATATTCTCCATTGCTGCCACACCCCCTTCTCTATGTTTTGCCAAGATTCCCATCAGATAGTAATGCCAGCCTTGCTCAGGTGCTTAGAACCTACCATCATGATGTTTCAAGGCTTTAGAACAATGAAAAATACAGATACTTCTTATAAAAGACTTCAAGATTGCTGTTCTAAATGGAAACAAAACTAGTTAAGTAACCCATCTTCAACTATTTACCCACATCTCTACTTAAAAATACAGCATGGGATTATAGATTATAAGCACCACAGAAGATATACCTCAGTAAGTTTTGAGGAAAACACTGAGATTTACTTTGGCATTGACCCTGCAAAACTTTATAAAGAAATGTCAGATTCCTGTTTTGCTAAAGGGAGATCAGGGGAATTTTTCCTGAAACTCTTTGCTGAGCTTTACTCCCAAATGGGAATATGAATTACATTTAAGAGTTTCTACAACTGGGTTTAATCCATAACTAGAGTGGGGTGTGTGTGTGCATGCATGTGTGTGTTTCCACCTCAAGCAGGGATCTATTATTCCCTCCCCTAATGAGACAGATTTCATCTTGCTCTGGATTACATACAAAACAGAATCCCTGGCATAGAAATTTCCTTAGCTCTATCCACACTGTGATAAGAGAAGATATATTTCTAGATAATGAAGTTTTTCTTAAGAGCAAATCTGATGTCTGTGTCAGTGTTTTGAGTTTCTGGATCCTTTGGAAAACCCCAATGACTCCCCAGAAAACTCACAACACCTTTCTAACTTTTGACTTCATGCCCATAATCTGAAACTTGGACTTTGAGCCGTTACATCAGATTATGTAGTCTGACCTTTGGAATTAAAAAAAAAAAAAAAATTATCCCATCCCATGTGCATGGGAACTTTGTGCCATTCCTAATATCTCTGGGCATTCTAGGTCTGTTCCTTCTCTGAGTGTATGTGCTGAAATATTGCTGTTTTAGATCAAGCCTTAAAGAATGTTCTATGTTTTTTTTTTTCTCATTCTTTGGCCCTCAACTGTGAATATGGTCACTTAATTTCTTCCCAAAACATCATTCACACAAGAAATTTGCAATATCTCACACACAAAGGCTTGAGGCGATAGAATTTATAGCATAATACTAAATAGCATTAAAGTGCATATTGAACGTTAGATGATCTCTTTCACAAAGCTCGTTGTTTCTAGTAAGCTTCTGGACATCACTCTGTTTCTTAGAATCTGTGATGGTTAATTCTATGTGTCACCATGGTTAGGCTATGGTGGCATTTTTTGGTTAAACACTAGTCCAGATGTAGATGTGATGGTATTTTACAAATGTGATTAATATGTAAAAATCCTTTGATTTTTATGGAGGTTATCCTTGAAGGGAGGGTGGTCCTCATTCAATCAGTTGAAAGCCCTATTAGCAAAAAGTCAGGCTTTCTGGAGAAGAAATTCTGCCCCAAGACTATACCATAGAAATCCTGCCTGAGTTTCTAGCTTTGCTGGCCTGCCCTACAGATTCTAGACTCGAGACTGCAGCTTGAACTCTTAACTGAGTTTCCAAGCCTATGAATCTTGGACTTGCCAGCCCTCCAATTATGTGGCCTAGTTCTGTGAAAGAAATTGTTTTCCATGTGTGTGTAGACATTCTATTTTTTTCTGGTTCCCTGTCAGACTCCAACCAATGCATCCCCCCTCCTACAGCTCTTTCTCCACACATACCTCAGTTTTCCCTACTTCTCAATAGTATAAAATGGTTTTCTAATTCCTAATCTGCTGCTTGCCTACTCTTGCATATAAAACAAAACAAAACTTGTTGGGGCACTTGAGTACCTCAGTCAGTTAAGCATGCATTGGTTCAGGTCATGCTCTCCAGATTCGTGAGTTTGAGCCCCACATTGGGCTCCGTGCTGACAGCTCAGAGCCTGGAGCCTGTTTTGGATTCTGTGTCTCCCTCTCTCTCTGCCCCTCTCCCACTCATGCTCTGTCTCTTTCTCTCAAAAAAATAAAAATAAAATTTCTTTAAAAACCTCATTGTTTTCTGCTTGCCAGTGAACCATGAACTGCAGGACTAAGTTTAGTGACATAGAATAACCAAAAGAGAATTTGACACCTCATGTTTCTCTTTTTTGCACCTCCCAGTCTCTGTGAGTTCTCTGTAGGGAGCTCTGTGGAGTGTGTTGATCTATGACTTGAATTACATCACCTCCCTCAAAAAGGTGAATGTATCACCAATTTTGAATTTAAATAATATCTTTATTGCATATATGGTTACATGCCTATAAATTTTTGTAAAGCAACTAAGCCCAGTATTTTGTCCTGCCTTAATCCTAATTCCTGAGTTGTCATTTCTTTGAAACAAGGTCATTATCGCTTAAAATTTTTTGATATATACTGAAAATATAGGTTTTAGCATTAGATAGAGAGGGCAGAAATTGTAATTCTCTCTTTCGAAATCTTGGTAATACTACTTAACCTCTCTATACCTTTTTCCTGCGTTTTCCAAATGGGGATGATAATGCTGGGTGGTGGGTTTATAGAATTTTTCAGAGCACTAGGTAAGTAATGTTGAAGAATCCTGCCTATCTTCTTCTTTTTTTTTTTTTTTTAAGTTTATTTTTGAGAGAGAGACCGAGCACGAGCAGGGAAGGGGCAAAGAAGGAGGGAGACACAGAATCCAAAGCAGGCTCCAGGCTCTGAGCTGTCAGCACAGAGCCCATCATGGGGCTTGGATTCAGGAACCATGAGATCATGACCTGAGCCGAAGTTCAATGCTTAACAGACTGAGCCACCTAGGTGCCCTGCATCTTGTCTATCTTCCAACACTTAACAGATTTTAATTTTTTGTTCTTTTAAGGAAAGACTGTGATACACAGTAAGAGTTGTAGAAAAGTATTTTTCTCTCCTGGATAAATTTTTTTTAATTGTGAAAATTTCCTACATATACAAAGTAAACAGAATAGTATAATGAAATCCTGTATCTGTCACACAGCTTCATCAGTTGCCTATATTCTGTTTTTCTTGTTTTATTTCTACTCCTCTGCATTTACTCTCTACCAACCACATGATGGTAGTGGTGGTTAGATGAAGATCTAAGTAAAATTTATATCCATTCCCATGTGCAAATCTTACCTCTACAATTATGAACCTAGATAAGCCCATATGATCCATACCCTTGCTTTGATGTGGAACGCTTCCCAGAGTTAGTTCTTCCCTGTCTCTCACTAACCAATCTCTAGTTTTTACTCCCTATGTATCCAGCCTGGTAACTACTGTTTTCTCACTCACATTATTTTCTAGAACTTAAACTAGTTTGCCTGTTCTAGAATTTCATATATGAAATTCATGTGTAAGTCACTTTTTAGGTATTTTGAACATTCATATATTATCCTTTGTGGAGTGTCATCTTAAATTTTTGCATATATATATATATATATATTTTTAGATAGTGTTACTGGTGTTTTCAAAGTTTATTTTGACACAAAGTGAGGGAAAGGAGAGGGAGGGGGAGGGAAGAAGGGAGGGAGGGAGGGAGAGAGAGAGAGAGAGAGAGAGAGAGAGAATCTCAATCAGGCTCCACACAGTCAGCACAGAACCCCATGCAGGGCTCAAGCTCACAAACATGAGATCATGACCTGAGCTGAAAGCAAAAGTTGGTTGCTTAACTGACTGAGCCACCCAGGTGCCCCAAAATAAACATTAAAAATTTTTTAAGTATATAACACAATATTATAAATATTATTAACTGTAGGCACTGTGGTATATAGCAGATCTCTAGAATTTATTCATCTTGTATAAGTTAGGGCTTTACATCCATTGAATGACAGCTCCCCATTTTACCTTTCCCTCAGTACCTGTGAAGCACCATTCTGCTCTCCTTCTGTAGGTTTAACTATTTTAAATATCTTGTATAAGTGAAGTCCTTCAGTATTTGACCTTTCGTGACTTATTAAACTTAGTATAATTTGCTTAAAGTTCCATCCATGTTGTTGCATATTACAGGATTTCATTCTTTAAGTCTGAATTTTATTTCACTATATTTATATACCACATTTACTTTATTCATCCTTTGATGGACATTTAGACTTTTTGCACATCTTGGCTATTGTGAATAACATTGCAATGAACATGGAGGTACTAATACCTGATTGAGGTCCAGATTTCAGTCTTTGGGTAAACACACAGAAGTGTGATTGCTGGATCATATGGTAGTTGTATTTTTAATTTTTTTGAGGAACCTCTAAACTATTTTCCATAGTGGGTGTGCCATTTTGCATTCATACCAACAATGTGGGAATCATCCTACAATCACTTGTCTTTGTTTTTTCTTTCTCTCCTTCCTCCTTCCTCCTTCCTCCTTTCCCGCCATATTAACTGATGTGAGATGATACCTCAATGTGGTTTTGATTTGCATTTCCCTGATGATTAGTGAGTTTGAACATGTTTTCAAATACCTGTTGGCTACTTCTACATTTTCTTTAAAGAAATGGCTGAGTTCTTTCTTAGGCAATTTTTTCATCCTTGTTAAGTTTTTGTTTGTTTTCCTATCCAGTATTGAGTTGTAGGGATTTCTTAGATATTTTGGAAATTAATCCTTGATCAGATAGCAGAGTTTTTCACTTGATCTACACTAGACCTGGAAAAAGGGTTGCAGCAAGTGCTTATGTGCTAGTTCAAACCACCATCTTTGCTTTCAGTGGTCTTCAGCCTTCTAGAATATGTCAGGTCCTGTCAGTGCTTCAAGACAGGTGAGACAGAAGTTAGTCAATCCCTCAAGCAGTCCTCAGAGAAGTTGGAACATTTGACATGTGTCCTCCAACTCTTTCTTACCCTAGGGAAAGCTTGAAATGGGTGTTTTTCCCCAATTGTATGATATGTGGGTTGGGATTGTGAAGAGAGGGTGTCTGAAATTTACCAACCAATTTTGTGTGGCTGGTTTTGCACTTGCTCAGGGTACAAAAGCTTCTCAACTTATTTCTGGATGTCTTACAGAGGGAGTTAATCTGTGTTTTGTGAATCAATGTGTCCATGGGGAGTAGGAAATTCCAGAGATTACTATTATACCATTTTGCTGACTTCGCCTAATCCAAATGTTTTTCTTTAGGGTCATTGCTTTTCGTGTCCTAAGAAATCTTTGCCTACACTCAGATTGTGAAGAAATTCTGTGATTTTGTCTAAAAGCTTTTTAGTTTTAGATTTTATATTTAGGTTTAGGATACTTCTCACAAAAAAAATTTTAATGCTGTGTGAGCTCGGTATAGATGTTTGTCTTTTCTTATGGTCTCCCATCCAAGTACTAACCAGGCCCGACCCTGCTTAGCTTCCGAGATCAGACGAGATCGGGCGCGTTCAGGGTGGTATGGCCGTAGACTGTCTTTTCTTATGGATATCCAGTCATAGTAGCTTCATTTGTTGAAAAAGTTTCTTCTCCACTTGTTCATCACTTTGAAAATAGAGCGACTATATGTCAGAGAAGTTTTGATTGATTTTTGTCTACCTAGCCCCCCACTGTCTTAATTGTTGTATTATGGTTAAGTCATTAAATCAGTGTATTAGTTTTCTATAGCTGCATAGCAAATTACCATATGCTTAAGAAATTTAAAAGAGCAGCCATGATTATATCACAGTTAGAAGGTGAGAAGTACTACATGGATGGGTTTTCTACTCAGGTTCCCAGATGCTTAAATCAAAGGATTAGTTGGCTATATTCTCACCTAGAGCTTGGATCCTCTTCCAAGTTTATTAAATTTGTTAGCAGATTTCAGTTGTTATTGTAGGACTTAGGATTTATCTTCTTGCCTGCTGTCAGGGACCAATCTCTATTCCTAGATGCTACCCGCATTCCTTCCCACTTGGCCCTTCCATCTTTAAAACCAGCAATGGAAATTTCCCTTTAGTTGAGTTCTATGTTTCAAATATCTGATCTCTTCTGTCTCTGACCTCTACACTTAGATTTGCATGTTTTTAGGTCAGGATCACTCAGATAATCTCCATTTCCTTAAAGTCAACTGTACCATATAACCCAATTACTAGAGTAAAATCCATCATGTTCTTAATCCCAGAATTCATACATCAGGAGGAGACAATCTTGGGGGCCATTTTAGACTTCTGCCTCACAGGTATTAGAAGTCCATCCTGCAGACTAGTCTTTTTTTTTTTTTTTTTTAAAGATTGTTTTGGCTATTCTAGGGCCTTTGCATTTTTATGAATGTTTTAGAAACAACTTGTCGATTTCTATAAAACAAAAACTGCTAAGCTGGTGTCGTCCAACTGAGACTATAGATCATTTTGGGGAAATTTGATGTCTTAATGTTTGTTTAGTCTTCCAACTTGTGAACTTGACATGCAGATTGTTCAGCATTTTTTGTTCTTGTTGTTTTCAGTGAAGTTTTCAATGAATTTTATTATTCTAAATATTAACATTTTGTTCCTATTATAACATTTTTTATTTTCTACTGCTAGTGTATAAAAATAAATTTCTATATATTACAGCTTTTGGAGAGATTGCTAACTTCATTTGTTTACAGGAGCATTATTTGATTCTTTACGAATTTGTATATACACAATTATGTTGTATGTGAATAGGGACTATACATTTTCCTTTAAAATTTTAATGTCTTATTTTAGAAAGTCATCATCATTTGTATTATTGTTCCCCTATGTTTAATGTGTATTTTTTTTGCCTTGCTACTTGATCATCATTTTATCTTTGGATTTTAGCAGTAAGGCAATGATTGACTTGCTTATGACCTTTTTTTTTTAATCCTGTTTGGGTTTTGAGTGTTTGGATATATTGATGTTTTTCCAAATTTGGGATGATTTTAGCCATTATTTTTCTTCTTCCAATTTTCTCCTTTCTTACTAACAGTCTGTTTACACAGATATTAAATGGATAGTTATTGTCTTATAGATTCCTCTAATTTTATTCATTTAAAAATTTAAAAAAATGTTTATTTTGAGAGAGAGCGAGCATGCGCACACTAGTAGGGAAGGGGCAGAGCAAGAAGGAGACAGAGAATGTGAAACAGGCTCCTGGCTCTGAGCTGTTAGTACAGAGCCCAACATGGGGCTCGAACCCATGAACTGAGAGATCATGACCTGAGCTGAAGTTGGATGCTTAATTGACTGAGCCACCCAGCTTCCCCCTAAAAAAAAAAAAAAATTTTTTTTTAATCTCCATTCTTTAGACTGGATAATTGCTACTAATAGATTTTCAAATTCACTCTCAGTTTTCTCTAATATTTTGTTAAGCCTATAGAGTAACTTTAAAATTGTTCAGGTATTGTATTTTTTAGTTCTGGAATTTTTTTTGAGATATACTGGTTTCTGATATACAACATAATGTTTCAATATTTGAATATAGAGCAAAATTATCACAGTAAGTCTAGTTAATATCCATCACCATGTAGACAATTTTTCTTAGAAAATGAGAAAATTTAAAATCTACTTTTAGCAACTTTCAAATATACAATACAGTATTAACTAAAGAATTTCTGCTTTGTTCTTCTTTATGATTTTTCTGGTGTGATTCTCTGTCCTTTGTTGTATATTATTTTCCTATAAATTTACAATTTGTTTACTGTAGCTGCTTTGTAATCTTTCGTAGTTGCAGTATGTAGGGCCTCTTAGGGAGATTTTTCTATTGATGCTTTGAAAGGGATGTAGATGCTATTTTTCTTTTATATTTATTTTTTTGACATATCTGAGTTTTAACTGCATTCTAGACATCATGAATGAATCGTTATAGAGCCTCTAGATTCTGTTATGTTTCTTTGAAGAATGACTTATCTATCATGTTAACCTGGCTGTACTCAAACTCTATAATCTTTCTCCCCTGAATATGCAACAGCTTAAATCATTCCTAATTTCTTGCAGCTTTTAATGATGTCTTATTTATTTATTTGGCCATGACCCTGAGGTCTTTATTATGAATAAATCATTTTAGTGATCTGACAAAGATTTGTGTAGATTTTGCATGCAGATGTTGGGGCTTATCTCTTCCTTCCTGGATTTGCTCCTAACTTTTTGGCTGTCCTGCTGTCCCAACCACTATGTTATGACTCCTTATGTCATTAAGGCTGCAGCATTCCACTTTGGGAGCTAAGTGAAGATATAGGTTGACCCCATACAAAAGGCTGCAAATTCTCACATCTTTCAGTTGCCGATTGTCTTTCAATAGTGGAATCCTTTCCAGCTTCTAGATATTTTTAGTCCCTCTCTGGTGCCATCTAATAAGTATCTTTTATTCAGATTTTAAAAAGCATTATAAGGGTCACTCTGACTAACCTTCTTAAATATAATGGGAAATTGAAAGTTTAAATTAAGTGCTTTTGGAAGTTATTTCACAAAATGGCCTCTAAAAGCAAATATTCTATTGCCATTTGATACATAAAATCAAGGCTTAGAAATACTGTGGCAGGTTATTCTTACATTACTAAACTGGGTAGTTTAAAGAGTACGATAAAATTTGGATACTACTGAAAAACTTGGATTCAGTATGTAAAGCTGGAAAGAGGGTGACTTGCTCACAACACTGCTGTTACATAAAGGCAACTGCCTGCAGTCCGTTAGTGCCTCCATTTTTTCAGATAAGTGGCAAAAAAATGTGCTTTAGTTTCATTTAGGCAGAAATGAGATCTTTTTCAGTTAAAACATTCACAAAGTCTGTTGGTACACGAATATCTCTTTCTATTCTCACAGGCTATGGGATAAGGTACTCCCAGGATCTGAATGGAATTTGAAGAAACCAAGAATCTGGGGCCTCCACTAGGGAGAAGGTATTAAGGAAAGAGCGATTGTACTAATATTTGAATATCACATGCATGGTTCTCAGAATATGAGAGGGTCTGGGAAGGAAGGAATCGATTACACACACATTCCCAAAGTATGTACAACTTAGTGATGCAGGCTGACACAGGAGTTGACAATTACTATATGGTGTGATAAATGCTGTATGGGTGTTAGCTGGGTGCTGTTTGAGAACCGAAGATGGACATCTAATCTACAATATGTGGCTAATAAAGGATTTGCAGTAATACCTGTGCTGTGACTTGAAGGAAGTATCATATTATGGATGATAAAATAGGAAATGAAATATTTTAAATTGTGGAAGGATCCAGTGGGAAGATTTAGGGGTATAAAATCTCTGGAGAATGGAAAGAATTTCTGGATAGTAGATGATAATGCAGATGAGGGTAGTGATAAGAGATAAGAAAGTAGAGCCCTTAGAAGGCCTGTCATGCCAAACTAAGGAGTTTGAACTTTTCTTAAGGACTCTGGGGATTTATCAAAGTGACTTGATCGGATTTGACTTTTTATAAAGATTCCTTTACTTGCTGAGTAGGGCATAGATGAGAGGGTGAAAAGATTGCAGAAAAGGAGATTGGTTTATATGTGTTTCAGTAATTAGGCAAGCAATGACGGGAATTGGTCTAAGGAAGTTGTGTTGGGACTGGACAGGAGATGGACTTTGGAGATACTGCATACAAATCATAGACAGGTGGAAGTTTAGAGAGAGAAAAGAGGGTATTCAAACGAGGCAACAGGATGGCTGAAATTAACTATGTTGCCCAACTTAAGCTTTACATTTAAATTCTTTCACATGAAAACTTGAATCTCTTCAGCTCTTCATCCCTAGCTCCTACACTGTCATAATGCCTGACAAGTTGTGTTTTTAGTGTCTAAATAGAGTGATCTGAGAATTCTATATATGCATACATGTGTGTGCTTGTGTGTGCACACATATAAACATATATGTGTGGTATTAAGTGTGGTAGATTTGGGGGTGGGAGTTACAACGTATGATTTGACTCCATTATAGTGTGCAGTTATTACAGCAAATAATTTTTTTCAATTTTTTTCTTTAATATTTAGTTTTAAGAGAGAGAGAGAGACAGACACAGAGCGTGAACAGGGGAGGGGCAGAGAGAGAGGAAGATACAGAATCCAAAGCAGCCTCCAGGCTCTGAGCTGTCAGCACAGAGCCTGACAAGGGGCTTGAACTCACAGACTGTGAGATCGTGACCTGAACTGAAATCTGTTGCTTAACCGACTGAGCCACCCAGGCACCCCCACAGCAAATAAGTTTGAGAAATACAGAGCAAATACAGATTTTACTTAGTTGAAAACCAAGTAAACCTACCCAAAGAAGAATTAGCACACACTGTTTTGCTGATACTTTGGAGAGCAGACTCAACAGAATGAGTAAGTAAATGGAAGTATAGAGAGGTAAATCCTACTTGCAGCTTTGCTAAAGCTACGCTTGTAATGTTTAAGCAGGTGACATTAATTTATAGAACACAGTTCTTCTATCCATGAGGTAATGAGGTTAGACTAGATGGTTTTTTAAGACTAATTCCTGCTTTAAAATTTCCTCTAAGGGTTTTCTGAATAAATGGATTTACTGGTGCCACCATCACCCTAAATACCAGAAGAGGGGCAAATATTTCTGCCATTAACATGTACAAAACTCAGCATTACGTGTCAGTATATGAAAAAATATTACATATAATTATCTACAAAATGAATGTAATTTAGATAAAGAACAAGGGTTTTCATAGTTAGACTCAAGATATAGAACAATCTTTTAGTACACATTGATCTGTCCATCCAATCTTTAGCATTTGTTTAGAACTATTTCATAAAGTAATTTGAAGCTCTCAATTTTAAGTTAAAAATTCTTGCATTCTTGACTTTAAACAATAACAGACATGAGCACATGAGGCCTATATAAATTAAAAACATGTGTCAAATGACAAAATTCAGATAAAAAATGTACTCATTAGATGGTATAAATAGTAATATTATATATGACCTCTTGCAGAATTTTATGAGGGGAAAATCAATAATATATAATCAAATATAGAGTACTATATTTAGGTAATTTTATTAGCTTTCAAATTCTGAAATCTTAGTCCTACATCCATGTATGTCGGCATAGGATTAAATTAGATGCAAACATATGTGCTATACCCATAGTATATAGAGATTATTCACCATAATTCACGTTAAAACAGGAAAAAAATAATTAGACGTTTACAGAAAAAACTTTAACAAGTCAAGGTCTATAACTGGTTGCTGGCAGTGGGTTTCAATGAAGTAGAAATTTAGGTCCTACTTCAATATCTTCCTAGTTTAGATCTGTTTATCTTTGACAAATCACTTCATCTTTATGGCCTTATTTCCACTTGTACAATGAGGATAATCTCTATCTCTAAAATTTGTTGTAAAAGTTTAATTATATAACTTACAGAAAATGTATTACACAGCTCTTTATTGCAGTTAAAAGAAAACCCACTCAACGTGGCCTAAAACTTAAATAAAATTTATAATTTTAAATAATTGGAAACTACAATAGGTAAGTGATTCTGGTAGACTCAGTTCAGTCTATACAATCTAGAATCTTTGATCTCATGTTTATTTTTTCTTCCTGTTTTGCCTTTATTCCTTGTCAGTCTCTCTTCATGAAGTGGCAGAGGAAGATATCCATGATCAGCTCCAGACTTAACTTTTATAGCTAACAATCCTAATGAAAATGAATTTCTATTTTCTCCAAAAATTTTGGCAGATTCTCGGAGCTATCTTGATTGTCCGAGCAAGGGCCAAGCACCAGTTACTGACTCATGTGATTGGTTGGACACATAGATTCATGTACTGAGAATGAGTGGGAGTGGTGTGTTGGTAATGATGCTTTGTAGACTTCTTTCCTATTACAGGGAGTGTAATTAATCAAAGTCTTCAGATGCTATGCTTTGAAACCCATCACTGAATTTGCACAGAGGCTAAACCTCTCATGGGCTGCTCCTAGTCAGTGACTGAATATGGTAGGTATACAAAGAAAAATCCATGCCTCTTGTGTTGGCTGAGGATGGCTCAGGGACTCTCCCACAGCTTTGTTGAATCTGCCATTACATAACCGACTATGACACTTGTACTCCATGTGTTTTCCCTCTTCACTCTGTGTTCAGACTTGCATAGCAATCCAGTGACTCATTCAGTCATTCCTTACTCTTATTATTTGCTTTCACATAGGCATTTTCCCTAATAAAATCTGCACATTTAATTCTGTTTTGGCATCTGTTTTCAGAGTACCCAGACTTACATAGGTGGTTACAGAATGGAAAAGAGTGGGGTTCCATTTCGTTCTTATGTAGTATATTTCTGAGAAGGCAAAACAATACAACGTATTGCCTGTGAGGGTATTATAATCTATATACTAGAGTTTTACTCTGTATATTACATAATTGAAAGTTATGATCAGAAGGATGTGGAACCAAAGATTTAAAAAATTAAATTTCATACACATATATATTGACTGAACTAACAGTAGAATTCAGTGGAGTGATTCTGATTAGTATTGATGAATACATTTGGTCTATCTGTGATAAGAACTACCATCATTCCATCACTGAATTCATCTATTAAGACTCAGTGATGAGTCAGTAGAGTGGTTCTCAGACCAGCAAGGACCTGTGAGCTACCTGAGAATTTTCCAGAAAGCAGATTGTATCTAGACCTACTGAGTCAAATTCTCAGAAACAGTACACCTCCATGCAGATGGGGCAGCTCTACACCAGGCTGCTGTCACCACCCAGGGTCACGCAGCTTGTGCTGTTGTAGAGCCGAGGCTCTCCATGGTAGAGAACATGGTGACCCTGGGAGAACCTGCGTGGCTCAGTCGGTTAAGCATCTGACTTTGGCTCAGGTCATGATCTCACGGTTTGGGTTTGTGGGTTCGAGCCCAACATCGGGTTCAGTGCTGACTGCTCAGAGCCTGGAGCCTGTTTCCGATTCTGTGTCTCCCTCTCTCTCTGCCCCTCCCTTGTTCACACTCTGTCTCTCTCTGTCTCAAAAATAAATAAACATAAAAAAAAAAAAAAAAGACATGGTGACCCTGTGGCCATGCTCACTATTACGCTGCCCTTGTTCTGGCCCAACTTGACCATATGTGGATTTTTTAAATAAATATAAACATATAAACTATATGAACTATAAACATATTTTCTCCTTATGATTTTCTTAATAACATTTTGTTTTCACTGGCTTTATTGTTAAGAATACAGTATCTAATATATAACATATACAATATGTGTTAATTGACTGTTAATGCTCAGGCTTCCGGTCAACCAGAGGCTATTAGTGGTTAATATTCGAGGGAGTCAAAAGTTATATGTGGGGGTCAGCACCCAACACCCAAGTTGTGCAAGGATCAACTGTATCTCAAAGGGGCAAAGAAAGCATTTAAAATTGCAAGCTTTCTAAATGAACTTTTTTTTTTCTTTTGAGCTCATTTATTTTTGAGAGAGAGAGTGCACACATGCGCAACGGAGGAGCAGAAAGAGAGAGAATCCCACACAGGCTCTGGGATGTCAGCACAGAGGATGACTTGTGAGATGATGACCTGAGCCGAAATCAAGAATCTGACACTTAACCAACTGAGCCACTCAGGCACCTCCAAATGAACTTTTTAAAGAGGAAGTTCAGGGGCTTATTTTCAGGTTTTGGTGGGGACAAATTCCTTTGGCGATGTTGAGCTGTCTCTGATGTTTTAAAAGGGGCTGTGTTTACCATAGGGACAAAGCCTTGCTCTCACAGAAACTATGCTAGTGTTTATGCAAGTCCCTGAGGGTGGGGGGTGGTGATGGACAAAATCATTTGCTCTGAGAGTTGCAGTTCTTATAAGACCAGCTTGAGAAGAGGAGCTTAGCGGAGCCTGACTGGAGTTAGATAAAGGACAGTCTCTGTCAATTGTATTGCCTCAGGTATCCATACTTTAAATAGCTGAAGGTAGAAACCTCGGTAACAAAAAGTTGAATTTAATGCTAAAGTTTCCAGAATTACACCTAACAATTAAGACATTGTTAGCCTGGTAAGGTAGTATCAAGTATTAACATTTTTTTTAATGTTTTTTTACTTATTTTTGAGAGAGAGAGAGAGAGAGACAGAGATAGAGACAGCATGAGCAGGGGAAGGTCAGAGAGAGAGAGGGAGACACAGAATCCAAAGACAGGCTCTAGGCTCCGAGCTGTCAGCGCAGAGCCTGACCCTGGGCTCGAACCCACGAACCGTGAGATCATGACCTGAGCCGAAGTCGGACGCTTAACCGACAGAGCCACCCAGGTGCCTTGGTAGTATCAAGTATTAAACCTCTCAAAAAGATAAATAGAAAATACTTGCTCTGTGTATGAGGCAAAATTTATTTTAAAAGATCTGCTTCCTCTACAGTTAGTATCATAATGAGAGATAGTTAAGATTAAGTGGAAAGTCCCGTTAGCAAATAATTCTTACAACTTAACTGACTTTTAATGTTTCTATACATTATGGTGAAATTGCTTTATAGAGGAAGGACACTTAATAGAATACTCCAAACTAGAAAACTTCTGAAATGCCTAAAAAAAAAAAAAAAAAAAGGGCAAAGCAAATCTCTACAGTATTAAGATCTTTAACCACAGAAAGGAAGATGCTTATGAATCCATTATGTGTTCTCAAATTTGTTGAGGAAAATATTAAAATATTTTTAGACTCTTATTGAATTGATAAATAAGATATTTGTAATGCTCCCTTTTGACATAAAAAGCAAATGTCACATGGAAAAATGTAAACACAGGTAATGATTTATAATCAAATATGATGCATACAGATATTTACCAAGATTTAATGTATTCCTCTTTAAAACCAATTTCCAATAATTTCACTGGAACTCTTGATCCACTTCCATCCCACTTCTTAAAAGTTATGCATCTCATTGTTCCATCTTTTGTCCACTTTCTATGCTTTTTGGTTCTCTTCTACATGGAATTCAGGAATATTTTAGTACGTTTGTGCTATATCAGAGCAATTGGTAAGTTTTAGCAACATTTTCTCCTTTCACTATCTTTTCACTTGTTCCCCAAACTTGAGCAATACACACATTTAAAATAGTTTGAACTATTTCTTATGATTATTTTTTTGCCAGATGATGGACAATTAGTTTTTTCTTCACTTTGACTCTATGCACTTGAGGGATATGGTAGAGCCATTCTTCCCCTTCCCAAAATATCCAGCTCAGGAAAATACAAAAGTACTGTGAATTCTAATCTATCCTTCTGGAGAATAAATTTTTATTGAATTTTCCAGTAATTCCATCTAGACAAAGATTGCCTTTTATTCTTCATTTATGAGCAGTATAATTTATGTGCTTCAAAAATACTCTCAATTCCTGGTGTCTTCTCGGAAGACTTTCATCTGGTTTTACAAATTTCAGTTACTTCAAGAGGTATTTCAGAATTAAAATAATCTTAAGTAGAGCTTAGCTTCTGTTCAACTAAACTATCAGTTTCTAGAATTGTCTTATTTATTTTCCTAAAACCAGAACTGAAAATAGTTCCTGACCTATATTAGGTTAACATTTGTTAGTAAATGAATAACTGAAAGAAACAAATATTTGAACAGTGGTCATGAAATCAAACATATAAAGTCTAATGGTTCTTAAAATATAGCATAATGATTCTTTATATGTTAAAAATGATCTGAATACAGGGGCGCCTGTGTGGCTCAGTTGGTTGAGTGTCTGTTTCTTGATTTCAGCTCAGGTAATGATGCCAGGGTCATGTGATCAAGTCCTACATTGGGTTCTGTGTTGAGTGTGGAACCTGCTTGATACTCGTTCTCTGTCTCCCTCCCTCCCTCTACCCCTATCCCCAGCTCACATTCTCTCCTTCTTTCTCTAAAATAAAACAAATGATCTGAACATAAACCTCTACTCATTCTGTATATCATGCTCTAGATGGTTTTTTCCTCCTCTATTCTCCTCCTCTATGTTCTGCTCATAGCTGCAATCTATGAGCATCCATTTTGTATCCAGAGATTTATGGGATTTACAAAGCTATATTGGTCATAGAACCATATCTATTACTATAATAATAATCTATTACTAACTGTAAAAACTATAACCATATCTATAACTAACTCTAGTGTCTGATAATAATTTAAAATTATTCATTAGAGTTATACTAAATCCCACAGTTTGGAGAGCAAGCATGATTAAGTTAATCACCAGAAACCCTGGATTTGAACCCCAGTTCTGAAAATTCCTAGCCATGAGATTTTTGAGTAAATCCTTCAATCTTTCTGAACATTGGTTTCTAAATCTCTAAAATGGGAATAATAAAGCCTGTTCCATCTCAGATACCCAAATGAGGATGTGCATGCAAGTAAATGAAACAAATATCAGGTTGCCTTCTAAAACTGAAGCATTCTCCTCCAGTGACTGAATCATATCAGTTTCTTCTCACCATACCTTTCCACATATCTTTTTTCATGTTTGTGTATTTATTTTGAGAGAGAAAGCTCAAGTGGGGGAGGGGCAGAGAGAGAATCTTAAGCAGCCTCTATGCTGAGCCTGAACCCCGGTGTGAGGCTCAAGCACACCAACTGTGAGATCATGACCTGAGCAGACATCAAGAGTCAGATGCTTAATCAACTGAGCCACCCAGGCTCCCCTCCACATTTCTTTTTCTTCCATTTCTTCTCATCCCTATTACCTCAATTACAACGATTCTTTATTTCAGGCCTTTGTCCTACTTTATTTGCATCACTACAATATACAACCATATTACTCCATTTACAGAATTTTCCCTGCTAGTATGATGTTACCCTGTCTCTCACCTCCTCTAAATCCTTTGGAAACTTTGTGGGCAATACAGGACAGTTTACCCAACGGCCATTGCAATCGTTACTCTAACTACTTGCCTCCACTATAAAGACGCTAGGAGTTTAGTACAGACAGCACACCGTACTGGGTGGATGTTCAGAAAGTCTTTGCTTTCCTTGCAAAAGGGAAGTGAGATGACATAAAAAGGAAGAGGGTTGGCATTATTCCCATATTTCCTCTTCCTGCTCCTTCCTCTGGCGAATAGATATTTGGAGGCTCTGTAGACCTCATATGGTGATGAGGAAAACCAAGAGCAGTCAGGGGCATGGTCTTGATACAGGTAAATTGTAGAACCAATGCCAGCAAACTGTACTACCTCTGGAATTTGGTAAAAATAATAAGCTCCTATTTATTGAACTTTGGCCTTTGAATGTTCCTTTCAGTTTTAATTGGCAATGTTCTCTACTGCCTTCAGAATAAAATTCAAACTTTTTTGTTTGATGTTCAAAATCTTTTATGGATATTTCTAGCATATATTTTCCAGCATCTTAAGTTACGTCATCCATGCTAGGATCCTTGCTTCTCTCTAGGTTCTTGAACATACCTATGCCTTTGAAAATTCTTTTGGCAAATGTACTTTTCTTTGGAAGATTGTCTTCTTTTCCCAGGGTTTGTTTTTGTTTTTATTTTTTATTTTTTGTTCTTTTTGTTTTATTTTTTTAGGTGCCACTTATTCACCTTCAAGATTTTAGTCATCTATTGTCCTCTGTTTTATTCTTTGAGAACTAGTCACATACGGAAACCTTAGGTGAGTGTACTTTCATGAGGGAAGCAAGTTGGGTCGAAAGTGAAGTGGTTTCTCAAAACAAGTGCAGCTTAGGAGCGCCTGGGTGGCTCAGTCAGTTGAGTGTTTGACTCTTGGTCTTGGTTCAAGTCATGATCTCTTGGTTTAGGAGTTTGAGCCCTACATCTGGCTCTGCACTGACAGCATGGAGCCTGCTTGGGATTTGCTCTCCTTTTTTCTCTCTACCCACCTCTTGCTTGTTCTCTATATCTTTCTCAAAATAAATAAAAATAAACTTAGAAAAATAAAAGGTGCAGCTAAGCCCTCAGGCAATCCCATGATGAGTCTGAGATAGCCCTTCAGAATTATCGTAGATGGTAACTAGGCAGTCACACTTTTGATCCCATATAACCTTTGGTTAAACAGTTTGATGTACCTGAGGTCATTTCTCTGTGGTGGAGGCAGCTATGAGTGATTCTTCAATTACCACATATCCTAGCAGCTAGGAACTGGGTGCGTTTGACTTGAAGGCATCTGGGTAGAAGAGCAAGTTACACACTGCCCTGCTTTTCTGTGCTCCTATTGGCCATGACATGCTGATCAATGTAAAATTTCACTTATTGGTTTCTCCTCACTCTTCATGTGTTCCTTGAGAGAAGAGGTCATTTCTCATTCTCAACATACATGTTCTGATTTCAAAACAAAGCTAGGTGTGCAGAAAACATGTCGATTGAATGAAAATATTACCCCATAAAAGGAGACAGGATTACTATTTTGTGGAAGAAATTTTAACATTTTAAAGAGGAATGAGGAATAAATAACAATGATGAATAAAGATGAAATATTTATGAGTATTATCTTCAGATGTGACGTAAATCTCATTTTAATAAAATCAAAGGCACAACAGATACTTTTCATGAATATGTCATCAATATGGTTAAAAATTATTAATACTTTATTAATATTTAATGTAGCTATGATTTTAGGAAGGAACTACATACTAGATTTAAGATGGCAACCATCCTAAACCAAATTAAATTGTGGTATTAATGCTCTACAGTTTCCCTCTTAGGTTTGGAGAGTATAGTTTTAGAAGGAAATAGGCTGTTGATCAGAAAAGTTTTGATATACTCATGAAGTTGCTTTGTTTTTATTTAATCAACATATTCATTGCTTTTGTCTGCCAATAACAAATTACCTAAGAACGGATCAAAGAGATAAAGGGTTATTTCTATCTGACAAGAAGTCACATGAAGGCTCAGCAAAACTGCAGAGAAGTTCATCATAGAAGATTCCTGGGTGCTTTCTATCCCCTACCTTGCCAATCTTAGCGATTATCTTTTTTGCCTCATGCAGCTCTATCTCCCAGTATCATGTGCACTTTCAAGGTTGGAAGATGGGTGATTGAGATTTTTTTGCTCTTTTATGAGAAAGAGAATCCTTTCCCACAGTTTCCTGTACACCCCTCCTCCGCCCCCCCCCCTTAACTTTCAGTTAGTTTTCAGTCAGTTTTCTGCTGACATTTCACTGGCTGGCTCTAGCTTATAAGGGAGATTGATGCAATGAGTCCAATATTTACACAGAGACATAAATAACAGTGGAAGAGGGGTTGGTGATGGCCTTGGTCTACTCAATAAACAGGATACATAATACTTGGAAAACTACTGTTTGCATAACTCAAGTGATGAGCTTTTCTGAGAGCAGTGGAGGAAAGAGGTAGAACTAGAAAAGACTGAAAGTGTCTAAAATGCTGAAATACTTTGTATTCATCTCTGCAGCCCCCATTGTCTATCACTGTGCCTTGAATTTAAGAGACACTTAATCAATGCTTGATGAATTAACTATCAGTAATCATACCATCCTTGTAAATGTTGATGATAGATGTTACAGGCACATATGTTCTCATAACTTTTATCATATTTGATATAAAGGTCTATGCAAGTATAAAACCACTTCAACTGTAAGGTTATTGAGATTCAATTTAATGCTCCAAAGAGAAACTCAGCAGCACAGATTTAAGGAAGTCGATATTTAGAACTGAAATTTAAAAAAAAGAATGAAATAAATGTTGAAGACTAGTTATATGCTTTACGAATGTCATAGTATTTGTTAAAATTCCACATAAGTATTTCAGTAGTGGAGTGACAGTTCACCAAATCAATTAGAGCACCATATAATTATCCTTAAGTAATGCAAACTAAGATTCCATATGACTAGTGATAGTGGCATATAATGATAGTGTCATCTCTCCATTTAGGGTACAACATGCCATCAGAGAAGATGAGATGAATCCTAAATGGGTGGGTAATGCTCCATATTACAAACTGAACAGATTATGATATCAAGCTGACACCCAATCCATCTGTTAGCTGTGGAGGACAGAGGCCGTATTGTTAGGGTGATCAGGCCAGGTGGTACTTCATTTGATATCACAGCTGTGCTAAACTTGCACTCAGAAACCTAACACCATGTGAAACTTTCCTTGTTTGGGGTCACACTGAAAAGAAAGAGCAGCAGCTGGGGTGTATTGATAATAAGTTCCGTGCGGAGATTCTTTAGTTGAAATTAAAAATAAAAACCTTTGCAATATGTCATGAGGAATAAAGATTAAAAGCCTAGGTTCTGCTGTTTGCTTTCTATGGTGTAATTTTTGAATTTCTGATCAATTCATTCAGTCATGCAAAGCCAACGGCAATTGTGGCATATGTAGAATCTGTTATTCAACAAAATATTGAAATGATTCATACGAAGAATGCATTTCAGTTCCTGGGACATAGTATGCTCTTAATACACATTAGCTATTAATTTCATCATTCTTGAATGTTGTGAATTTCTAATTTATGAGTCTCTTGCCCACAGTATGTTCCATCCTTAGTTATTTAATTTTGCCTTTCTGAAAATAGCTGTATGTCCTGTGTTTTCATATGTCTGTTTTCATATTTATGGCTATATATGAATCAAGAAGCCAAGAAACCTCTTAAGCCAGATTTTGCCTTTTGATTCAGAGGTGGAACGAGGCTGCCTTTGCTTTGATAAGATGTACCACGTTAATGGAAACCACAGTTCATCCTAAAGGTGACTTGTGTGATTTTTTTTTAATTGTAGTATAATTGGTACACAATGTTACATTAGTTTCAGGTGTACAATATAGTGACTTGACAAATTTACACATTATGCTATGTTCAGCCCAAGTACAGCTACCATCTGTCGCCATATAAAGCTACCACAGTACCACTGACTATGTTCCCTAGGCTGTACCTTTCATTCCCATGACTTATTCCATAACCGGAGGCTTGTATTCCCCACTCCGCTTCACCCATTGTGCCCATCCTGCCCATCCCCTGCCCCATTCCCCTCTAGCAACCATGGGTTTGTTCTTTTTTCTTTTTAATTTTTTTTAATTTATTTTTGAGAGAGAGACAGCGTGAGCAGGGAAGGTGAGAGAGAGAGGGAGACACAGAATCCAAAGACAGGCTCCAGGCTCTGAGCTAACTGTCAGCACAGAGCCTGATGCGGGGCTTGAACCCACAAACCGCGAGATCATGACCTGAGCCAAAGCCAGAGCTCAACCGACTGAGCCACCCAGGTGCCCCGGGTTTGTTCTTATTTATGGCTCTGCTTTTTTGTTCACTTGTTTTCTCTTTAGGGTCCACATATGAGTGAGATCATATGGTATTTGTCTTTCTCTGACTTATTTCACTTAACATACTACCCTCTAGCTCCATCCATATTGTTGCAAATGGCATGATCTCATTTTTTAAGCGTAATATTCCATCATGTGGTGGGTGGGTGTGTACACACACATGACATCTTCTTTATCCATTTATCTATTGATGGAAATTTAGGTTGCTTCTGTATCTTGGCTACTGTAAATAATAAACATAGGGATGCATGTAGCTTTTTGAATTACCATTTTCAATTTCTCTGGGTAAATACCCAGTAGTGGAATAACTGGGTTGTATGGTATTTCTATTAATTTTTTGAGGAACCTCTGTACTGTTTTCTACAGTGGCTGTACCAATTACATGAATTTTTAACAGGTTATTCCCTAAAGAGCGATGAAGCCTCATGGGTCCCAGGCTTGAAAAGGGGTGTATGAGTTAGAGTTGAGCATCCCCTCAGCCTTGTGGAAGACAGCTTTAGATAAAGCCCAACCTATATTTCTTTACTTGATGCTACTTGTTAATGGAATAAACTGCCTGAATGAAGTATATATACAAACATGAATGCCAGAAGTCAGTGGTAAATTGCTTATGGTAAAGGAATATGGGAGCTAGAAGTGCCAAATCAATAGAAACTTGAACAGTTTGATTTATTTCTTTACATACACATGTTAAATGTGAAAGCCTCTTCTACTTTAGGTCTAAATTCTGAAAGAGATGTTGTAATCAACCATACCATATTTCATAAAGAACATCTTTTAAGTTATTTTAAAGATGAGAAAGAAACAAACTACTTACCAACGGTATGGCTTACCCCCAAATTTATAAGACCTTTGCACAAATACAAGTAATCCTGAAGATTCAACACGTGAAGTAAATTGTAATTTTGCTGAGACCTTTCAGAACTGGTGGCTGAGACTAGTCAAGCATCCTCATCTTCACGTGGCTTCTTAGTATTTTTCCTATTGGTGAAAGAATGCTCAGAAGATGATAAAAACAGGGTTTTCTCTCTTTCCCTGTGTGTGAGAAAGATTTTGTTCTAATAAAAAGCAAATTCAAAATGTTAATGGTCTAAAAATTGGAGGAACTTTCAAAAGCGATGTTTCTTAGTTTGAGAAAAATTATCTAAAACTTGAACATAAGGCATGAGCTTTACTGCGTATCTTTCAACGTCATACTAGCACATTTGTCTAACAGGGCTTTTCAATGACTATTTGTTTTATTCCTTAGGAGCTTGTGCCTTTGTTTGATGTTCTATTGATTAGGAGCTAAATGTTACTATATTTTATTCAAACTTGTAGATTTTGTCCAGTAGAAATGCAAATAATTTTTGCCATGTATAGAAATAGATACATGCTTAATGTTGCATTGTCCCTTAGGACATTAACCGATTTTATCTTTGACTTAGCAAACTTATTACAGCATGATTTTTCCTCATTAGCTGTATATAACTCTGTTTCTCAAATACTCTTTGAATTGACTTTACCATCTTGATGTTTCCTCATTAATGAGTTAAATAAGTCTTTGGCATATATTCACTATTTGTATGAGAGTCATGTTTGACTTTTTGAAAATTAGGCTTTGACACTAAGGATGTCCTTTGTGGGAGAAAAAAATGATGAATGTCTCTCCCTGCTGCATGAGTCTCTATTTTGCTGTTAAACACAATATTATAAAATGCATTGAGTTTTACATCCTCAATGTGTAACTTTAAAATGGTGAAATTCCAGCATGTTTACACAGCCTTAAATCCATTAATTAGTATTTCAAACACGTGAACTATGCAAATTCTTAACATTTAAGTGCCCCTCCCCATCCCCGCCTCCCCTTCCCCCAACCAGTTTTGACAGTCATCTTGACAGTTTATTTCTGCTTTCCAGTGGACTAGACAATATGATGCCTTTACAGTGTACACAATGTGTTTTGTAGGGCCAATGACTTTAGAATTAATAGATCTTCAACAAACTTGTAAAGCAAACTTGTAGCCTTCATGCTCCAAACCAGGAGAATTAAGAGGATGTTGGTCACTGGCAAACAGCTGAAACAATTTCATTATAAAGTTTATAAAGTAACATTTCTAATTTGATTTGAATGCTAAATCCAATTGAATACATTTTGCTATGCGACAAGTGATATTTTTTAAAATGAAGTTCTGAAATGTCATTTGCAATTTTATAATTCTGATAAATAGTTTCTGAAATCCTGTTCCAGTGTGTTGCTTCTTTTAAAAAATAAGGGAACTTGTTATTTGCTAGGAAAAAAAAGTCATCTTCAGTAATGTCTTTTAACCTGAACTTAGTCATCAAAAACCTAAAATCACTAATTATTGTTAGTAACTCTTTACTGTGTTTTATTGAGTGTGCTCTGTGTGATAGTGGTATCCATAAGTTAGATAATTAACAATTTTCCACGAAGAAAGTTAGACATGAGCTGGGCCTTGAAATATGGTAATGATTTGAGTGGACACAATGTAGGAGGAGGACATCTTAAAGGTGGAAAAGGGAGCAAAGGTACATTAGCAGTAGTATGTATGATTGTGCTGGAGAAAAAGTGAGCAACAGAAATGGTTAAAATTAAATGTTTATGTAGGGCAGAATTGGCCAGTATGCTTGACCCTGTTTGTGAACTCCAAATAATTGTTGGTAACTGCCTGAACTTGTGTTAAGAAGGGGACTGCGGGCGCCTGTAGTGTCTGTCTGTTGAGCGTCCGACTTCCGCTCAGGTCGTGATCTCGCGGTCGGTGGGTTCGAGCCCCGCATCGGGCTCTGTGCTGACAGCTCAGAGCCTGGAGCCTGCTTCGGATCTTGTGTCTCCCTCTCTCTCTCTGCCCCTCCCCTGCTCAGTCTCTGTCTCACTCTCTCTCAAAAATAAAAATAAAGACATAAAAAACTAAAAAAAAAAAAAAAAAACCAAAAAGGTGGGGGGGAAGCTGAGAAGGAAAGAGAAGTGTGACTTCCTATGGACTTTTGCCATTAGCCCAAGAACTGCATCCCAGAGTGAAGGAGGTGGGGGCGAGGATGGAGGGGGCTATGGTTCCAAGTTTACATGGTTTGGTCTGTCTCGTGGAGGGCAAACTGATAGGTTCTATCCACGGTGGAAGCTAAAGACTGCACTTCTGGGACAATCTCAAATTCATCTCCCAAATTCTGTTAGTTCCATATGGGATAATAGCATATTATTAGCAAAACTACTGATTCAAAGTCTATTCTGTCTTTTCAGATTACTGTGAATTTTTTCTTGCTTTTTGAAAAGCGGGTAGTTTTAAATACGATGCATAGACCTTTTCCTCTCCAGCTCTAAGTTAGATTGTTAATATGACAACACTGAAGTTACCTAGAAACATCCTAAGGGCTTTTCATTTGTAGAAACAAGTATCTTCAAAAAGGGCCGATGTCTTAAGAGGCCAATGAGAAAGTCCTATGAAGAGCAGTGACTTTTATAATTCAATAAAAACTAATTGTATAGAATGATCAACTTTTAATGGAAAAATTCTGAGGCCCTGACTTTGAGACAGGCATAATCATATTGCAGGGGGAAAAAAAACTCTCCGAAAATAATTTTATGTACTTCTCTAATAATTGAATGAGCTGGTAAATATATTAAAATGACCATTTCTTAGAAGGAGATTAAATAAGCATATTTATTTAACTGCTGTCTCAGTCTCATAGGTTATCATTAGTGTTGCTAATAGTGTTCTTCAGATTTCAAATAAAACCACTCTATATTCTCATTATAATGAATTTGAAGTATCCCAAAGAAATTTCTGCTTTTGCAGAAGTATTGGCTTTGTTTTAACTGATGAAAGGGGATAAAATTTACCAATATAAAAATTAATATCCAATTTAGATCTATAGATATATTTTCAGCAATAATTGAATTTATACTGCACGCAGAAAATTTAATGCTCATTCAAAAAATAATCTCAGCAGTTTTTTCTTATAGAACCAGGGTTAGTATAGATGTAGGCTTTTAAAATAATCCCTTATTTTGCAATTAAGAAACGCCACCTGAGTGGCTCAGTCGGTTAAGCATCCAGATTCAGCTCAGGTCAAGATCTTACCGTTTGTGACTTCAAGCCCCACAACCACACTCTGGGCTCTGTGCACTAACAGTGTGGAGCCTGCTTGGGATTCTCTCCCTCCCTCTCTCTGCCCCTCCCCAGCTCATGCTTGTGTGCTTGCTCGCTGTCTATCTCTCAAAATAAATAAACATTAAAAAAGAAAAAAACACAGGAAATAAAATTTAACATAGAATATGAAATAAATGAGGTGTTCTTTAGTACCCAGTCACTGTAGTAGGATATACATTCTCTCATAAACATGTTCACATACACTACATACACACCTCTGCATGTTTCATCATTAAGAAATGGGCCGTGCTCTGCATATTTGTCTACAACTTGCTTTTTACAGTGAGCAATATATCAAAGACATGTTTCAGGGTTAGTATTTATAGATCAATCTCATTTTAATGGCCACATACTATTTATTTATTGATGTATCTTTATTTAAACATTCCCCAAATGATAGGCATTTGCCTTGCTTCTCATTCTTTGGCATGGCAGTCAGCGCTCTAATGAAGATTTTTCTATGTGTGTCTTTGCAGATACATGTAATTGGTTATTTGTAACAAACAAGGGGAATTTCTGGATTCAGCAACTACAACCAAATTTCTCTCAATGGAAAAGCCATTTTAACCAAAACTACAGGACAGGACTCATTTCCCCATACATTTGTCAAGACTAGATATTATCAACCTTTATAAAATTTGGAAATCTGGTTAAAAACCATTTTAAAAAGAGCATTCCCTGAATATTAGAGAGGTGGAAATATATTTATAAAATATCTACATTCTTTTTTATTTTTATTTATTTTTAGTGTTTGTTTTTGAGAGAGAGACAGAATGTGAGTTGGCGAGGGGCAAAGAGTGAGGGAGACACAGAATCTGAAGCAGGCAGGCTCCAGGCTCTGAGCTGTCAGCACATAGCTCGACGTGGGGCTCAAATTCACAAACCACGAGATCATGACCTGAGCTGAAGTTGGATGCTTACCTGACTGAGCCATCCAGGCTCCCCTTATCTACATTCTCTTAAACTTAATGATGTGTGGCCCTACAGCACTATTAAAATATTCAGTAGATGGATCTATGAACTTTTCCTTTAATATATTTGTATCTTTTTTCTTTTCTTTTTTAAGACTTCTCTACTAAAAATTAGAAATACCAATTTTATATTAAGTGTTTAGAGCTTAATTTTGTATAGTTCAAATACTCTCAGGAAATTTTTCTGTACATCTTGTTTATATTTCACAGATGGATAGTCACTGTCACAAAAGAGGTTGATCCCTGATAAGTGTTTTTTGAAGTGGCAACTTTATAATCTCTATATGGGACTTTTTCCTCAGTTCTATTCTACTCTATTTTATTCTATTTCACCAGTACTGAAATTACTTTATGGCATATTTAAAAGATAAAAAGAGACCTTCCTCATATTCTTCTCTTTAAATAATTTCATGGCATCTTATCACATCATATTCCAGACAGTTTTACCATCAGCTTGTCAAACATGGAGAATAGTTTTTTAAAGTTTTGTTAGGGATTGCACTGAATTAGATTATTTTGATAAAGTGTTACCTCTAAAATTACATCTTTCCTTCTAAGACTGGGTTTCTCCTTTTATCTAGGTTTTATAGATTTCTTCATTTAGTTTTATAAATGTATTATTTTATTGTCCCTTTGTGCATGCATGTGTTTATGTCTGTATCTGCATCTGTGGATATGGGAAAGGCATGTGTTGGTTTTTAGTTTGAAATGACATTTTATTTTTTAATGTTTATTTTTTGAGGGAGGGAGGGAGAGAGAGAGAGAATGAATGAATGAGAATGAGACTGAGACTGAGAATATCCCCAGCAGGCACCATGCTGTCAGCACAAAGCCTGACATGGGGCTCAATTCCACAAACCATGAGATCATTACCCAAGCAGAAACCAAAGGAGTCCCACGCTTAACTGACTGAGCCACTCAGGCACCCTTATCAATGCTTTAAAAAAAAAAAAAACAAAACACTTTATTGAGTTTTGATTGACCAATTAAAATAAACCATTTATTTAAATAGTCATATCATGTTACACCTTTAACTTTAAATTAAAACTTTTAATGATGAGCAATGTTGAGCCCTCCTATGTTCTGATATAAATAATATTTGGTGACAATCAGTTAATATTTTAGTATATCACTGTAGTTAATTTTCTAATATAAAAGTTTTATATGTATTATTGTGTTAGGTTTATTTAGATTTTGTATTTCTGTATAAACTTTTAAATTCAGTTTGATGTTGGTATTAAGCTAGTTTTAAAGCATGCATTAGAAATCTTTGTTTTTTTTTCCCTCTGCTCATAATGAGTGTTTGATGTATTTGAGTCCATTTTAGTGAATTTACATTTTCCTATTAAATTTCCATTTAATTTGGATTTTTCAAATTTATCTGTATTAAGCAGTATATAATATAGCTTCAATTTTATGATCAAGCCCACTTCTGTTCAGTGTTTCAAGTTCAATGTTATGTCTTACTTTCTTCCTTATACTTTTTTGAGTTAATTTAGCTCTTGTCACAGTTTCTTGAATTAACAGCTTATTTTGATTTCTTCAGTCTTTCGTGTTTCCTAAACAATGCATTTATGATTACGCAGTTGCCTCTGAGAAATGTTCTGATGCCTTGATGGGTTTTGATGAGTCCTCTCATTTTTAGCTATTTCTAAATGGGGCTTAACTTCCATTTATATTTTACCTTTGATCTATGAGTTATTTAAGTAGTTTTTTTTCCCTTGGTTTCCAAATGTATTCTGTTATTTTGCATGCTTTCCTTTTTTTTTTGGTCAACATTATATTCATATTGTTTAAGGAATGTGGCCCTATGATTTCTAGGTTTCAGAAGTTACTGAGGATGTTCCCCCTGCAACATGGTTTAAATTTGTTTATAATTTTTGTTGAAAAAAATGTGTAGACTCTCTTAGCTATATGACATAAACGAAGTTGTATATATTTTAAGATCCTTGGTATTCTTATATCTTTCAGTCTAATATTTTATTGTGGTCCGATGTTTGGTAGTCTGTCACTGTGACTGCAGATTTGTCAGTTCCTTCTAAAATGTATATTTTTATTGTAATTCCTTACTTACAGTAGTTCTGTACCTTTTCACTCTTTACCTTGCGGCCTTGTGCTTTCTCCCAGTCATCAGATGAAATAAACACCCCTAGTCACATGAATTGTTTTTGCAGTGGACTTCTAGGGGAAGGGCACAAACAGAAGAAATAAAAATACTTGTATAATTAGGCTTGGAATCCTGTGCATCTGCTCTCTGTCTGAAGCCATCTTGCTCCAGATGACTGTCAGACCCGTTATTTGAAAGTCTGTGATATCTGGTGATGGGGAGGGCATTTTATTCAGCATTATTGCAGCAGAAATATGACTAAAACCAAAACTAGGTACAGGCTTGGGTTGCTAATATAATGAAAACTGAAAATTCATGGAATTGGCTTTGGGTAAGAAGAACAGACAGTAATTATTATGGGGGGGGGATCATGAACTTTGTTATACAATGGTGAAGCCTGTAGAATTATCACCTATGATGATCTGTAAGAAAAAATGAATATAATGACCTTACAGTGCTAGACAAAGAGGTTTCCTGGCCAAATGTTGATAGCACGAGCTGATTGTTATGAAATACATTTTAAAAGGTGTTTCAAAAACTGGGGTGTGGATTATGGCATATGGAGTTGATTAGAAACAAATATGTATTTTTTAAAACTCTAAAACTTTTAACAGAGTTCTATTACTATTCTGGATTAAGAGTTTGTGACTTTTGAAGATTGAAAAAAAATCATCTGCCCCCACCTATAGCCAGGCACAAAGGAAAGGACTAGAAAAATCCTCTTTTGCCAGGAAGGGCATAGTCTCCCTGAAACTTTTCAGATGTGGCCAAGGAAGGATTATAAGGGATGTTGCAAAGAGAACAGAATGAAGATCTACCTTCAGAAAGAGAAGTAGACCTATTTAGGGAACATTCTTTACCCCAGAGTAGGAGGATCTGACTGGATTTGCACAGAAAGATTACTGAATGGTCATGATCTAGGCACTTGTGTGCACCTTCCAGCTTCCCTTCCATTTCAAAATCTTGTTTTTAAGCTTGTCTGGTCTCAACAATCGATGTTGAATATATAGAGGGCAGGTTAGTTTAGTTCATACTTCTCTGGATCAAGTGAAGATGGATTTGGATTTGACTTAGATCATAAGGTATTGGATTTTGAGCTAGTTGTCATAATTTAACACATTTAGGGCATCCCAGGGCAAAGCAGGTATATTTTGTGAGTGAGAGATAAGACAGTAATTATGGAGAAATGACTTACTAATCATAGATCCATAATTTTATAGTAATTTTATCTATAGACATAGAAAATTCCATTTGACAGTGAAATGTAGCAAAGGCCACTGACCTATCACATAACGTATATTCAATTCTTCTTAAGCCCGAGGCCTATTTCTGTGCACAAAAATGTATTGCAGAAATATTAGCTAAGGATAATTATTAAATGATACACATTAGTAAAGTGAAAGAATAGGAGGGGATTAACATACTCTGGTAAAAACGAACTTAATAGAAACTTAGTAGAATTGGAAATAGATATGCTTTTCCAATGGGAATTTTATAAACCATCTGAAGAAGGTGATCCATTATAGATACAAAAGAAGATTACTTTATTACCTGCTGTGGAGGCTGGTGACCAGACAATTTAAAGAATAAAATTTTTTTCAATCTAAAAATTCCTCAAGGTTAAGAGTGGTTATCATTTTGCATTATGAAAAACTACTTTCTTTAGGCCTAAAGATTTTTATTTACAAAGGGTGGTATGTACTTCCTTTGCTTTATTTCTTTGTCATAGTTTTCTTTCCACATAAGTACTTACTTGTATACTGACATTTATTTAAAAGTGAATTCTCAAAGACTTGTAGAATAATCACAATGAGAAAAGTGCGGAACAATTTTACGAGGCAATAATCCAGTTCTCTTATTGCCAAACACTCTAACCAGCCTTCAGCCTTATAGTGTATCCACGCGGGAACCAGATTATTGCCTCATAAAACAGCTCGGTGCTCCTATTATGGCTTAAATATAATTGTGTTTAAAGACCTTGTTGATTCCATTTAGCAAAATTAGTTTTTATCTTATTTCATGATAACAATGGCTTCTAATAACCTTGATGATATTTTGATGTGTGCCCAATTATGTTTCAAGAACAATTTTGTTAAGTAAGATTTCTAGTGAAAAAAATTTCTGATACTTCTTAGGTTATTGTTACAATTAATTGTCTTTTTGCCTGAGATAATTTATTCAACTTAATAAGTTAATTATTTCCTCATTTTGACTCCTATAAAAAAATAAAAGATAATTTTTCCCTCTTGCACATTCATCAGTGATGATAAGTTGGGTTTCAGTTTCATGCATTTACTGTTCTACATTCTAATGGCACACGGTTTGGGATCTGAATCCAGGTTTTAGCACTTTTAAGATGTGTGGCCGTGATCAAGTTGCTTAGTACTCTAAGCCTCAGTTTCTTCACTTACTTTAAAAAAAATGGGGATATGTTAACAAGGATAGAACTATCTCATAGGAAATTTAAATGAGAAATAGATGGCCTAAGTGCTCAATTACATTTCTCCAATTGTGTTTATGAATCTTAGTTTTACCTTATTTTTTATATATAAAATGTATGTATTATAGAGTTCACGAACGCATATAAAAGAAAGATTATAGAAAGGAAAGGAAATAAGAATAGAAATCTGGTCAAAAGATATTTTTGTAGCAATTAGGATTGTGAGCTACAGAACAGGAATACCAGAAATCATCTTCATAGGATAAATTTCAACATTTTATTTCTAACAAGAAAAGAGATAATTTGAGACTGAGTCAAAAATCACCACAGAGTATAGAGATGATGATTGGATGTCCTCCAATATCGCTTAGCCAATTTATAGATAATCTAATTTTTGAGGGCCAGAAAACTTACTTTTCTATCACATTTTACTACTCTAAAGCATTGTTTTTATTCATGAAGATGATTTTATTACAATATTAGCAATGACTTTGGATTTTATGAAAGCCTATTTGGGTCATTTTCCTTTCCTGTGAACTATGACATATTCTCTGGGTACCAATTCAGTGATTGCCTGCCCCTTTCTTTACTTGATAATCACACCTGTGACTCATGTGATTCATATTTCCTGTGTACTAAAGAGTGTTTTTAAAATCAAATTTAAATATAGAGAATCGTGTTAAGTTCTATTTTTCCACAAAACGTATGTATCAACAACGTATGTACCAATCTTAAATATTTTCTTTAGGGTTAAAACTGTAGATTCTGCTAACTTGACAAAAATTATTCACCTAACCCTCAACATGAAGTAACCATTTGAATTCTGGAAATAAAAGTAATAATTATCAATTTACCTTATTTATCAAAGGCATGTTGGATACCTGTAGTCTGTTGTGTAGTCTAATAAATTTAGTCCATTTCATAAATACTTTAAAAACTGCCCAGCATATGGTAGGTATTTAGTTAGGAAGATAAAGAAGATAAAGTTTCTGTGTTAGTCATTTTCAGTAATGTTGATTTTCAGTTATATTCAATAACTTAGTCACTAAATATTTAGCTTAATTTTTTTCCCCTAAACTTTTCAAGGAAGCACATATTTCTGGGAGATATTTGTAAAGGAAGACTAGTACCCACTTCTTAATCTGGAGAGTTGGGAGAGGAGAAAGATTAGTGGTCATTACTATCATCACTAGTGAAGGAAAGAGAGTAGAAAATAGGAAATGGATTATCTTATCCCCAACGAATCGATTTTGTACCATTTTCAGAAAATCCTGTTGATTATAAACAAAGAAGAAACTAGAGTAAAATCAGTTTACT
Organism: Cryptoprocta ferox; assembly: GCA_028646485.1. Classification (NCBI taxonomy): domain Eukaryota; kingdom Metazoa; phylum Chordata; class Mammalia; order Carnivora; family Eupleridae; genus Cryptoprocta; species Cryptoprocta ferox. The sequence goes on from CM053570.1 coordinate 37,111,553, forward strand.
TAATTATGTTACACATTCCTTTTAGGGCCAAGCACCACTAAGATTCTGAGGTTTTATGTGTTAACATTTTCATGGTCCCTTGAAAAATGACATCAGTGAAATTCACAGAACCAGTTGCCCTCTCCTTCATAGGGGTATTGTGAAAATGCCCATTAACATTTATAGAGTTCTTTGAGCTCCTAAAAGAAAGACATTACCTAAGAACAAAATAAATACCTTTAAAAGCAACATTTGAATAATTTAATTGTAAATGAGTCAAACACATATGCATTAAACTTATGTAAATACAAGTATGAAATTAAGCAATGAAGTACCTGGCCAAACCTGCTTGAGGTTGTATGAAATGGAAACATTTTGAATATGGTTTGATAGATTTCATAAACCTAACATGTAGACAAGTTTCCCAGTCCTTGATTCTACAAATAAATATTTCATTGAGTATTCAAAAGAACTCATATTTCTCATAATCTGACAAATTCTCAAGAGAAACTCATACAGTTAAAAAGATATTTATTTCAAATAGAAAATTATTGCTTTTTTATTAAATATTGATTGAAAAGATAAGTCTCATGTTCTATCCATTCAACCGATATTTGATTACAGATAATGGTAGACTTTATTACACCTCTTAGACACGCAACAAGTATTTATTGAATAAGTTTTTGGAGTATGAATGCTGAAACAAATTACAGATTGGCTCAAATATCAATGGAGTCCATGTCTAGCCTTGGAACCTCAAACATAATACTTAATGGGCCTCAGAAGACTGAATTCATATATGAAAATACAGTGATTACAATGTCTCAGCAGAATCCATCATTAATGACCCTATGTAGAGACTCAATTTATGTTACCAGACAATTATGCCTTTTAAGTGGAAATCATTTTCTTACCTAAATTTACAAGAGCTAGAGTAAGACTATAAACAAAAGATAATACAGACTAGAACAAGACTATAAATAAAAGATAAATTGTATTCTTTGTTTCTCCTAACACTGCTCAAAATTATTTGAGTATATTTAAGAAATACTGCTTTGAAAATTCAGATTCTTGTTCTGAATTCACAAAAGTCAGTTTGATACTAAATAATGTATGTCATTTTGGCTACTTCAAAGTTGCAGGATTTTTATTCCTAAGGTCATTAAATTGTCAAGTTTAGTACCTTGTCTTTGAAGGCATTCGCATAAAAGAGAGAGTTCCATAAGTACTAATTATCATAGCTTAAGATAAAGGTGAAAAGTAAGAAAAATGATTAAATACTAACCATGTGCCAGGCCCTATGGTGTCTGGATATTATCTTATTAAATCATGGAAACCATCTAGTGAAGATATCCCTACCATTTCACAAAAAGGGAAATTAAGTCTCTGTTTGAATAACTTGCTTAAGATCACTTACACAGCAAATAGGAGACAGACCTAGAATTCAAACCCAGGTCTGTGTGGCTCCAAATCTAACGGTATTCTCCTTATATTCTACTTCCACCATGATAATCCATTTTCATGGCTTTTCGTAGTAGTTATCACAGCTACAAAGATTGTCCCAGAAGTTATTACTTGCAATCACTGAAGAAATTGTGGATTTCTTCACAAAGAACTTATGTCCATATGTTAACTGATTACCTTGTAGGAGAGTAGGAGTGGTTTAATTGTAGTTTGACAGAGAGAAGTTAATTGGGCCCAATTGTATGTAGAGATTTTCCATGATATAGGCGAAGTCCAAGTCTTTATATTAGGCTATTTATTTCTTTGGGATGTATTAGAAAAAGTAGTAGGAGTGAGAAAGAACATGTAATAAATCCACAAAATATTTTTGTCCATAGGATAACACCAAGAAAAACAAAATAGTTCTCAGAACACAGAAAGCAAAAAATGCAGCTTTTCTAGTAGACCTTGGGAATACATGCATGTTCATTCCACTCCACCTTCAAGATGAAATCAAAGATGAAAAGAAGTCTTCAGGGATACATACAACCAAAACAATCTTTAGGCAGAAGTTGTAGGGTAAGGACCAAAGATCTGTACATAAAACTGAATTGAGTGAATTCACTGTTCACTTTCACATGAAATGTTCTCATGTAATCACCTCATTCCCTTTTCTCCCATATTATTGAGATAATGGGCAAAAGAAAACATCACTTGATTGAAACAGTCTTTTTAAAAATTTTCATTATGCACATAGTATGTTTCATTACTTTGATAAATACTTTACATACTATGGTATTTCTTGTTTCAACAATCCAGGGACCTATGTTATATCCTCATTTTACTGAGGAGGAAGTAGGCTCTGACTTTAATAGGCCCAAGGTTAATCAACTAGAGAGTGGCGGGTCCTGGATTTCAGTCCCGTTAGTCTTCATTCCCCATCTATGCTCTTGATTTCTATGGTAATTCTAATTTAGGTAAAAGTTTCTAACCCAGGATTTAATGTAAAGTGGTTAACAGTGTTCCAATAAAGTCAAATAAATAGGAATTTAGAAGTAAAGGCCGAAAATAAAATACCAGCAGTATTGTATGTCCTCTGGCATGTAGCTCTTAGAATTTGTGAAGTGGTAAATAGCAGGATAGAGTTCACAGACTCCTATAGGCTGATGATTTGGTGTGTTATGATAGTACTGCCAGTTTCATTATTCCTTAAGTAAATGACAGAAGTGGGGCCCAGAAAATTCTCATCACCCATATGCTGTAATATGGGACTTCCAACAGCCATCTTCTTGTTTTTACTTTTTTTGATAAAAATATTGAATATTTATCACTTAATATTTATCCTAATAAATATCCCACTTCTGATTAAGAAGAGTGTTAGCTGTCATCTTCCCTATCCTTCTGTCTTTGTAAGAAAGCAAGAAATCTGTTAACCAACATAGTTAACAAATGTTAGTAAGACAAATTAAAGAAAGTTGGAAGTTTCTATTAGAACCTCATCTTTCAAAGTAGCACTCTAAGTTAACCTTCTTTACTCTGGTCTTTTTATTTTATCCTGGGCATAGGCTCTAATTGAATAAGAAAGATTGAACAAATAGATGAGCATGTATCTTTATACATTTATGGATTGTCTGTTGGAAGAGAGTAGACCTAGGATGATAATTATTTTAAAATTATCTCAGGTCATCTTGAGGTAAGAATGGGGATTTCAGAAACTACTTAAAATACAAAATAAAGATATTATAAAAGATGTATGACAAAGACAGTGTATTTTAAATTTGAATACCCAAGGACAATTAGAAAATCTGTGTATTAAAAAAAAAAAGGTATGCCTCAGTGGCTCAGTTGGTAAAGCATCTGACTCTTTGGGATCAGGTCATGATTTCATGGTTCACAAGTTTGAGCCCAGCATTGGGCTCCTCACTTGACAGTGTGGAACCTGCTTGGGATTCTGTCTCTCTCTGCCCCTCTCCTATCCTCGCGTTAGCGCTCGCTCTCTCAAAATAAATAAATAGCCTTTAAAAAAACTTTAAATATCCAGGCAAGAGCAGATGTTAAAAGAGCAAAGAAGATTGAGAAAATTTTGATTGGTAGAGGAATCTGTGGTATAGAACTTTAAAAAAGTAACTTGTAGTATAATGAACAAACCTCAATATGAATGATAGAGTTACATTAAGAGCTAACAAGAACCTAAACAGCATCAGTTATTGTTACCCAGTTGCTAGGTGGATTTGAGTAGCAAGTACTAAACATCACCTTGGCTACAGGAATATTTTACCCATTCAGAAACTGGAGATTAGCAGGAATAACTTTTATTCATTGAGTAGACAATGTTTGAGTGTTCCTCTGTGCCAGGCATCGCTCTATGTCCTGGAGATAAAGCAGTGAACAAAACAGATGGTAATATTGGCCCTGAAGGAAGAAGACCTGTATTAAGTATGAAGCCCATGGAAGGGTGGAATTGATATCAAAGTATCATTTCTTAGTTATTAATAAAATGTGTCCTTAATTCTAAAATCTATTCTTCTAAAATCAATTATTCTCCTCTTCTCCTAAGAAATAAAGTTTTTTTTTGTTTTTTGAGATTTCTCAAGCAACTGTAGGTTTATTCTAGGTCTATTTATACCATCTAATATAATCAGACTACATCCATAATATCTGACCTGAACCCTAAAAATCAGAACAAATGACTATTCTCGAAAGAAAATAAAACCACAGAATAGTAAACTTGCAATTATCCATAAACCTTTAATTCTTATAATTTTCTCATATTTTAAGACAATTTTTTAAAATAGGTATTATTTGTAGTTTTTGTTTTCACTTTTAAGGCACTGAATCTTTTTTGAAATGTGATGTTTTGTGAACCTGCCTCGTATGTGACTTTTTGAAAAGGCCAAAGAGAAATTCTAAACTCCTTTTTGTGATATATTCTTGTTTCCATCAGTGACCTCTTCATTGAGGAGAAAGAGAGGAAGGAAGAAAGAAAATGAGGGTTTCTCTGATGACAAGTCAATTTAAGAGAACCCTCTGATCAGTGACTGTGCTTGGCCAAAGCAAGAGGTTTCTGGTTTCTTTTAAGGGGAAAAAATGCCAACACATCATTGATAGCTTGTAGTCTTTGAAAGTGGGAATATGTGTTCTCAATAAGGCATAGGAAAGTTAAGCTTGATTTTGCATAAGGACTTCATTTGCAGAGTATAAAAATATCCTCAGTTAATGGCCAAGAGAGAGGAAGTGATGCTCAAAAGTTATATTTGGAAAAAAAAATCATTAGAAAAGACCTAATAATGAACTTTGTCTTACTAAACAAATCCTGACTTAAATTAATGGCTAAACATTTTTTTAATATGCATGATGCTATCTATTTCTTCATTGAACCAATGGGAATACTGATGTTGAAATTATGCTATATTATGAGACTTATAAACCTGTTGGTTCTCCTGAGTTTAGAAGCCACAACATGAAGGAGACTCAAATATGAATTAAGACACAAAGTACTTAAAAAACAAAAACGAATGTAATTTTTTTTTAATTTCACACAGGAACCCACATTACCTGTTAGATTCAGCCTAGAGTTGGGTGTGGAGACATATCACACATAGGGACTGTCCTGTGTCAGTCAGTGACAACTGCTGGTAGGAATGAAATTGTTTACTCTGAGAAATTTGACTAGTGATTTCCTGTATCCCTTATCTAGCTTGCAGTGAGCTCATACTTGTTTTTGTTCACAATGTTTTGCAATCAGCTAAATGAATAACAGTAATACTTTTCTTTAATATAGTATTTCTCATCAAAGTATTTTTAAGTGCTTTTGCGAAGAATTAAACTGTACAAAATCCAGTAATGCAGATGCTGTGTTGTTACATTGTAAAGTGAAGATATAAAGAGCGTAAGTGGCTCTTCCCAGATCTATGGAAAAATCAGTCAAAGATTCATGAATTAATTGTAGGAATCCTGGCTCCTGCTTCATTGATCTGAAGCTGGACCTCATATTTATTAGATAGACATATTTGTCTTTAAAGGCTAACCAGAAGCACACATTTCTTACAGCTCTAATTTTCTCAGCTTAGTAATGAATAATAAAAAAAGAATTGCCAGGCGAGGGCGAGGTTGAAATGCTAGATTTGTAACAAGTCTATTATTTTTAAATATAATATACATGAAACAAGGTCTTTGTGTCTGTATCCCTTCTTAATTCATTTGTTCATAATCTGCTTTGTTCATAACATGATTTGCCTGTCAGTGAACAAAAGAGAGGTCATTCTTTTTTCCTATCTAAAACTTTAAATTTAGATTCTGAAAAAAATAATTTCTCTGCTGCAAAACACAACTTTATTTATTTTTACCACTGTTCCATTTAAGAATAAAATGAGGGGTTTGACTGTGAACACTTCTCTGAGAAGAAAATAGTCATTAACCACCTCCTACAAACATGTGGATCTCTTTGTAGAATTTTTATATATACGTATGTAAAAACAAATCAGTTTTGATTGGTTGTCATACATCAAAGTGGCTTCTTGGAATATAATCAACTCAGGTACTTTAGGTACATATTAATCTTTACTTAGAAGAATAGACAATCTTGTATAATATATTTTATTAAATCTATAAAATTTAGAATATACAAGACTGAGAGTAATCTATCAGGCCTAAGTAATCTCTCCTGCTATGCTGAACATCTGTTCAGAACATACCCTTGTTGGTATAAACGTTGAAAACTCAAAGGCCATGAGTCAGCAATGATATTCCATGGTATTTACCCACAGGATTTGAAAACTTATGTCCAAATAGAAACCAGCACACAGATGTGTATAACAGCTTTATCCATATTGTCCCAAATAGCAAGCAATCCAGAGGTCCTTTAATAAGTGAATGGATAAACTATGGTACATCCAGATAATGAATATTATTTAGCATTAAAAAGAAATCCTCTATCAAGCTGTAGAAAGACATGGAAGGGTCTGAAATGCGAATTTTTTTTTCTTTTATATAGTTTATTGTCAAGTTGGTTTCCATGCAACACCCAGTGCTTATCCCAACAAGTGCCCTCCTCCATGCCCATTACCCTTCTTCCCCTCTCTCATGGTTTGGCTCCCTCCCACTCCCCAACTATTTTCTCCCTTCCCCTCCCCCATGGTCCTCTGTTAAGTTTCTCCTGTTCCACTTATGAGTGAAAACATATGGTATCTGTCTTTCTCTGCCTGATTTATTTCACTTAGCATAACACCCTCGAGTTCCATCCACGTTGCTATAAATGGCCAGATTTCATTCTTTCTCATTGCCATGTAATATTCCATTGTATATATAAACCACATCTTCTTGATCCATTCATCAGTTGATGGACATTTAGGCTCTTGCCATGATTTGGCTATTGTTGAAAGTGCCACTACGAACATTGGGGTACATGTGCCCCTATAGAAATGCATATTATTAAGTGAAAGAAGTCAATCTGGAAAGTCTATATACTGTACAATTCAAACTATATGATACTGTGGAAAAGACCAACTATGGAGCCAATAAAAAGATCAGTGGTTGCTAGGGTGGGGTGGGGAGAGATGAGTAGGCAGAGTACATATGATTTTCAGAGTAATAAAAATGCTCTGTAAAATGCCATAATGACCACTATATGTCATTACCCATTTGTACAAACTCATAACATGCACAACACCAAGAGATTATGGTGTGTCAATATAGGTTCATCCTTAGTAACAAATACATCATTCTGGCAAGTGATGTTGATAATAGGGGAGGCAATGCATGTGTTGGGGGGTAAGGTGCAAATGTGAGATCTCTACCCTCCTCTCAATTTTGTTGTAAACCTAAAACTGATCTATAAATATTTATAAAAAAGAAATCCCTCAACAACCCAGGGTACCCTTTTTAATATTTATTATTTTTATTTGGGGCATCCACAATGAATATTTCATACTGTCTGAGGTGAGTCTAAGTGTACTTCTGAAGATATTTTTCCTCCTATGGTGAACCCTGTTCAGGATATTCTTGTTTGTAAAATAGGCCTGAGAGGAAGAGTCTTCCTGTGAAACAAATTGCAGTCAACAGTTCAATCATTTTTTCTAAAGAACAGGGAATTTGGTTGAAATACCTGGATTCTACATATTTTTTGAGGCCATTAGACTATGATAAACTTTCCTTCTACAACATTTACTAATTTAATCCAAGTGTTTCTTGTTTGCCTATTATGTGAGCTATAGGGGGGTGGGATATAAAAGATAAATAGCACCCGGTTCCTGCTCCCAAAGCATCTAAAGCTTGGGCACAAATATCACATAGAATTCAAGGTGGAAATCTGCATGCCATGAGATTGAATGTCCATCAGTCATATTTAGGATGGAGAGTCAAAGATAAAATCATAATGTCATCTAGGAGGACTCTATGGCTATATAATACAGTTTGAAAAAATAAATGTGTAAATGACGCAAAGCATGCAAGTAAAATTTACTAATTAAGACCTGTTTAAAATTAGTCCTTCAAAAATATTTACTGGGTGCCTGTAACGTGTCAGATACTATTCTAGGACACTAGATGGAATGACCGACATGCCCCTTAGGATGAAGTTTGGAGGAGTGGTCAGAAATGACGTTATAAAATTTCCTCTTCCAGTCATCACTGAAGTGAAAGTCACGTGTAGGTTATTGAGATTGTACATGACAAGGATACCTAAGGTAGTGTGGAGAATCATGGAAAGCTTCACAGAATGCCATATTTAGGCTGCAGTGAGAAAGGTGAATAGGAGTTTGAAGGTTTTGAAAGGAGTTTTGTATTTTGTGGGGGTTTAAAGAAGGCCAAAGCACAGCATGTCATCAACCCAGAGGAGAGGAGGTGATAAGACCAAGGAAGAGGGGACTAAACAGCCAGACCGTGCAATCAGCACTTTACTGAACTTGCACACAGGACTTTCTTCAAAGAACAATGTGAAACAAGTGAAAAGTTATAAGCAGAACAAGATGATCATATTCCAGTTTTTAAGAAAACTACTCTGGCTGCTTTTTGAGAATGGATTAGATATGACTAAGAACGGCTATGGGAGAATATTTAAAGACTATCAGCTGTTCAGAAAAGGATGGAAGGTTGTATTAACCTTCCCGGTGACACGGGTTCTGGCTATCATCTATTCTGTTTTCAGTATCAGCTTCCAAAATGAAGTAAAATATACTTGTTTTAATAGCAAAGTTTCCTGAAGAGTTCTAAATAGGAAGCCTCTGTATTATCCAAATGTGTACTCAGCATGCATTGACTGTGAGTCAGTAGAGAGTCCTGCCTGTCTGAGGTTTTTATAATGGTCCAGGTAGGGTCTAAAGATCTCATGAATTGACTTCCAAAAAGTCTGATAATTATTTTAAGCCCTAAAAAGGAAGATGATATTAACCTGTGATGACGACCTGTGAACTCTTTCAGTAAGGTGAATCTTCCAAAGGTTTTTAAATTAAATATTAAATTATTTTGTATTTCTAATGTTGTTTCTAATTTCTAAGGTTTGACTTTACACCTAGCAAGTACATACGTAAGTGAACTGAAAACACACACACACACACACACACACACACACACAACACAACACATTTATTTTACATCTCAAAACACACATAAAATATATGTAATGTGCTTCCAATTATATTTTAAGATCACAGTATAACTTCTAGAAAATTATTTAGCAATGCAATGGAATATCTTTCAAAGGAAAAATGCTATTCTATTTTTATGAGAAATTCTTGCATTTACAACAAATCTAATATTGTTACAAATATCTCACTCTGAGTTTATCAAGTAACATTACGATTGATTAGAGAATGGTTTAACTATGGCAACAATATGAATCAGCTTAACATTTCTCCTCCCCTTCATTCATCTTGGAATGAGATAATGAGGCAAGACTACTCTAGTAGAGATATCACTTTTAGCCAACTAATTCATCTGTGAATAGCCCCAGATTGCAAAAATTACAGCATCATTTAAGCATTATTTATGGTTAGTATGAGGTTAAAACTTTGGCACTATTTCATGGTGCATGGAGGAAAACTATTCATGGCAGCATATTTACACGTTTTCTAGATACGGATCAAGATGATTCATCCTTATAAAGTTAATGGAACCTATTGAATATTATTACTAAATTAGTTTTTTGGTCAACGAATGTTTTTAAATTAGGCACACATTATCTACTAAATGAAAATATTCTAAAGCCATCTAATCCATCCCCCATCTGCTAATAGAGTATTCCTATGTAGCCCTGACACCTATATTCTGTTTTAAAATATAAACATATATAATTACTAAATAGCATAAGTAAATTTTACAGTGCAACCTTTCCAGTTCCAAATGTCATCCCATCTTTGGGACACCTTCATGCAAATGGTCTGGTATGCTTGATAGTAAGTAATTACATATAATACAGCAACAGCTGTGGAGATTAAAAAGCAAAGTGCTTAGTTAAACACAAAAGATATAGAATTTAGACACATGAAACATTCATGTAAATGAAAAACAAATGCACAGACTCCTGTAAGATTGAATTAAATTGGAACACAGAAAAATTCCAAAAATGTCTTCTTTCATTCATCTGTCTCCCTAGAGTCCTATTCATCACAGTATTGGTAACTGCCCTTGGTCATTTTTCCTCCCTCCACTGATTAAAACAAAAACAAGACAGAAACCATACATGCTCACAGAACAACTATGATGATGTATCATCCACTGAAGAAATTAGACACACAAAGCATAAACAACAGATAAATGCTTAGTGCCACTTAAGATTTAGAAAAACAACGTCTTGGGAATCATATGTTTGCAAGAAAAATAATCAAATTAAAAAGAAAAATATTTATTCCTACCTATCGGGAGCCTTGAAATTCCATATTAGGAGTTGAGTCTATTTCTGAAGGCTAAAATAGTCCACAAGTATTATAGGCAGAGGTACAAATTGGTGTTTCAGTTTCTAAGTTTAATATATAGCTGTAAATTTGTGTTTGTAATCACGCAAATAACATATATCCACTGTAGACAAATTTGAAAATACAATTCAGAAAAAACAGAAAAGAAAAACATAACCCTATGGTTAGCCACTGTGTGTCTTATTGCTCCGAGACCCTTGGGTAGGTGCAAGGCAGCCCTGGAAAAATAGAACATGTACTATGCATTGTCATACAACAGGAATTTCCTCAGAGATCCTGTAATGGATCCATGAGTGCTAACATTGTCCCTAATCCTCAAGCTTAGCCAGCTGCTCCAAACATCTCTTTGGTACAGGACAAAGGGAAGTGCTGAGGGCCATATCCACACTTGCATTCTTGGTCATGAAGATGGTCTTTGTACCACTTTTCTGCTAGTTTGGAAATGATGCACAGTGACTGCAAACTGAGGAGTCCTCATTTCTGTAAGTTTTGATCTGATGGTCAGCTGAATTCAAGTGCTCAAAGTCCATTTTCTAGCTTTGGTGAATTTGAAGAACTGTGCTCTGGATCTTAGCCTTATTAGTTGGAGTCCTCCAGAGAAACAGAACTAATAGTGTGTGTATACATGTGTGTGAAATACTTATATAATCACACACATATGGATGCTTATGTGAAGAAATTTATTGTAAGGTATTGGCTCATGTGTTATGGAAGCTGACAAGTCTCAAAATCTGCAGCTAGAGACCCAAGAGAGCTAATGGTATAGTTCTGGTCCCAGTTTGAAGGCTGAGAACCAGAAGACCTGAGATTACACTTCTAGTTGTAAAGTCAACAGCTTGAGACCTGGGAATAACTAAGAGCTGATATTTTAGTTCAGATCTGAAGGCAGACCAGAGCTGATGGCCCAGTTCAAAGACAGTGAAGCAGGAGGAATCTTCTTAGGGAAGAATCAATCCTTTGGTCTACTTAGGCCTTCAACTGACTGGAAGTGACCCACCCACTTAGAATAATTTGCTTAATTAAGTTTACTGATTTAAATGTTAATCTCATCTAAAACACCCAGAATATTGTTTGGCCAGATATCTGGGCACCCCATGGCCCAGTCCACTTAAAAATAAAATGAACCATTCTCTTGGTTTTCTAGTGTTGAATATAGACTTTTCCCCTGATTTCTCCTCTTCCACATGGTCAATTATATATTCTCTTCCAATCTTTGCCACTAGCATATAAACATATTTTAATGTTCACCACCTTCTAAAAATCCAGAATTGACCCCAGAGTCTTCCTCAGGCTGTTGTACTGCTTCTCGGCTCCTGTAAAAGTTCAGAAAGGATTGGCCTTATTTATTTATGCTCTCATTCCCATTTTTACCTTTGCATATCACAGTCTTCCTTTTGACATTCTACTGTAATCACTATCAATTTGCAGTCCATCTTTTTTTTTTATTCTTCATCATTTCATGACTTTCCAGGAGCACTTGATGTGGTTAGTGTTTCTCTTGGAATCACATTCTTTTGGCTTTCTTGACATCTCACCTTCCTTGTTTTCTTCCTCTTCAGTGTGGCTGGCTACCTCACGAGCATATTGTGGCTTTTCTTCCTCTGTCAGACTGCAATTTTCAAAGTGATACAGGGTTCAGTTCGTAGTCCTGATTTTTCTCTCTATACACTTTCTTGAGTGCTTGAGTAATCTTATTCAGACTACAGGTTTTAAATGCCATTTGAGCAGATTAGCACCATGGCTTTATGATACTTTTATCTTAGGATATTTGCCAAACTTCTTTGTGCTTCGGTATGTTCATCTGTGTATTCAAAATAACAACAACTAACTTGGCAGAGTTTTGTATGGATTAAATAGATTAATACGTGCAAGTATTGAAAACTATGCCCAGTAAAAAATAATAGTAAATGTGTATGAATATGTATATGTCTGTTTTCATTCACTTCTAGGAAAGTAAACCTCAGTTGTTCTGCCTTCCAAATTCTTTAGTGGACCTTTCCCCCTTTCCTTCTCAGTGGATATATTTATACATTGACATTGAAACTGACAAGCAGTGCACTGTCATGGAAAGCAACAGAATCTGGAATCAAACGTCAAAAGTTCCAAGCAAATATTCACAATCAGTAAACTGTGAGAACTTGGGCAAGTTACTTACTCTATCTGAGCCTCAGTTACCTTGTCTGTGTAATAATAGTAATAGCTATTTTATGGAATGATGAGAATTCAATTCTTTAATATGTATAAAGCACTTAACAATGTCCATCTGGAATAAACACTGTGTTTAATAGAATTATTTTATCATTAAATGTGGCGAATTACATACTCTTATATTTTATACTAATAGTTTGCGGTTATTCTCTTTTCCCACTGGATTATAACCTTGTTGAATTCTAAGCCATATCAACAATAGTTCTATATGTAGTTGATATAAATAATCATAGTATTTTTCTTGATAGGTAATCTCCTAGTACGACCTTACAACTACATCATTTATTTTTGTAAACAAATATATGATCTCATTACAGAATTATCTGATAAATAGAAACTTATAATCGAAAGGTAACTAATGCCTCTGAGTACAATGACTAAGTTGGCGAATTAGAATTCTTTTTAAATTTGTATATAGCAAACATTTATCATATAAAATATATTTGCATGAAGATAGATTAGAAAATTAGGACAAAAATTTGATGAGTGCATTTGTCAGAAATGAGGGGAAAAAAAAACAACAACCCAAGATTATGGAATCAGTGTGTACTAAATGCTTTCAAGCACTTATGCTGACTACTTTAATGAATGTGAACCCTAAGTAGCAATTACTGTGGGCATGCAAACCAGATTATTTCTCATGTCATTTCTAATTTTTCTTTGCTGCCATAGAGATTAATTCTAGCTTGTTTTAAAGCCATGGCCTAAGTTCAACTGTAATTAGTGTCCAAAGAGATATCAGAAATTTTGCAATTAGAGGAGTGTTTCTATTTCTACTTCTCAAACAATAGAATTTTTTGCGTTAACTAAAAGGAATTAATGCTTCTGAGTAAAAACAAAAAAAAAATGTTTCCATGTACTCTAGGTCAATATTTATATAAATAATAAGAGGATATGTTAGGGTTTTCTTAAAAATGATTATTTTCTACAGCATGAGTACAATCACAGTCTTCCCTGTAGTATACACACAATGTTGTTTCATAACATTTTGGTAGATTTTTTGTGATTAATAATAGGAAATATAATTCACTTCTTTTAAGTATATATAGAAATATGTATAGTTCTTAAAATTCGCTGTGCATATAATTGTCTATCATAAATATCATGAGTATATCCTGAAGGTGGACTTTAAAGGATAGTAAATACTTGGGGTAAAAATATATCGATACATATATATATATATAATATTTTTCATATAAATATCAAAACAAATATTTATTCATCAGCTGTTATGTGCAAGACATTTAATTCAGGTCCTGTGTGTTCTAACATCACTTTTAAGGTGACCAATAGATATTTTCAGAGTTCAAGTATATTTCTATCACTGTTCTAGGTACTGGGGTTATTGAAGATAAAATCTCTATCCTTAGGATGCTTGCATACTAGAAGTGGGGCAGACAGGTAAAAAGTTCATACATACAGAAAGCTGAATCAAATAAATGATTGAGGAACAATAAATACTATGAAGAAAGTGAAATGGTTTTATGCACTTCAGAAGGACTATGTGTCTATAGAAGAATTCTTTACGTTAGGCCGTCAGGAGGACTCCATTTCTTTGGAGCTTTTCAAATATCTCTGTGAAGAGCATTCCAAGAAAAAGCATAGGTACAAATGACCTGAGACTGGAATGCCACAGGGTGTATTCCAGAGACCTAAAAGGGCTATGTGCCTGGGCAAGGAAGGAAGGAGAAGAGTAGTGGGGAGATGACATTAAGACCAGATCTTGTAGAGTCTTAAGTGTCTTGGCAAAAAAAAAACTGATCTTATTTTCTTGCAGTGGGAGTCTATTGGTAGTAATCTGATTGCATTTAAAAGACTAGAAATACAATTCTGGTTGCTGGATGGGTAATAGGAGACCAAGAGTGGGAAGTAGGCAGAGAGCAAGTCATTTGCCAGCTGATATAAACTGGATAGAGATGATGGTGAGTTCGACTAAGGTTGTAGTTACTAAGAGGTGGTCAGATTTGGAATATATATTGAGGGGTCTTCCTGATGGATGAGATAGGAGAGAGTGAAGGACATAAGTCAAGTAGGACTATTCAGTTTTGTTCATTTTTCCTGGAGAAAGATGTTGCTACCCTTTGTGAAGATGGGAAAGGCTTAGAAATAAGCAGTGTAAATATCTGGGCAGGTTGTAACAAATTGTTCTGTTCAGGCTGCATGCACTTTGAGATGCCTATAGATACCACAGTTAAGGTATCAAAAAGGAAATTAAACACATGCATTAGTAACTGGTAAAGGAAGAAGGCAAACCTGGAGAGAGAAATTTAAGAGTTGTCAACACATCAAATATATATATATATAAAGTCATGGGAATCTATCAGATAACCTAGGGAGAAAGTATACTAGGACAAGAGAAGAAAGCTAAAAATGAAGACCGCAGTCATCTAAAATTTGGTGGTCTAGAAAAGAGGAAAAACCTGTAAAAAAACACCATGAAGAAGAGGATAGAGTAATATAGGTAAACCAGGAGATTGGGCTATTGGGTGAGTCTAGAAACACTATTTTGAGAAGCAACGGGTGGTAAATCCTGCCCAGTGGTGTAAGAGTTTGTGCGAGCCTGGGTGTGGGATGGCAAAGTGTGTGCTGGCCTGAATTAGAACATTGAGGGGGAAACTGCTATTGGAAATGGTTAAGAAGCTATTGAAGGTTAGGATATAGAAACAGTAGAGGCAAGACTTAGAAGTTTTTTTTTAAATTTTTTTAATGGTTTTTTTTTTTTTTTTTGAGAGAGAGAGAAACAACATGAGTGAGAGAAGGGGCAGAGAAAGAGGGAGACACAGAATCCGAAGCAGGCTCCAGGCTCTGAGCTGTCAGCACAGAGCCCGATGCGGGGCTCGAACTCACAAACCCTGAAAGCGTGAAGCTGAAGTCGGATGCTTAACGGACTGAGCCACCCAGGCACCCCGAGAAGTTTGGTTTTGAAAGAGAGCAGAGAAATGGCCAATAAGGGGGGGCATCATTCATTTCATTTAAAAAGTAAAATGTGAAAGGTCTCTTTGGCTGCAACATCTGTCAGGATATTTATCTTCAGTATTGGTTCAGGTAACCTAGGTGTATAGGCAAATACTGTTTTCTGCATGCCTTATTCTTTAATAGATTTCTTGAAACTACAAGCTTGGTGAAGGTGGCCTTCCCAGATGAGTAAACCCTTTCTTCTGTGTAAGGAATTTGAATAGCTGCATTTTCTTCCTAGAACTGTAGTCAAGCACAGAGTTCATACTGTATAATGATAACTACACTATGTTTTGGAGATTCTAAAGTAAAAAGAGATATCCTACATCATTAACAGTCTGGTAGCCTAGTTACCCCTCATTAAATTCTGACTCTGTCTTATTTTGGGGGATTGTGAAATTTAGTGCCAAATCAATTGTGTTACTACCTTTTGGGGGAAAATGTGTCATTTGTTCTAGATAGATAAAAATGAATTTACTGTCACAGTTACTTTGGAATTAAAATTAAAAGTCCATCAAAAATAACTTTCATATTCAACTTTTCTGGAGAAAAGTAGAAAGAACAAAAGCATCTGCACTGTGTATAAATTGGCAAGTATCCTCGTCTGGCACTTTCCAAATTGTTTTAGCAACGTTTGGCAAGAATCTATCACAAATTATGGATGATTATAATTTTGCAGTATGTGAAAGCAGATGGAGAAGATGAATTGACAGGGAGAATGTTTCTTCCTAGGAAACTGATTGGTAATAATAATTATCTTTGAAAAAGATAAAAAGTAAGAATTATCTACTGACTTTTATATACATATTTGAGAAAAAGTCCTTAACTTGTAAAAAAATTCAAAACTGATAGAAAGATCTACCAAAAATTATTCCATGCACACAGTGTACAAACTGAAAAAATATTCTGTCTGTTATAATTAATTAAATTGACAGTTAATTGAAGAAAGAGCACATAATTGATAATGGCTTATTTTTCTTAGAGGGAACATTTCTATGCTCCTAACAAATGAGATCATTTTTCAATCTTTCTTTTTAGCTCCTGAGTAATCATATGGAAAATGATGGTAACTTTATAAAAGGGCCACGTTTTAGAGGAAGGAAACTGAAAATAAGCAAATTGTTATTATTGAATAATTTGTAATGGTAATTTGTGGTTTATATGACGTCCTTCTGAGGGGAGCTGAGCTTTAAAGTCAGAATATCGAGGGTCAAGTCCTGGGCCATTTAATTCTTGGGAATGACTTAACCCCTTTACTACTTCAGCTCCTCTCCCATCGGGATACAAAAACCTCTCACCTCCACCTCCATTGCAACTCTGGCCCATGCTGCCATCATTTTCACTGGGATTGTTCAAATAACCTCCTGATTGCTTTCCCGGATTTGAATCTTGCTTCCTTCTCACAGTTCTGAAAATGGTGGTCAGAGAGAGCCTAAATGGCAGATCATGAGGCTCTTCTGTTCAGACCTTCCATGGTTTTAGGACCCACTTGCATTCTTTTCCTATTCTTTTTTTTTTTTTTTAAGTTTATTCATTTATTTTGGGGGGGGGTCAGAGAGGGAGGGAGGGAGGGAGAGAGAGAACCAAGCAGGCTCCACACTATCAGCACAGAGCCCGACCTGGGGATGGAACTCACAAACCATCAGATCATGACCTGAGACCAAATCAAGAGTCAGACCCTTAACGGACTGAGCTGCCCAGGTACCTCCCCATCTCTTTCTTAACCCTCTGATCACACCTTTTGCACTTTCTCCCTTGTTCCTGTTTCTCCACATATGCTGGTCTCCTCACTGTTCTTTGAACACACCAGAAAGGCTCTCATCTCTAGTCCTTTCTGTGTGCTGCTTCAACCATGGGACTCTCTGCTCTCGCATCTCTTCATGACCTTTTCCCTCATTTCCTTGGGATTTTCCTTCAGGAAAGCTTCCCTGAATGTCCTTTTCAGGCTGAAACCCTCCTTGGACACATTCCCATCACTGGCAAAAAATGATAGCAAACCCTGTCATTCTTTTTTTTTTTTTTGTTTCCCCCACCTCTACAGGACCCATCTATGGACTTTAGTTATTTGTATATTTTATTGTTTGTTCTGCCTCACTAGAATGTAAGGTACATGACAACAGGGATTTTTGCCTCTATTGTTCAGTGACCTGACACAAAATAGGAACAAATATTTTAAAGTAAATTAATAAATTGTAGTTATTATTATCATGGTTGGGAATTCATGGTCTGGTTGTGGCCTCAGACATTTACTGGCAGGAAATCACTTAATATTGCCTTGCCTAAACTGAGGCTGAAAACTCTGACTTCAACAGGCTGTTACGGGGATTAAACAAGATAAAAATATCTACCTTACAGGCTGCTATGAGGGTTAAATAGAACATTTACATGAAAGTACCTAGCACATTGCTTGGCAGATAAAAGGTGATGAGTTTATGTTAATATAATTTGTATCTGAATGAATAGATAATGTTATGCAAATTCAGGCATCATTTATTTGGGCCCTAATTTTGTATTTAGGGAAAAAATATGGATTATTTTTCATGGGAAGTTTTACAGAGAATAGAATCTTACCCAGTTACGTATTTGTACCTAAACTCCTTGTTCACACAGACTTAGATGGTTCTATTTTCACTCATAAAATACGTATCTTAGACTATGCATGGATATCTTGCCAAGGCCTCATGCCCACAGACCATCAGGAGCACTTCTATGGTCAGAGTTGGGTGTATTGTACATTGCTTTGAGGGAGATAGAGACCACATTCCATGGGAACTGTGGCATACGTATATCCCAGTAAGAGGTCCTTACAAGGAACTCCCAGGTTATGGGCTTGTGTTAGGTAATTTTAGGGGGGTGCTGAAGAAAATGGTACTTGGGGCCGGGTGCCTTTAGGAAGCTGAGTCAGTTCTGTGACTGAGCACTTTAGTTTTTATCTAGAGCGTAGGAGGAAACAAGTGGAACTAAAATGGTACCTGGAAAAGTAGCAGGATCCGCTAAGGTTTGTGAAGGCTGGCGGATGTTTGGTAATCGTGTGTGTAGTTTGCACTGTAAGCTTGTTGTTGTTCGTACTCAGCCATGACTACTAAAGCCTTGTCTTTGTCTCACTTCACCATGGTCACACAGTGACCTTGTCTGCTGTTGGTGACATGGGAGATCATTTATGATCAGCAGAACACCATGACCTCCTGCCGAGTACTGAGATTAGTGCCTGCAACCCCAAAGCCTACTTCCCCAATGTCATGGGCTATAGTTGTCCCTTTCTCAGCCTCTGTACACATTTGCACATATACTGGAACTTGCTTTTGATGATTTTGACACCCCTTTTTCCCCCCAAGTGCTAAACCACCAAAATTTAGATGAATCATTCTTAAGATAAATAGTTCTTAGGAAAAACTGTCAGTGTAATTTTATATCCAAATTAATCCTCGTTGACTTGTAATAGTTTTAGTAGAAATTGATATCCAGCCTTTCTTAGGTTAAATAGCCATAAATATCCAAATACAGCTTAACTAAATAGTATTTTGGAACAAACAAGTTTTGCCAGACATGTCTGTAATGTATGTATAGTTTCCTAAGAATACATTATCACAATTAAAAATAGGATTTGTAATAAAAGTAAACAGAAATAAAAATTGCATAACAAAAACATTCTTGTAATTGAATCATGAAGAAACATCCAATTTCCTCAAGTGCCTTTTAAATATTATTATAGGTTCCATAAATTCATACCACTCATTTTTTTTGGTTCTCTGTTAGGATATTTTCATTTAAAAGTTTGTTTATTGGGGCGCCTGTGTGGCTCAGTCGGTTAAGCGTCCGGCTTTGGCTCAGGTCATGATCTCATGGTTCGTGGGTTTGAGCCCCGTGTCGGGCTCTGTGCTGACAGCTAGCTCAGAGCCTGGAGGCTGCTTCAGATTCTATGTCTCCCTCTCTCTCTGACCCTCCCCTGCTCATGCTGTCTCTGTCTCTCAAAAATAAATAAAAAATATTTTTAAAAAATTTAAAAAGAAATATTCATATTTCATATTCATACATTCATACATCACTTATTTAAATGAATTGGTACAAGTTTTTAAAAACTATTAGTCAACTGTTGATGCGTAGGATGCTAGCTATTACCCTAAAGTAAAAACTCTCATTAGGGCGCCTGGGTGGCCAAGCAGGTTAAGTCTCCTACGTTGGCTCCAGTCATGATCTTGCAGTTGGTGAGTTTGAGCCCCACGTCGGGCTCTGTGGTGACAGCTCAGAGCCTGGAGCCTGCTTCGGATTCTGTGTCTCCCTCTCTCTGCCCATTCCCCCACTCATGCTCTGTCTCTCTTTCTCAAAAATAAACATTAAATTGTTTTAAATAAAACCTTTCAGCATTGTGTTTAAAAAAAAGTTTTTAACGTTTATTTATTGTTGAGAGACAGAGACAGAGCATGAACATGGGAGGGGCAGAGAGAGGGGGTGACACAGAATCCAAAGCAGGCTCCAGGCTCTGAGCTGTCAGCACAGAGCCTGATGTGGGCCTCGAACTCAGGAACTGCAAGATTATGACCTGAGCTGAAGTCTGATGCTTAACCAACTGAGCCACCCAGGCACCCCATCAACATTGTGTTTTTAAGTTTTAGTGGATTAGGTCATTATCAGGCTAATAAGTGGTTCTCACATTATACACACACAGATAAGTAGAGAAAAAGATTATAGATAACTTTATAGGTTTATAGATATGTAGTTCTGAAAGATAACCTAGTCAAATCTCTTGTTGTAAGGAAAATGAGACCTATGGACAGATGTTAAATTACATACTAAGACATGCAGAGCAGAAATGAAGAACTAGGGTTTTTTTTATACTTCAGAGTCAAGCATTTTCCACTCTGACACTGTCTTTATCTTTTTGGGTTAAGTTGAAAATCTCCTTTGGATTTAACTTTCTTATATGGCAATTCACATAAAGTCAACATTTATTATTTGAGGGACCCAGGAAGAACGGCGAATAAAATTGTCAGTCTCCCTTTATTTCATCACATTTTGTTAGTCTGAAAAAAAATCACACCTTGGTCACAAAATGTTCCAATAAAGGCAGATAGAGATGGCTTTCTAATGCATGGTAGAGAACAGGAGCTTCAAAAATGAATGAGTCTTCTGTTGACAAGCCCTAATCACTCTGTGGGTTTCTGTAAATCTACAAATTATTATTTAATTCTTACTCAGATTGGCACAGAAATCATGAATTTTGAAACCTCACCTTTGATTAAAAATCTTGTCTCTTTTAAGTTGAAACCCTCTAAATGAGTAGCTCAGTGTATTGCTTTCTCTTACGGAAGCATGTATATGCTTAACAGTTCAGGAGCCCTAGTTCTATGAAATCCAGTTCCACAGCGTGTGCCATTGTTTTGTAAGGTGGGATTTAGGGGAATAATTGAAAGGGGATTTAGACTAGAAAACACTATCTTTAAAGTTCTATTTTATGCTGCAAATGACTTCTTAACAAGAATTCTTCCGACAAATCTGAAAACAAACATAACAAAATTCTGATGCATTTCACCGTAATTTTAAGTTTTGTCATCTCCTTTCCTTTTAACAACTTTTTTTTTACGAGAGCTTTTAGACTCATAAATTTAGTTAGCGATTTCACGTGTTCTCCCCAAATCCCTTTTTTTTAAATCCCACAAACTAGTCCATGTGCATGCGTGATATACTTTGCTAAATGAAACACTCATTTATAGGACTGTGTTTGCTGTATGCCAATTTAGTCAATGTTTTTGCATTGGTGAGGCCATCCTACTTAACGCCTCATAAAAAGAAAAGCCAGCCTCTTCCAAAAGAACTAATTTATTGTACACCCAGGATCTGTGCTTTAAAAAGTTCTCCTACTGTAATGCAAGGTAGGTCTCACGCTTGCCGAGTACCTAAAGACTACAGATTCCATATACCTTGGAAATAAAGATGCAAATCACAGAACAATAAATTCCTGGTTTGTAACAAACACCCTGAAGAAAACTGTAACAAATCATAACTGTCAGTGAAGATAGATGATCAAAGTTTGTGTCATGCCGAGGAATACAAATCTTGTGCTGTTGCAAGCATTTCTTTCTCTCCCACGCCCTCTCTTCCCCACTCTCTTCCTCTCTCTCTCTCTCTCTCTCTCTCTTTCTCTCTTTTTGGTTGCAGGCACATCATCAACCTTAATGATAAAAGCCTTCCACAAAAATAATTCTTAAGCCTCAGGAACAAACACCTCTTTGGCACCCTCAGAGAATATTCCACAAACATCATCAATCTCCTTCGGATCATGATTTACAACCTTTCCTTTTGGCCGACTTGAGCCATTTGTGAGCATGCCCCAGCAGTGTCACACTGGGATTTTCCTCCACTTTGCCCTCTAAACACATAGCAGCATAACCGTGTGCTCCTGCCAGTTTGGAAGCTCGTGCTTGACAAAGGAATCAAGTACATACTACAGATATTAGGCTGTAAAAGCACTTTACCAAAGCAGCTGCTTATTAGTGCCTGGACTCTCCAGAAAAGTGGAGAAAGGAGATGGTCTTTCTCTGTAAGGTTCTGGAGCTAATTTGTTGTGTTTCATATGTTAATTGTCAGTGGTATTCAGAAAGCCAAGGAAGGATAACTTCAGGGCATGAAATCTGGGTTTTTGAAAAGAAAAAAAAAATCAAAGGCAGTGAAATAATTTGCATGGGTGTATATTTCTCAAAACAAAACTTATATCTTAAGAACAGTTAACAGTTGTCTGATAAATGCCATCTTTCTGGATGTTTTCCTTGAAACTCGGGAGAGGAGTCTGTACCACAGCTGAATTCATTTAGTATGTACCTAAACCCACTCTTACTGTGTGCTCACTAAAACAGATGCACATACATTATTAATTGTTGACTAACTTGCAATCATCATCAAGGGTAGAAAAACTACCCCCATCAGGAAAGCACACAAACATTATGATTACTTGAAAACATAGGCAGATCTTTAAGCTGTCTATATTGAGTGAAATAGTAGCTACTGACATATCTAGCAATATTTATAAAGGAAGTTTTGCAAAGAAATATGTTTACCATAACCAAGTAGTGCAAACTAGAGGAATTTCTGAAGCTGGGTACTTGATAGAGAAGTCAGGATTCTTATTCTCCCTCTCTACCCGCCCCCACCGCCACCCCTCAAATAGTGTGTGTATATATACATACAGAGTGAGAGAGAATGCAATAGTGACACATAAATTTAGTCTTAATTGTAAGGCTTAGATTTTTTTTTAATAGTTGGGTTACTTTATAGGAAGTGATGGTTCACAAACCCAATCACTCAGGTGGTCTGGTGAAGAGCAGTTAGATCATAGGGGAACATCTATATTAGGAAAATCAAATTCATGTTTCTTACACAGACAAAGTGGTTTGTATTTTTGTTTTCCTCTTGCCTTGGCTTTTTATATGTTCTCTGGTATGGCCTGGGATGTTTTCAGCTTTCAGTATCAAGTTGCTGAAGCAGAAGCAGCTATAGGCCTAGAAGATACACTCTTTATAGGCCTAGAAGATACACTCTTTCCTACATTGCTAGTAGGATAATAAATTGAAAAATTTTGGAAGGCAGTATTTAAATAGTTTTACACTGCTTTAAAAATATCCATATACTTTGACAGAGTAATTTCACCTTTCTGAATTTATCCCAAGGACATAATATGAAATTCATATAAAGATTTTTATAGAGAGATTCACTGTGTTATAACTAAACATTTGAGACAAATAATGGTAACAACAGTTAAATAAATTATGGTATCTACATATGCTGGGATAACATGAAGCCATTAAAATGATATACATAACATTTAATTATATATTATATAAAGAGAAATGCATAGTCAAATGCTAATAAATAAAAAAGCTGCCCCAAATTTTTCATACAATGCCTTCTTCATTAGAAAAATGTATATGTAGAAAAACCATGGAAAGACTACATTGAAATGTTAATAATGATTTCTCTCAGGGTGGGATTAGAGTTAATCCTAAATTATTTACTTACTTTTTTTTTTTTAGTGTTCTGTATATTTTATTTATAAAAATACAGACCCCTTCAGAATTGGTGGTGATAGAGGAGACAATACAGTGTTTTAGCCAAACTATTTTATTTTCCTGGACTCAGAATGAAACTACACTTCCAACCCCCATGTATCAAGAGGAGGTTGTGTTTTTGGTTCTCATCTGTGGCAGGTAGACAGAAGTGATGTATCACTTCCAGTCCACGGCTGTCAAGTGTGGGTGTGCCTTTTTTAAGTGCATGCTCTTTTGTCTTCTAGACCGGAAATGAAAGATCCTGGGATAGGAATGCAGCCTAGGTTCCTTAGTCACCACTTGGATAAGAGCTCAAAGAGTGGGCCATGTCATCCTCATCAACATTTTTATGATGATTGAAATTATCAGGTTATTTGTTCCTTCAGCATAATTGAGCAATGATCAGCTGCTTTACTGTGATACAGGTCACTTGCTAGTTTTCTTAATGATAAAAGTCCCAAATATATGAGCGATGAAAAATAGGAGTACACAAGATGTGGTTGCTTTTGTGTGCCCTGATTATTTTATACAGGTCTGCGTAAAGCTGTTAAAAAAAAAAAAAAGTTATGATTGGGGATTCCTAGCCTGGTTATTCATCTGCTTCTGTTGAGAGTGATGGATTTCCAGGTTTTATGTTAATGGAAAAAGTATCAGAAATATGATAAATATGTAGATGTCATTGCTTTCTTCCGTTTAGAAAATGGTTTCACACTGATAGGCTTTTTTACAGACTGTTCCTTCAGCCCGTAATTTCTCCTCCTCTACATGGCAAATGCCTTCTTTACAACCAAACTCAGACATGATGCCTCAATAAAGCCTTGTTGAACCCAGTCCTCAATATGTATGGACATTTTGCATAAGCTCGAGGTGTGGAAATGATGATGAAAGAAATAGTTATGCTCCCATGTCTTAGCAAAGAGACTAGCATAATAAACATCATTAAATTTGATATTGTTTCCAAATGTTTTATTTGTAGTATCTGTGTGTATCCTACTGCAACAGGTGACAGAAACATGAGTATTTTCCACAATCTTTTTGTTACTCCTATCTGAGTCGTCATAAAGATCTTTAACTGGAGATATTTTTGATTCTGTAGTTTTAATTCTTTCTTTTTTCATTCAGTAACTGAACTTTTAAAAGAAACCAACCTTACTCTTCCCCCTTTCTAATGATTTAAAGTTAACTTTAATGTCACATTTTTAAATGTTATTAAGTAACAACTTCTTTATTTTTTTAACTAGGTAAATCTGTTAGTATATAAATGTTAGCTTACTTGTGTGATTTATGAAATACTATGCAGTCATTAAAAAGAATGTAGTAAATCTAGTTATACTACCTAGAAAACGTCTCATTATATACTGAGTCAAAAAATAAGTGGTGATATTCTGTGTAGGTTACCGACTCTTGCTTCCATTCAGGATATATAAAACCTCAGCAATAGATTGGTCTCACCCTAATGACAGAAACGCTAGATAATCCATAAACTCATAGCTTTTATTTACCTTACTCAGAATGCTGAGTTCACAAGGCAATCAGGCAAACTGAATTCCAAACCTATCTGAGGAGAAGAATGCATGGTTTCTTCTACTTTGGCAGAACATGAGAGGAAGAGGCAAACACAATAAAACTGGGAAAGAAGAAAATACCTAGAATGTTAACATATTTTTAAAGGCCAGGTGAAGGTTAATGTGAAAACTTGGAATCCCTAGGGGCCTCAGATGCCAGAAAAGTCCGCTCTCACTCCAAAGCTCTTTTAAGTGGGTTTCTATCCAGTAATTATGATAAAGACTGGGGAAAGAGCAAGGGAGTTGAGAAAGTCCCCCTAGTGGCATACAGGAGCAAAACCCTTCTCACTTCTCCAGACCCTTCCTTAGATGAGACAAGGCTGTTTGCTTCCCAGAGAGGGGAAGGGAACTTGCCTGTCCCCACCGCAACCATTCTGTCCAGTATCTTAGCTCAGGCTGCTGTAAATAAAATACCATTGACTAAGTGGCTTGACAGCAGACATGTATTTCTGACAGTTGTACAGGCTGGAAGTCTGAGATCAAGGTGCCAGCAGTGTCAGAGCTCTTGGTAATGACCTTTCTGGACTCTCTGGTGACTGCTTTCTTTGTTCTTTCCTCACATGGTATAGAAAAGCTCTGATCTCTCTTCCTCTTCTTTACAAGGGCACTAATACCATCATAGGGGGACACACTTTCATGACCTTATCTAAATCTATAGCTTCCAAAGTTTCCTCTTCCTAATACCGTCACACTGGGTGGTTAGGGCTTCAACATATGAACCTGGGGCAAGGAGATCACAGACATTCAGCCTGTAATACCAAGTTACAAAGACCATAGTCTGCTGACAAATGGCAGGAAACCCTCTGCTGCTGGCCCGGAGTAAAAGGTATTCTGTTCTTCCAGGAGGAGTGGAAGCCAAAGCTTCCACTTGGAAACCTACTTGGGTACAGGATTTCCAACTGATAGAAAGCAAATGTCTGCTGCTACCAAGGGGCAAGAAATTCTCTACCACCCAAGACCATCCACAGATGCAAGGCCAAGTTAGGCTGCTAAGTTTGAGAGAGAAACAAGAGTGCTGGGATAGTC
The DNA here is from genome assembly GCA_028646485.1 of Cryptoprocta ferox. Classification (NCBI taxonomy): domain Eukaryota; kingdom Metazoa; phylum Chordata; class Mammalia; order Carnivora; family Eupleridae; genus Cryptoprocta; species Cryptoprocta ferox. The sequence goes on from CM053570.1 coordinate 37,137,677, forward strand.
CCACACTTGAATCCCAGGTTCGTAGAACTTTCCTTAGACTGCTATTGGACCAAGGTGACCAAGAACATCCCACCCACCCCCTACTGTAAGCCTCACATGGAGAATTCTGCAGTGGAGCTCCACTGCAGAAATGTATCCCCATGGAGAGAGACCTCATTCCGGGGTGCAGGTGTTCAGGGTCTTCTAAAACAGTGGAGCAGAGTCACTGAGAAAATGCTCCAGAACAGTAAGTCCAACACCAGGCACAAGTGGGCAGTAGCCCATCAATATAGGAATAGACTGTTTACACTGCCTTCACCCCCTACCACACACACCCGCTCACAGCCTGACAGAAGAAGGTTGCCCATCTTCAGGCATAAATGCTACTTACCTCAGTCTCTATCTACTCTTCTACCAAATGTCTAGAATTGAGAAAATGAGACACACAACATAAAAGAAAACAGTACATTGTCAGGAGATTAAGCTGTCTATGATCAAGACTTTGAGACAATCCAAATGTTGGCTTAGAAACTTTACAATAACTAAAAATCAATGTTTAAAGGATCTAACACTTGTATGATACCAATATAATTTGAATTAAAAAAAAGAAATATCTATAGCTGGGTATATAAATAGATGGGCTAATTGGTTAAAAATGTTCTTTTACAATTGTCATCCAATTTCCTCTTAGGAAGACAACTGTATTTTGGAAATTATTTCAGTAAGGTAATTAAGATTGGGTTAGATTTTAATGTCTTGAGTTAGCAGAAAAAAGACATCAAAAGAGATAAATGGTTCTGAATTAAAAACAGTTGGGTATTTAAGCATAGGTGAAGCCTAAAAGGCAAGAGAAACAAAGTATTGGACTGTCCAGAAGCATGGCAGTGTCTAAAGAATGAGTGTTGAGTATTTAACTGTAAGTAGAATTCGTCCTATGATGTGACACCTTCCCCACTCTCCTTTCTCAAACTTCTAGTGAGGGTGACTCTATACATGAAAGCTTTGTATGGTGTTTGGGGTGACATAAGGAGTGAAATAAATAAGTAGTGGAAAGAGCCATAGTTGAGGGAAGAAATGAATAGAATCAGAAAGAAATCTTTACCAATAACCAAGGGAACTCACAGGGTTCTGGAGTATAGCTTTGTACAGTCTACAGCACTTCTTTGATATTAAGGGCAGGAAGATCCCCACCTAATACCTAAGTTACATGGCTATGCCTAGAGAAAGGACAAGGATCCATCCATGAGTAGTATATATTTATACTGTGATGTTTTAAAATGTACGTTAAAAGAATTTTTATGCAATCCTGTAATTATCAATTGTTTGCCCTCATGGAAAGAAACAAAACTTTCCCACAAAGCTGCACTATAAAAAAGAATCTTGTCACTCCTCTGGCAGGTGGCTGCTCAGGATGGCATTCTGCTAAGCTCAGGAAAGAGAGTGACAGAATGTGAGAATAATGGTGAGGGCCTTCATGCCTCCATTTTCGATGTGTTTTCAGGGCTGAGGAAAATATGACTTTAGGATGGATTTCACTAGAGGAAAATATGCTAGAATACTTTTCTCCAGAATATTTTATTACAGAAAGAGTACTTTCTTTTAATGTCTTCTTTTCTTTTTTTTTTCTTTTACCACAAACTCTCTTTTTGCAAAAGGAATTAAGGGTCTTAAGTATGACATGTGTTCACAGTAAACTCACTTTTGGTTGAGTGTGAAACTTTCACTTTTTAGTTGCATATTCCTATTTTGTTACAAAGGCATGTCTTATTTTTATATAAAGAAATCCTCGAAATAGTAGATATTTAAATATGAATAGAAATTTTTAAAATCTTATTACAAATTAGTGTTTTTACCTTAACTTTTTTATCTTCTCCAAAATAATTTCTATCATTTTTGATTTGTGTTCTATGTAGTCTGTAAAATAATTATCACTAGATAGAAGTATTTTTAGTCTGCTAGTTTTCACATGCCTACCTATTAAAAGTTTTTCTGCAGGTTATATGTTCCTCAGAGACATGGTGTCTAATAACCTTAAAATATTTTGATTAGCAAATGCATTATAATATGTATAAGTATTCTGTTATAAGGTCACTAAGTATTTCTTTTTCTCTGTAATGAACAATGTATTTTTAAGGTACTTTGGTTACACATAACAGCCACCAAATTGACTTAGCTAGCACAAAATTAAAAAAAAAAAAGAAACAGAATAGGTACATGCCCTTTACTATTCAAGCAAAAGGTGAGAAAAGTTTTCAGTTAGGTTTGAGACTGGGACATGTCTGAGGCTCTTCATAGGAAAAGGTTTCCTCCACTCAGCTGTTGACATAAAATCTCCCAGCTCTCAACCTTTGTGTTCTTCAGTTCAAATCGCAAGAAGGAAAAAAAAAATCTGATCCGCTTGATTTATATTTGTCGTCTGAGAACTCTAATCAGCAATATGTAAATATGAAAGCTAGGGAACGATTCCTCCCCCCACCTTGTGAACCTGGACAAATAGTAAGAAAAGGCCTATGCAGATATCCCAATAACTGTCTGAGCGTGTGATGAACACTTTTGGGCATCGAGCTTTTTTCTGGATTTAGGATTATTTTCTTTAAATAAATTTCCAGGTATGGATTTTCTCAGTAAAAGGGTATAAATCTCTGAAAAATTTCCTTTAAAGATTGATATCTTTATTTCCTTTTGTATTGCTTGTTATAAACAATCTCCTTTGCTGACTTCATCTAAGCCAGTTCCTTCCACTACTACTTACAAGTAAATAATCTTCCAACCATTACCTTGGAGCTCTAGTCCTACTCCTGAGCTCTGGCCTCATATATCCAAGCTGCTTGTTTATAATCTCCCACAGAAATTGTCACTGGCTCTTCCAAACCACCAGACCTAAAATTAAACTCATAATTTTTCAGCCCAAACCTACTTCTTTTCCTGTTACCTGAATTAAAATAATACTTAATTAAAATTGTCAATGGTTCTCCAAAATTTAAGGTTAAGGTAAATTCCTTCTCCCTGCTTAGAGTGTCTTTGTGGTCAGACTCTAGTCTGTTTTTATTGCTTCAGCGTATGTTCTCTTCCCTGCCACCCCCCCCCCCCACAAGTGTGTGTGTCTCCTGTGCTGCAGCCACTAGAAGCACAAGCTTTCATTTCTCTTCTGTTCTCTCTGCAAAGCCATTCTTTACATCGCTGACTAAGCAACTTTAACTCAGCTCGTGTTAATTTCTCAAAAATTTCCCCCAATTCATTAGTTAATTGACCCAATATCTACTCCGTTAGCACCGTATGTATAATTTTATCATAGTGTTTGTTGAATGAATAATAATTTTTGGTTCACATGGATTTATTCCCACATAAGAGATCTCCATTTGGATAGACTGTATCTGTCTCATTACACGGTCAATCCTTACTGCCCAGGAAGTACGTGATGAACAGAAGTCACTCGCTGCATGCTGTGTGATATATTTGGATTCATATACATTTCTTCCAGAAAGCCCTATGTCTTCTAGTTATGCTGTTCCCTACTGTCCCCTTCTGAAAAGTGCCATACCTACACAGAGAAACAAATTCTGCTAATGGGGACCAGAGTCTGAACCAGAGACAAAGCAATATAGATAATTGAGCAATGTTTTGCCAGCACAAAAATATCATCTTAACTTAAAGAATTTGAAGAAGAGAGAAAGACAAACAGGTTTATGAGAGAATGGCTGAAACCACTATGCTCTGGCAAAATCGAATCAATGGATATATAACATATAATTTCAGATATATTCAAATAATTAAAAATAATGCCAAAGTGAAGCCATTATTTTCAGTTACTTGACATATCAATATAGTTTTTTTCTCCTTTGAGAGTTTAAGGTGGGGGAGGCTCTACGTCTACACCTTGGCCATCCTCCCTTTGATATTACTATACTTATTGTAAAGAGAGTGGCCAACTGTCTCAGATTTTAGTAATTCCTGGAGCAAGTCAATGTAGATTCTAACAAAAGCCTCACCATTTTTCTTAAGCCTGCATAACAATTTGAAGTCTGGATAGTTGATAGTAAAAATGGACTCTGGCTAGTTGATAGTAAAAATGGACTCTGGCTAACCTGAACAAAAACGAATAGGTTAAAAGGATACTAGGGATTCAGAAAAATCATAGGAGGTAAAAGGTCCACATGTGAGATCTAAGTAAACTCTAGAAGACTAATTAAGATCTCTAATCTAATTCTAGAATTAGATTAGTTGCATATTCCTATTTTGTTACAAAGGCCATTAAGTTCTCAGGGAACTCTGGAAGGCTAATAAACAGAACTCTATGTTAGGTATGATGAGGTATTCAAGGGGAAGAGGTTATAAACTGTACCCACAATAATTTTCTAGCTCAGCAGAAATCTTAGGTGATATATCAGTGGGGACAGACAGGCTGTCCTTTTGCCTAAGTCTAGTCGAAATTTAGGAAAATAATTTCCCATCAGTGGTCAACTAGTAAAATCTAAATACAATAAATGTGGAGGGAAGGAAAGTAGTTGCTTTTAAATGAATAATTGAAGACCCTGTAAGACTTATCATTTCTGTATTGCTCTGGTTATTAAATGATGGCATATACAACCAGAGAGAGACAGAGTATATGTGAGTGAGTTTTGTGGTAGTTCAGAGTGATGAGAAATAAGTTATTACACTTTGAGAGAAAAAGTCAAGAGAGGCTTCACTTTTGAGGTTGAGACCTGTAAGTTGAAGAAAGAATTGGAAGTTCCTGCAAGGCGGGTTTGGGACACGGCATTCAGGACAGAGATAACAATACGTACAAATGCTTGTGGATACACAAGTTCCAAACACACTGAAGGGCCCTAGCATAGTGCATTGTGTTTCGGTTGAACAGATGACATCAGGGAGAAGTAGCCGTAGCTCTGGACAGAAAAATGGTAGGGCCACCTAGGAAAGCCGTGAATGCTAAGGGATTAGACTTGGTCGTGTAGTTCATGGGTTGTTGTGAAAAGCTTTCCAAGAAAATAGTTAGGTGATCAAATTTGCAATTCAGAAAGGTTCCTCTGCCATCAATGAAGCAAACAGGGACAAGGAGTGGATAATGGGAGGGAGCCGAAATGAGAACAACTGTCAGTATTTCTTGGAAAAACAACTAAAAATGATTTCAAATACTGTAATGTAGAAAGTGCTAGAATGCAAACATATAAAACAAGTAAGTGAAGAGTGTCAATCATCCTTTTAAAATATTTATGAGTCAGCTTGTATTTTCATGTAGACTTTTTTTTAAGTCCTGTCCTTTATTAAAACATCTAAAACATTTTAAGCAACCATCATACAAAACATTCTTAAATCATGTTATGCTTCATTAATGCTAGCTTGGAGTGTATTCATAGCATAATAATATTTAATTTCTCTCTAGAAATTAGACCAATTCTTCTTCTGTATGGGAGTCGTAATTCTAGGTATTATTAATATCATAACAAGCCTAGGGCTAGTCAGTTTTCCAGTTTAACAGACTACCTAGGGTCAAATTTTGATAAACACAATATTTTAAGGTAATAAAGATCTATAAACATTTCATTTTCCTCAGCAAATTTAAGCTCCTCTAATTAATATGTTACACTGTAATTCTGCAATAATACATTATATCCCAAGAACTGCTCTTGTGGTTCAGATGCTGCCTGCCTTGTTACAAAAATTAACTGTAGGCATTTGATGTCTGAACACAAACCTGATGTCTGAATGTTGAATTTGTCTAATATCTATCAGGTGCAAGATTGCTCCTACACTTGATTCTAAAGATGTTAACGTTTTCAAAATTCCAGAAATAAACTTCACTAAATTTACTCAAAATGGACTACTAAATTACAAATAAATTGTTGTCATGAAGGCAGTGCAATGGTTTTACCTATATAAGTTTTGGAAAATCACAATCCATTTGGTCTTTCTCCCTCTTTCATCCAGTGCTGGGCATGTATTTTATGTGAAAACTCCATATAGTTTTAAGTGTTCTTTTATGTCACATATTCCTCTCCATCAATATTGAAATGATTCATTGGTTTGCCTTTTCTCCTCCATTTTTTTTCCCCTCACATATACTAAAAATAAGTGTTACTCACTTCTTGAGAAAGTGGATATGGTAGCCACAAGGGTAGGTACGAGGACTGTTAATGGTACCGGTTCCTCAGTGAGATTGTGACTGTGCAGTGCTTAGAAATATACCATGAGGCAGTAGATAATCCCATCGTCTAATAGGAAAGATAAAGGTTTTATTATCATAAAAACATTCAATGAAACAGGAAATAGGTATTTACTATCGATTCTGAGTCTAGAACTTAAAAAAAATTTTTTTTTAATGTTTTTTACTTATTTTCAAGAGACAGAGACAGCGCGAGCAGGGGAGGGTCAGAGAGGGAGATACAGAATCTGAAGACAGGCTCCAGGCTCTGAGCTAGCTGTCAGCACAGAGCCTGATGTGGGGCTCGAACCCACAAACAGTGAAATAATGACCTGAGCCGAAGCTGGACACTTAACTGACTGAGCCACCCAGGTGCCCCTAGAACTTTTTAAAAAGATATTTTAATGTTTGTTTATTTTTGAGAGAGCTCATCCAGGGGAAGGGCAGAGAGAGAGGGAGACACAGAATTTGAAGCTGGCTCCAGGCTCAGAGCCTTCAGCACAGAGCCAGACGCAGGGCCCGAACTCACGAATTGTGAGATCATGACCTGAACTGAAGTCGAACCCTTAACCGACTGAGCCACACAGGCACCCCTCTGAGTCTAAAACTTTTTAGTTTTGTCTAGAAATATTAAGAATCTACAAAGGTGTAGTCTCTATTCTTATGGTGGTTAGACTGGATGAGCAGGAAACCCACACACAAACACGTAGCTAAAACCTATTCATTTATAGTGAATCTTAAAGTGGATGGGCCTATCATAAACACAACAAGAATTTGAAGAAACCAGAGTTTACAAACAGTGATGAATAAATTATTCACAGAATAGCATGTGAATACTCACAAAAATACTATCAAAGTACATTTCATATCAAACTGAATATCACTATATTATGTAAGAGATCACTGGATGACAATATCAGGAACTTTGGAAGACCTGGCACATGTGGAAATGTAACTTCAGCACAGTATTTGACTTTGCATAATATACTGGTAAAAAACTTGGGGAGGATGGGCCATAATGAGACCTAATAACTAGCTAAACAGAATATCTCTAAAATACTAATGATGAATTGACATCAGTGTAGCAAGTTTCTAATAATTTACCATGGGTATTATTTGACTTGTCTGGGTCACTATTTTTCATTAATTTAGTTGATGAATATTCAGAGGGGACTCTCACCAAGTTTGTAATTGACACAAATATCAAAGGGATGTTATAACCAGGATCTAAAAACAAATCATAGTAGGCTCTATTATTTTTTGCAAGCCCCAACTTTGTTATGTTCAACTCACAAGTCATATATTGATTCAGACATAATACAAATGTTAAATTTTCATAAAAATTTCTAAACACTCTCTATTTTTGTATTCTTTTTGTTGTGGTCAAATAGTAGTCCATGGACCAGCATTATTTTAGGGAATCATATTACTATTTCTATTTTCCATGAATAATATAGCACCCTGTGAGGTCTTAGCATGTTATTAGTTAATAGATTTTGATTACTGTGTGTGATAGCAAGTCCTTTTTTTTTTTCCAGCCTGTATTTTAGAAGATGAAATTTACCAAGTGTGAATCAAACATCCTGCACAGGGACCCTAAAGCCAACTATACAACTACAGGATGAAAAACCTATCATAGAGCAGCTTCAGTACAAATATGTAAGAGTTTAGCTTATAATGAGATCAATAGAAGTCGCTGTGAGTCCAGAGGAATCAATAATCAAATGGAAGTTAGGTTTCTTCAGATTATTTTCACTGTAGTATTGTGTTTGGTTCTGTGTTCTTTACAAAGAAAGAAATAAAGACCCCTAAGGGGGAAACACTCTAGGCTCCTGTGGAGCTGAATAGGCTTCTAGAATTTTGTAGCATAGGATGCATGGATGGCTCTGGGGGGACAATATGGCTAGAGACTAGAAGCCAGAGTAGAGTAAGAAAGTCAGAGGGAGCCAACAATGTGTTTAAAATAAAAGAAAAACATGATCAGTTTAAATTATCTTAGATCAATTATTCTTGCAGCACTCGGCAGCAAGCCTCACAAGAGGTGAGACCAGCCTGCTGTCTGAGAGAGATGTGGAGGAAGTAACACTGGGAATGGGCATGAGAAGACAGATCTGAGAGTAAGAAAAAGGCAAAATCCATAGGACTTGGGGACTAACTTAGATTTCAAATAAGAGTTATACTTGATTGTTCCCTCCCACCCTCTCCCTCCCCCACCAGGAAGAAAAACAAGAAAAGATGTCAATGGGCAACTCGTAGAGGAGTAAATGCAAATGGCTACTAATTATATTTATTTAACATACTTAACCTTACTTTTAGTAGTAAGACTTGCAGATTAAAACAAAGTGCCCATTTTGTCAGCTACATGAGTTCAACCAAATACTGGGTTCTGGTCAAATCTCAACCTTTGAATGAGAAAGTAAAGGGAGGACATGGGAAGTGTCTGCTAACCAGTACACATGACCCCCTTAAGTTACTTACAAAAGGCACATACCAACCCTGGCTTGCTTGCTTTCCTTCTTTATTTTTAAAGTACTGCCCAAGATTTGTTTAGTATAGGCTAAGCTTGAGAGGAACTGCACTACGAAGGCTGGAAAGCCTGCCTCATCTAGAGACCATCTGGACTGAAAGTAACATACTATTGAAGAGGAATAAATTCTTGATCACAAGAAGCATCTGGAGGAAATTTCAAACTTAGCTTCTAATGGACTTCAGATGGACAATTTGGGACCTGGGTAGATGATGTATTATTCCTAGGGACAGACAACCTTCAATGGTAGACTATTCCTGGCCTCAGACTGAGGAAACCTTGGCGGATGTTGACTCTTTGACCCCATTTCTTAAAAATGATAATAATACATGCTGGGCAGGTGTAGGGAGATGAGCATTCATGCACACTGATGAAGCAAGTAAAGATTCAAAACACCTTTCTGGGAAGTACTATTGAAATATATGGGCCTTAAGAACAATGTTCACTCTCTCAGTGTAAAGAATTCCTCTTTTGACAAATCTATCTTATGGAAATAGGAATGCAGTGATCAGTGTTCAGAAACATTTATGATTATAGCTAAATCTAAGAAATAGTCTAAAGAACCAGCAATCAAGAAATGGTTACCATGCTTACAATAAGGAAATGATCACAATAAAATACCACGCAGCTAAAATGTCACATATACAAAAAGCAAGTCGCCAAACAGAACATACATAAATATGCATCTATTTTAAGACTTGACTATAATATATTGAAATGTTTATCTCTTGGCTATAGGAATATTAATGTTCTTAAATTTTTAGGTTTTTTTTTCTTTTTAATATTTCAAAACAATGATAATTTGTTTATATAATCAAGGGAAACATTGAAAAAACTCAGATCAAGTTTTATTATTTTAGACTGATTTATTATTTTAGACTGATTCTGTTTACCAAAATAACTTTACTTTTCCCAATTTTGAGTAGAGGAGGTTGGAACAGAAAGATCTGATAAGTTTTGCCTTAACTTTGTTATTTGTTAATATAGCAGAATCTGCCCACAGGTACAATAAGGCTTCTCTTGTACTAGTGGCCCTGGTGGCTAGTGAGAAAGAGAAAAATCACTGGGCGAAAAATCAATCTGATGTGTATCACTTGCCGATTTCCATGTTATAAATGTTCCCACCATGGCTGATCTCAGTTACCAACATTTTTGCATCCATCTTTCAAATGATCTGATATTTAACAGTTGGCCCTCTCCCAGCAGCCCCAACCAGCTCCAACTCTTCATTAACAGATTCTCAATCCGGTTTGTTGAGCTAAATTGACTAAGGTTGTAGTTGCCTTCTTTCTATGTTGAAAGCTTTGTTCCTTGTGGGGTTAACTTTCTTCATGCTATCATAACTACTTTATGGGATTTTCAAGATTTGTCCTTGCTTATGGGCCCTTTCCTTCAATCTTTTGACAATGCATTTTTATTTTCACCCATATGAGTTGGATTATTTAAAGAGACTATTTTTCCATAGGTTTGTTTATGGATGAACTATTAATAACTTTTTTCCCTCCTTTTAAGTCATTGGTTGTCAGATCATGCCTAAGCATTCTATAAATTCAAATCTATTTGTCAAAAGTTTAAGGTATATTCTGCCTGTTCTGATATTGATTTGTTATTTTTATTTAAAAATACTATTTGGGGCTATTTCAAACTCTTTGTTGAGTGGTCCCTTTCTCCAGGTTCCTTCTCTGCCATCAAGCATTTCTTTTTGGTCACTTCTACACTAAATGAATGTTCCACTTGTCCTTTTAATTATTCACCTCCCCTTTGAATGTTTTCTACTGCATAAATTTATTCTTCCTGACGATTTGATGCCTATTAACTTCTTCATGATTATTTAAAAGACAGTGTTTCATTAAGCATGCTTATCATTGCTCATGGATTCAAGTATTGCAAGTCTCCTTCTTAAAAATGATTTTCAAATTTGCCCATACCTGCCTGGTAAGGAAAAGAGTGATGACGCTTTTTACATTCTTCAGTATCTCTTAACTGTTTACATTTCTTTTCTGCATTTATTTTTTCTGTTGAAGCCTGATAAAAGGAAGAAGTTCAATAACTCAATTGTGTTACATCATTCATTTTATTCCTCTACTTATTATTAGAGAATCTATTTTTTTGCTTTCTTATTTGTCTTTCACCTCATATATTTGTAAAAACTATTTAATTTTAATTAACTTCTTTAGCCATAATTATCTCATTTATATATTTTCACTGTCCTCTTTTCTCTATAGAGATTAACTGAAAATTACTTTTTTTCTTTTTCATTTTAAAACATAATCTTCTTACTATTAGTTTTTAAAAGCAGTCACTGTAGCTATATTAAAATTGGCATATTTTAAAAGTGATTCTTTTAAAGAAGAATAACCAAGAGTAATCAGCCCATGATCCCTGTGTCAAAACTTACATGCCAAGTGTTTTTTATTGTCTATATAAAGGGGACAGAGGATGAAGGAGGGGGAGGAGTTGTTGAGTTTGCTTGAAAAATCAGGTTCTTTACTTCTTGAGAACAATTTCCTTGAATACTGTTCCTTGCAAAAATATATGACAACTTTGGATTTATTTTCAGAAAGGTTGCCAATTCTTTATTAGAACCACATTTTACTCACATTTATAAAAATAATATCTACATCTAATGGATAAAAGTGGTATTTCCCTTGGAGAAGTCTTCCAATTTCCATATCATTGGAAGGTAATTCTCCATTGATCTCTCTTATTTCTGTATATCTTGCAGGGAGATGAAATGATTGCCCTCTTAGATGATAGAGGTAGTATCTTCCTCTGGAGCAAATGATGAGAAGGCATTCTTTCTGTCCAGTACAAAACATTTGGGTTGCCTACACATAGTGTTCTTCTGTAATGATACCTACTGCATATGCAGGTAACATCTGTCCCTCCTTGTATCTCCCCATGAGAACTGGAGCTCAGATAACCAACACAAAAATGCTATCAATGTTTTTCCTGCTATTGCTGTGAATAACCAAAGGTTTTGGTGTGTGTGTCTGACCTAGGAATCTTGTGTCTTTCACCAGCATCCTTGAAACTATAACAGATCAGCTTTGTAACTTGCAAGTAGGGTAAAATATCAGAGCTTTGCCTTTCTTCACAAAAATAATAAACCATCACTGGCTTTGGAAATTAAACAGTTCATTGTATCAAAATTCCAAACTTCCTGAAGTCATGTGATTATGTCCTGATCACTTTGTCCCCATTCCATGAATCCCCACATTTTATTTTAACCATGAAGAATGAAGAAAAGATAGAGACATTAAAGACTAATTGCAGAGCAAGGTGATCAGGTAAATGCTGGATTGATAACGAAAATAAATGATGTAAGGGGAAACTAAAGTCTCAGCTGTGTCTCTAGGAAATAAAGGCAGTATACAGACCCCAGTAGTAATTCATAAACCAGAAATGGGGTGACTCCTTTGACCTAAGATGCAGAGCTGTGTATAATGCCATAAGAAACATTACTGTACTTCTATGGATGGTAAGGATAATGTGGACAGAACTGAGACAATATTAAATTCTGAGTGAATTTAGAAAAAAAATGCCATTCATCGGGGCATCTGTGTGGATTAGTCGGTTTAAGTATCTGTCTTCGGCTCAGGTCATGATCTCATGGTTTGTGAGTTCAAGCCCCACATTGGGCTCTCTGCTGTCAGCACAGAGCCTGCTTCCAGTCCTCTGTCCCCTTCTCTCCCTGCCCCTCCCCTGCTCGCATTCTCTTTCTCTCTCTCAAAAATAAATATTTAAAAAATTAAAAAAAAATCCACCCATCTATGCATATGCAGCCCACTAGTTTGGAAAGCTGAATATGCCTCCATGCAGGAATTGAGTCCTGCTCCAGGGCCCAAGATTTGGTAGGTTTGGGTGAGTGGAACTTGGTTCTTTCAGAACCTAGGCAATCCCCGAGCCAACCATCTCAGGGAAGATCACCCAAACCCCACAATCTCAAATGTAGTCTTTGATTTTATATGTGCCTGTGAATCATTATTAACAAGAAGAGTTTCTATTTAAAACATGCTGTGTGCCAGGTACTGTGCTACTTTAAATGAACTATCTAATTTTATCCTTGAAACAACTGTGTGAAATAAGTATTTTTAACCTCATTTTGCAAAGAAAGAGAATGGGGTTTAGAATGGCCATTTAGAGTTTAAGTAGCAAAAGCAGGACCTAAAGTAAGATGTGAGACCAAAACCACACACCTTAACCATCACACCATTGCCTCTGCTGTCATCATCCAAGCAGAAAGGAAAAGATGGTGAAGCATTTTCATGACCTTTGTTCTCCTCCCTTTTCTTGTACTCCCACACTTCTCTTCAGTTGATTTACACTCATAAAGTAGTTCTGCTTCTTGTTATCAATGTGATGATGTTAGAAACTAAATGCCAGAGGTTTTTTAAAATTTTTTTTAATGTTTTATTTATTTTTGAGAGAGAGACAGACAGACAGAGCATGAGCAGGGAGGGTCAGAGAGAGAGGGAGACACAGTATCTGAAGACAGGCCCCAGGCTCTGAGCTGTCAGCACAGAGCCAGATGCGGGGCTGAAAAACCCACGAACTGTGAGTTCATGACCTGAGCGGAAGCCGGACACTCAACCGACTGAGCCACCCAGGTGACCCTAAATGCCAGAGTTTAACTCCAGTGTTAATCCCTTTGTATTGTGCTGTTTGCTTTCTTATGCCTTTATTCCACTAGAAAGAAAAACATGGCTGATTCTGAAATTTAACAGGTTTACAATTGTTCAGACTTCCATTTGATGTGCTATAACCACCTAGTATTTTGAAAAGAAGAAAAAAATTCTCCCATGTATACATTTGGATATTCTTAGTTGTATAGTGTATTTTGCTGGTCTTTTTCTGTGCAAAGCATTCCCGACTTTTTATAATCAAACCAAATTGACTCAATTAATTCTTGTGATTTTCTATTCTCCTGTCTAGAGCAACATATCTTTTTGAATTCTCTGCTTCCCAGAATTCAGCAAAAGCTCATTAATTTTTTTGGTCTCTTGAATAAGAAATTAATAATAACTTGGAAATTAAATAGACTCAAATGATCTATATTTTAAAGTTAGGGCATGTGTCATGGGTGCAACTTGGTTCTCCTAAATCCACTGAGTTTTTCCTTATCTTCTCTTTTTTTCATCTAGTTCTGTGAAAGAGAATAAGGACATCTTTTGAGAGAGTTGGCCCAAAGTAGCTCCTTCTGCAGCGAAGGAGAATTCAACTTCTGAGGAACAAACCAAGCCTAGACAGACAGAAGAGCTGAAAGTCTCCCTTGGGAATCTCAAGGCACACATCCCTTTCATGTTTGTCAGTAGTTAGTCTTGCTGTGGGGCACCTGGGTGGCTTAGTCCGTTAAGCAGCTAACTTCGGCTCTGGTCATGATCTCTCTGTTCCTGAGTTCAAGTCCTGTGTTGGGCTTTGTCCTGACAGCTCAGAGCCTGGAACCGGCTTCAGATTCTGTGTCTTCATCTCTTTCTGCCCCTCTGCTGCTACTGCTGTTCACACTCTGTCTGTCCCTCTCAAAAATAAGCATTGAAAAAAAATAGACTTGCTTTTTTTTTTTTTTTTTGGTAGAAGAATCCTCTTTTCTTTTGGCATTGTTTTGCCAGCTCCCAAAGGAAAACAATGTGTATAAATTATTAGGACATTGTAATTAATGAAATTACTTTCACTTAAAAAGGCATTTGGAAAAAAAAAGAAACTTTTGAATAATGAGCTCCTAATTGAAACTTTTGTATCTCGAGTGATTCATAGTCCAAACAATACCTTTTTTATTCTTATTAATTTTGGGGTTGTTATTAATAGACTGTGGGAAAATTCAAAAATGAATGCTATGGACAAAATTTTAATCAAACAACAGATGTTGAGCATTAATATCTGTTGCTGTCCTAACATTAATATAAACTGAATGATTTAATAATGGTTTTCATTATTTGCATTTAGATTCTTGTTATTCTTGACTGCCTAAATTTTATTTACAGTGACTGCTTTCAGTGCTATTTCATCAGTATCTGAGTATTATTTCATTCAATGCTGCTTGGTATGATATATAAAAATAGGGCGTTATATGAATACTTTAAAAATACAAAGTTCTAATAGTAGCAGTACAATTATTAAGTCCTCACACTCAAGATATTTACTTCTGTATCAAGTTCCATTGGCTCTAGATAGCTTAATAAAATTACCCTGTTTTGTGAGAAAGATATGTACAAAATAAGCCTCAAAAGACTTTCATGTGTAAAGGATGCCAAAATTTGATTCACATTTATTAATTCTATATGGCATAATAATATCTAATGGTACAGGAAACCGAAAATACGCAATATTGCCATGGAGTTAAAGAATCTTCCAGTTGTGACAGCAACTGACTTAACGAGCCGATTCCTGCAATAATTGAGTTTCTGTGCTTTTCTTTTAATTTCACTACCTGACGATACCTGAGAGCAGTAGACTTTATTTCAGAATCCCATTAGGTACCATTATGAGATCCTATTTCCTGGGGTTTTAAAATCTAATTGTCAGTCAATGTGTTACAGTAAGCCTAGCTTCCTTTGATTCTCATGGCTCTACGCGGTGGGAAAAAAACAAAAGAAGTATGTTCCATCATCCTGTCAAGGAGGTTTCTTAACAAATTACCTTTCCCCTCAAAAGAAAACACAGAGAGATTTTTTGTTGCCTTAACAATTCTCATAGTTCATATCTTCTTTTCTAAGCTATTAAAGGGAACAAAGACTGGAAACCCATAGAGCACAGACATCCTGACAACTGATGTCCTTAAGATTTATGGAGAAATTTAAGTATTTAATAACTGCGTAAGAGTACATTGTACTTCTTAAGGATATTTCAGATCTGATCATAAACCTCTGCCTGTATAAGGGGAAAAAAAAGTTTCCGACATCTATTTCATTTGACCTGCAAGAACATTTGACTTAGTTTCAAAATAATTTCCTTTTCCTTTAGCTATTTTGTGATGAAAGATGTCCTCTACCTCAAATTTCCTTTTTTCCCCCATCAGACTTCACAACAATTTTTTAGTTTTAACCTATTGCTGGATTTTTTTAAAAATATTTTTAAACCTCACTTTTTCAGCACACTCAAATTAATATTGGATGGCCTTGAATCTCACCATTGCTATAACTCCAGAGTGAACCACCCAAAGCCAGAGAAAGATTAAGTTACATACTGAATTAGTTGGATATGTTGTAAACTCTAGATAGACGTACTTAGGCTAGAATGACTTCACATCAAAAGCATTTTGACAAAAATTTATCTGCGGGCTGGTTCAATTCCTAGATTTCTTACTATTTTTTCATTATATGTAGGAACATTTCCCCAACTGTTTAAAAAAAAAAACAAAACACGTAGCAAAGATCACAGAGAGAACACACTTCTGCTTAAACATTATGATAACAAGATTGCTTATATGTCATATTTCCTGTGGGACTAAGGAAGAAGAAACAAAGGCATGCCCATCTTTTTTTCAAAATTGTAAAGACCTTGGTCGTTTGCTTTTATTTCGAATTATGAGAGCAAATGTATAAGCGACCTCAATTTCATTTGTCAAAACAGCCCGAAGAGGCACTGTTCCTGGTCCAAGATGGTGGGGCATGTCTGTTCCTGCCTGCCATGTATGTAGCAGCCTTGCTGGGATTTTTCTAGGTTTCACTAAATGCATTAGGTTATATAACTATGAGCTCAGCACTCAATTCCCCGCAGACAGTCTGTCACAGACTATCCTGATCTACAGTTACATCCTTCCCCTCTAGCAACAGTATAGCAAGAGCAGCACATAAAATCAAGCTATGATGTGCATTCTGGTCAAGAGCTAGCCATAACAGAGGACCTTCGCCCCCTCCCTTTCTGCATTTCCCATTTATCCATACAGTCTTCTAAAACCATTAAACCGCTTAGATCAGTGATTTTTTTTCCCTAATGAAAATGAATGCAAAGTTAAAAAAAAATAAAAAGGAAAAAAATCGTTACATCATCAGTAGAACAGCCCATTGGAAAGGGGGAGTCTGGAGTGAAATCTCCATCAGAGAAACCCTTAAATTAACTCTAATCCTTTCAATAATTCTTACAAATGGGGGATGAGATTCAGTCACTGAAAAAAGTGTTGATTCCTATCAATGATATATTTTTGAACAATCACTTCTGTCAAGCACTGTGTTTGGTATTATGTACTTTTTCATTAAGTCCTCATAGTAGTCTAATAAAGAGGACATGACCTCCACTTCACAAATTACAAAAAAGGACATTGCCAGAGATTTTCAAGGTCATCTTGTTAGTAAATAGCAAAAGTGGCTTTTTTTCCTCAAGTCTTTGAGTCCGAAGTCGATTGCATAGTTCATTGAAACCATACTCTTAAGTCAATGAAAAGCATAAGTAAAATATATTCTAGGAAAAGAAAATCAGAAATTTTGGTTTTATTGTATGGTTTCTTTTGATTTTAATACATCACTGCTTAAAGTATCTTTTATTGACTTGTTGGACTCCAAAGGCATTGGTAAGTGCTTAACCACAAGCATTTTATTTTTTATACTTTGCCAAGCTAACTCTATTTTGGGCTGAAGCCTTTGAAATATAAATAAAGTATAAATAGAATCAAAATATGCCATGAGTTCTTGCTATACAAACAGAGATTTAGAACATCAGCATAGAATGTTACAGGGGAAAAACAGACACAGATATCAGATCAGACACTGTCCTTTGAAAGGCAGAAGGCAAATTGGTTTAGCCACACTTTAATCACTAGCCCAAATATAGAAGTCATGGTAAGATGGTACATTTTCATTAACATTTGCCGGTTTATGTCTACAAACTTAATTTTATTTTGATGGTAGGTAATACATAAAGAGGCAGTTTTGTCATTCAGCAATTATTTATTAATAGGATGGCCAGAAAATTCATTGTTTGATCTGAGATACCTTAAGAATGAATAGATCAGTGCACCTGTTGGCTCCGTCAGTTAAGTGTCTGACTCAGGTCATGATCTCACAGTCCATGGGTTATAGCCCCAAATTGGGCTCTGTGCTGACAGCACAGAGCCTGCTTTGAGTTTTCTGTCTTCCTCTTTCTCTGCTCCTTCCCCACTTGTGCTCATGCATGCGCTCTCTCGCTCTCTCTCTTTCTCTCTCTCTCAAAATAAAAAATTTAAAAATGAGTAGGTCAATTAATAGTATTCTGAAACACGAAACATAAAAGGGAATGTGCTGGGAAAATTGTGGTATATACTTAACTCTGATTGTGAAAGATTGTGCTTAAGATTGTTTTAGGTACTAGGAAAGATGTAATGGAATGAAAAGACGACCTCAGAAGTTGACAATATAGTTAAAGGAATAAAGTTTACCCATGGTGTCACTGGAAGATAAGAGACCATATGATTAACTACTAAACATAAAGTACTTTATAAATGTGCTATTATAATTTTAATGAAGGAAAGTTCCTTGTGGGAAGGCTTCCTGCAGAAGAAATAAATTTTGCTGAGTGTAGGAATCTGGATTAATATTGAGATGAAAAGCTAAAATCTTAAGTAACATTGGTTGGTGACTTTCAACCTCTTTTTTATCCCCCACTACCCAGTTAATAATCAAGGGTAATGAACAGATTAAAAAAAGGTGAAGGTTATTGGAGACGTCTGGATTATTATCCATGGTTGAACATACCTTGTACTTAAATTAGAAAACAGACTGACGTCTTTCAACATATATCATGATGACTGAGTAAATGTGTAAAGAAATATATTGGTGAATTTACTTAATTTCCCCTAGCAGAATTGTATCAATCCATCGCCACAACATACTGCTAACAAATTGGCCCCAAACTCAGTTCTTGCAACAAGAATGTATTATTCTCAGTGACACAAGCCTATATGTTGAAAGTGTTTTCAGCTGATCTCGATGAGACTTGGCTGGGGAGCCCTACTTCAGGCTGCGTATTGTCTACACTTGCATCTAGGGATGGTTTGGTTCAGTTTTCTTCCATTTTGCTTGTTCTGAAACAAGTAAAGGATGTCGCAGCTACCTCAGGCATATTATTTTCAAAGCCAAGTGTTGTAACAGAAGCATGAAGAGAACACATATGCATATTTAAAGCTTCTATATGTGTTACGTCCGCTAAAATCACACAGGGAAAAGCCAGTTATATAGTCGAGTCCATCATCGCTGGGGTGGACTCATCTAACCGGGAGTGTGGATATTGTTTTGAATGATACTTTAAGCTGTTGAAGAAATTTATCCACAAAGAAATTCTTTCCTTTTAGTTTGCCTTTAAGAGGACCTTACATATTGCCATTTCTGATTCTGCTCTTCTTTAGAATTATTCTACCTGTCTATCTCATGGTTATATAAAAGTAAGAAGGGTATCAATTTGCTGTTATATCTTTAAAGAGTTTTTACATTTGGAGGGGGAAAAAAACAAGAACACATGCTATATTCATCATAGTAGAGGTTCAAATTAAAATCTGCAGAAATAAATTTCTAAGTAAGTAAAAAATATTATTTATTCATTCAAAATGTTTTCTTTAGGCATCTACTCTCCTACTTTATGCTAAGCCCTGTTATGACAAGCTGTAAGACCAAAGACTCAAGCCTTACCCTGGAGTAGCCCACAGTTTACATCAGGAGACCATGTGCGAACAACTACATTGTGATACAAGTTTAACTTAGCTCTGGTACTACTGATAACGTTAATTGTAACTGCAGATCTTCTGACCCATGACTGGAGGACCTGATAACTCCCGGAACTGAGGGAAGTAGTTAGGTACTAGTGATTTTGGGTACGACTTGGTATTAGGCAGTCTTCTGAACAGTATCAAAAGACCCTCCTTTTCCCTGCTTACTTTTCAGGCATAGTGTTGCCTTGAAAGAACTGTTTAATTGTTGAATAATATGATTCAATCCTCAGAGTTGCTTTCCAAATATATTTTTATTCTTGTTTAAGTGATTTGTTCAGTATTCAATGGTTATTTAGAATAGAGGTGATAGCTTTCACATCAATATTTTTACATAAAGGGGCTGAATATTTTAAGACAGTGGTTGTCAAAGTTTAGTGTGCTTACAGATAACTCAGGTAGCTTGTTGAAGGAAATCTCCAGGTCTATGTGGCAAACGTTCTACATTCCAAGTATTATGGGATGAGGCCCGGGAGAATGCATTATTAACAATCAGCTTCTACTGTACGCAAGCCCCAGATAATTCTGATGGAAAAAGAACTTGTTTAGAATGTGAATACATTACTTTATTCCAAATCATCAATGTTAATACTGGCAATGGACTTTGCAAAAGTCTGGCTTATGATTATCCCACTTAATGCTTCAGAATTCAGATATTTGGTTTTGTTAATGCAGATTTAGTTTCATGGGGCCAGGAGTACCCATTAAAGCTTCGGTGAAAGGGAGAAAAAGAATGAGTTTTCCCAAAGCAAGTAGTCTCCTTAACAGCATATGTCTAACTTCTGCTATTTAAATATATTTGAAAGTAATTAAAAGAAACTAAATGGAAACATATAAGCTCAAGGTTAGGAAATTTGACATATATTTTAAACATAAATGTTAAATAAAAGTAAAGGCAAGTAGTGTAAGTTTTAATAGAAGATAAAATAGTTAAGAACGAGAGGCTCTAAATCAACTAAAAATAAAACACCATAAGACTTAAAGTGGTAAAATTTCTAGGAAGATAATTAGATAAAAGTTATGTGTGAATCAGGGGCACCTGGTGGCTCAGTCAGCTAAGCTTCTGACTCTTGATTTCGGCTCAGGTCATGATCTCATGGTTTGTGAGATCAAGCTCCACATTGGGCTCTGTGGTCATGGTGCAGAGCCTGCTTGGGATTGTCTCTCTGCACCTCTTTCTCTTTCTCAGAATAAATAAACTTAAAAAAAAAACATTATGCGTGAATCTAAGAATAAATAAAGAAAAGACAACAGGAGGATATTACCAAGAAAAGATAAACTAAGCAAAGAATTTTTCGATACAGTGAAACAGATAAAACAATCCAATAAGTAAAAACCAAACCAAAACAAAAAACACACAAAAAAATCCCAAAACAGAAGTACTGGGGTATTAAAAGGACATAAGAAAAGGAACTAAAGTAATACAAGGGAATATAAAATAAAATTGAATGCAAAAAGAGAAGAAAGCTAAAGGAGGAAGTGAAAGCTAAAGAAGGTGCTGACAGTAAGTCAAAGACCTAACACTTCTGTGAAGCAGCAACAGGGCCTTGCTCCAGCTGGAGCTCTGTTTTTGAGCAGGAAGGTGGAGTCTATACAAATATGTCTTTAGGGTCATGGGGTCCACAAGAAAAAATCCTGGCTTTTGATATTTTCCTTCACACTGCTCTCAACTAGTCAACTACATTATCTGCAGGATGAGGATAAAACTAAACCTTGTTTGGCCACAGTTTGTTAACTTTCTAAAACAACACCACACGTTCCCTTCCCCCAGCAAGCAGTGTGCTCACTTGAGAAAGTCACTTTGCTGTGTGTGCAAAATGCCCCCAATCCCTATCTACCTTTGTCAAGAAAAATGGGAGAATAGTACTTTTCCTCCGCTAAATGGATAACATACTTCACTTACTACTACGTAGGGTTTGTTTGCTTCTAGAAAAAGAAGTGCCTCCTGGGCCACAAGTTCTGGGCAAAGATTCTAAATGATAACTGATAATGTACTATTTATTAAGAGTCCATGTGTATCTCAGATAATCTCTGGTAAGAATTTGAGTATAGAGGGGGGTCTGGGTGGCTCAGTTTGCTAAGGGTCCAGTTTCAGCTCAGGTCATGAGCTCTCAGTCTTAGAGTTTGAGCCCTGCATCGGGCTGTATGATGTCAGTACAAAGCCTGTTTCCAATCCCCTGTCTTACTCTCTGTCTGCCCCTCCCCCATACTCTCTCTCTCAAAAATGAATATTAAAGGAAAAAGAATGTAAGTATAGAGATTGCCTTGTACTTTTGTCACCCAGAGTTATTTAGCTACTTAGACATTGCTACTAATAAATATTAGGGGTTTCATTTCCCCTTCCCTTCCTTTATGTATTGGTTGGCTGACAAATATTTACTGAGCACCAGTGATCTGTCAGGGATAGACTAGGTGTTGGGATCAGTGGTAAACAGGATGAACCAGGTGATTGTTTTGATGATGCTCTGTCTTGACAGAAGACTCAGAGAAGAATAAAATATAGGCAGTCAAAATACCACACGAAGATACATGCTATTGTGTTGAAATGCTAGTGTATAGCTACCCGAAGTTTCAGGGTAGACTTCTCTGAAGATAAGATTTTGAAGCTAAACTATGAATCTTGCAAGTATGCTATCCATTCCTAGTTTTGTTTTGTTTTGTTTTAAAGACATCGCAGGAGAAGCCCTAAATAGGGAATGGGCTTGGCATATTCAGGAAACAGAGGACAGCCAATTTGTCAGCGGCAGAGTAGAAAAAGAGTAGTATGTGATGAAATTGGCAAAGTATAGAGGCCATATCCAAAAGGGATTCTTGAATGTGGTGAGAAGGTGTTTTATTCTAGATACAATAGGAAGTTACTGGAGTGTTTTAAACAGGAGACTGATATGACTTGATTCACATCTTAAGAAGATCTCTCATGCTGCTATGTGGGAATGGGTCAGAGAAGGCAAGAATTGAAGCAGATAAGTTCAGTTCAAAGACAGCAGTTCAAATCAATGAAGTATAAGCAGAGGTAGAAGGATCTAGATATGGTTTAGACAGCAAAGTCAGTAGAGTTTGCCGATGTAGAAAAAGAGGAGCTTAAAGTATGTTTTCAAGCAACCAGATGGAAGATTGATGTTCTCGAATGGGGAGAAGTAGGGAAGAGAGGACTTGGTGTAGGGCACAGTGGAATAGACAGGTAACCTCTCTTGGACAGATTGTGTCTAACATATCTGGTAATTGGAGGCTCTAGGAATGGAGACATTAGACCTTGATTTCGAGATTTGGGACTTCTGATTTACTGATTCTTTACAAGCTGTAGTTATTTGTTCAGCAACTTTGTGGTTATTGTTGTTGCTCGTGTTTTCTAAATCATGTCTTTGTGGTGATCTTTATAAAGAGGCCAGACCTATATATCTACACTATAATGATCTAACTTCCTTAGTCATCGTTAAGTTCGCTCCTGCCTCTGACCCTCAAGTACGTATCAAACTGCTATACGTGACTTGTGATCCCAGAAAATTGATTCTTTTATTATTTAATGAATACTCTCTGCCTTGCCTATTTATCCCCATTGTTTGCTTGTCCCTTGTCTGGGAAGGCTTTTCGTTTCCTGAAGGCTTGGTGATGGGTCCCTTCTCTGGAATCTAAACTCAACGGTAAATTTTCTATCACTGTTTCTACATTTCTAAAAATGTAATACAATTACTATTGGTCTCTTAGGATTCTTATGAAACTGAGATATTTAAATGAGCCATTGATACACAGATTATTGTATTCAATATCATTACCGTCAAAACAGATTTTGCTGTCCATGTTTTTCAAAATAGGGCAAATAAAACATGAATGATATTATCAAGAGCTTCGCTTAGAAGGAAGTAATCATGTGTTTGTGTTTACCTTGGTGGGAGATTATTTTGGTTAGCTCATCTTACCAAGAGGGAATTTAATGAAAGAATATTTAGGGCTTTTAAAGAATTGACAGCAACTTGGGAGACTGGTCTCAGGGAAAGGAAGAATCAGGGTGGCTCTAGTGGGAAGAAGACTTGGATAGGAAGCTCAGTAACTGCTGAAGCAAATTGAGCCTCTCTCCCAACTGCTGCTCTGTGAGTACTTTAAGGATATTTGCTTGTCCTATTTCAGTGAGGTCAACTTTCAAAATTCTGGAAGAGAGTACTTCTTGTCTGAGTTCCTCTGGGGTGTAGGATAGAGAGTTATGACTCCTTTGGTCACTTTCAACAGTATAGGCAAAGGGTAAGTAATTGCTACTAGGAGAGTGTTATTGAAGAGGGATGAATTAGATTACTAAAAATATAAGTACTATTGAAACTTTTTAGAGATAAGTACCTTTTCCCCTAATATGATCAGTCCTTTGGAAATTTACATATATATAAACATATACCTATGTAAGTATATATTTAAATATAGTATTTTTATATATAGCATGTATATTTATATATGTTATATATAAATCCTGGACTTTGAAGTTTGAAAGAGACAGGTTTGAGTTAGTTCTTACAGTTCTTACCAGTAAACATTACTGTATTACTGCAAGATTTTAGTGAAATCATACCAGTAAAATACTAATACAGTATTTGAAAAGTGTTCCATAAACATAGATAATAATTATCAATGTTATCATTAATATGGATATAACAAGCTGTTTTATCTCCTCAATCTAAGGAAAGTGAAATATATGTAATTTTTTTTAGATCCTATAACTGCCTAACATCAACATTAAAAAAAAAACAGATCTCATGAGCATTGTGATCTATTATCCTTCCAATACACATTATTTCAGATGTGTAGAATTCACTTTTTAATCCATTTGTTTTTAAAGAACCAATGATCTGAAATATAATTTGAAACATTGGCTCAAAGTGCAATAGTTCATTTCACTATAGTAACTCCTCCTAGTGATTACATTTTTATTTTAATACATTGTTCGTATTATACTGTTCTCACAATCTCCGAAGCTAATCAGTGTTCAGAAAGATGCACCCACCATTATTAATCAACAAAAGTTTCTGTCAGTCTCAGCCCTCGAATGTTAAATTGTTTTCTCTCCAGCAAGCCACAAAGCTCTTTTTGATATTAAAATATCTTTAATCTCATCAAGGTCTATTGCCCAGTCCATTCCTTTAAGCTATTAATCTCATTATATAACCTCCCTGGCCAAGTCACTCACTTTAAAAGGACTTCCCTTTTACCATCATTGTAAAGACCAAAGGAAAAGAAGATTGCTCTTTCCAAGCCTCAAAAGGGAAGGAAGTGATTTTTCTTTATTACACTTTATTATGTCCTTTTGAAAATCTTATCATGTATTAGCAGTAATATTCATGACACAGGAGTACACTTACAATAGTCAGTTCTCATGGTTATCAAAAAGCTTCCCTTTAGCATTTAATCAACTCTGAAAGCCATTCATTGCTTCAGATATTCCCAGTGCAATGAACATTATCCATAAGCAATTTTTTTTTCCATAGAGAAGCAAGATGGCATAAAGGATGGACTATAGCTCTAGTAGGGACTTATCCGATTTTTAAAAGGGCATTTTAATTTCCATAATACCTTCTCCAAGGAGCCTGCTGACTCTACCAAGTATAGAAAAAACTTGAGAGCCTTGTCTTGCTTTCTGGTGAGGACTCCTTTCAGCAAATGAGCAGGTGTCCTGGGGTAGCTTCAAGAAAAGCAGCACATGAAGGAGGGAAGATGGAGTTGTAGTGAAAACTTCTTCCTTGTGTGGTGGATATTGGAACACAGAAAGTTGTGTCAAATCCAAACTACTACTTTCTGCGGTCATAGTACTACTGTTCTTTCTCAGAAGATGAAGGCTTCTTAGAAGCATTCTCATTAAATATAGGTTAAGAGATGTGAATTTCTGAAAGAGAATGAAGCGCTTGAACTCCTTCCATTCCTCTTATCTCAAAAAATATTATCTCTGAGGAGCAGGTAAACTATTACTATTATCTCATTATTGTTACTATATTATTATTAGCCTGTCATAAGTAGGGGCTCAATCAGCCTGGAGCTAACAATGCTGAAGGAAAAGGACTCTCTGATCTAAGCAACTCAACCAGTATCCAGAGATTTGTATTTTTTTATTTTATTGTATTTATCCTCGGTGATACCTAGGATGTGTTTGACACTTGATCAAATCTATCCTTAACTCTTTTATTTCCTATGTTCTTCTACATTTGTGACTATGCTTCACCTACTTTCCCAATTCCTTTTAGTCCTTCTGAGATTTGTTTTATGGATGTTCACCACCCTCAAATCCTCAAAAGCAACAAAAATGAGAAAAATGTTCTTTGTCTTCATACTTCAAATACTGCTTTTATGCCTGAAAAAGAGGGGCTTCCCTGATATGTTGGCATTGGATGTGGTCCAGGTGCCTGCCTTCACTGGAGGATAGGCACATTAAAAGTGGCTAAGGCAGACAGGGTGCCTGGTGGCTCAGTCAGTTAAGCATCTGACTTTGGCTCAGGTCATGATCTCACAGTTTGTTGGTTTGAGCTCCATATCGGGCTCTATACTGACAGATTGCTTTGGATTCTGTGTCTCCTTCTCTATTCCTCCCCTGCCTGTGCTCTCTCTTTCTCTCAAAAATGAATACACATTTAAAACATTTTTTAAAAAATGGGTAAGGCTGAGTTTCTCTAGTACTGTGGGATGTATGTTCAGAGTCAAAATTAATGTTGAGAGAATACCGAGGATGCACATATTTTTACATATCTGGTTAAATTTGGAAGGATGAAGTTTCTATATTTTCCCCTTTACTGTAGTTTTAAATTATAAAAGTTAACTTTTACATAGTCTCTAAATTTGCAAAGTATTGTAAAATTAATTTGTCATTTGTGTTAAAATTTTCAAATTCAAAGCTTTAATTTAAAATAAAAGATTAAAAATTTTAGGGGCACCTGGGTGGCAGTCCGACTTCAGCTTAGGTCATGATTTCACAATTCATGAGTTTAGGCCCCATGTCTGGCTCTGTGCTGACAGCTCAGAGCATAGAGCCTGCTTTGGATTCTGTGTCTTCCTCTCTCTACCCCTTCCCCACTTGCTCATGCTCGCTCGCTCTCTCTCTCTCTCTCTCTCTCTCTCTCAAAAACAAACATTTAAAAAATATTAAAATTTTTTTTCTTCTGTCTTACCACTTTGTTCTTCTGGGATAGAGGCTGAGAAGCAAAAATGAGGAGATGTGTTCTCTAAAGAAGGTAGACATGCCAGCATTTAACCTCATTTAAACTTCTGTGTGATTTGATGCTTGGATTTCCCAACAGCAAAGTTGCACCTAAAATTGATCACCTTCAGTGTCACCAACAAATGTCCCTAAAACTGTTAGCAACTAATGGATTGTTTAAAGGGCCTCAATAGCTCATTTGTCTAGTCAAAACCCCATCAACTCAACCTTTGAAAACCATACTTGCCTGTCATTAGAAAATCGAGTCCATTGTCCTTTAATTTTGAAATGACATGTATTTCAAATCAATTAAGGCAGAAAGACCAATTATCTGGTGAATCTGTGACAACCAGAGTGTTTTTGAATAGCTGATGACAAAGATAGCTACAGTACAGCAGGCTGTGTACTGATGAATCAGGTAGAAGGACAAAAAGAAAAAAAAGATGTATGTAATCTTAATATAAGTATGTTAGTTCCCAAAGGGCTATTAAATAAGATGTGTGTCTTCTTCCAACGGCTCCCAGTGGTTTTTAATAATGAAAGCTTATATTTAAAGGCTTCTATCTTTTTTATACCTCTTTGAGGTGTTTGGAAATATTCATGGCTTAAAAGTTCTCTGTTGTATCTTACTATTAAACACTTTTATCTCTTTTTTTCTCATCTTCTAATAGCCATGGTTATAATCTACAATTTGTTCTGTAATTGAAACATAACCAATTCCATTTATAAAAATTGTTCTTAGAGAAAAAAATGAGGTGTTCTCTCCTCATGTTTCTATATTATGTATAATGATAACATCTGATCCAAATTATGGTCAGATAAATGCACACAGCTATGCAAATTTGCAGCATGCAATTTTTCAAAAGGCTATAGTCATGGGATGTTAATGCATTTTTAATTGTCCTAGCATTGCTGAAAATGTAGCCAAAATTAGCAAGTTACAAATACTAGCTTTGCTGTAACTCACAAAAACAGTTACATAAATAAAAAATATGTGCTGGGCAAGCATATCTGGACATGTACAAAATATTCCAATAACAGTCTTGATTTTTACTCTATAATAAACATTTCTTTATTTTTATTCATTTTGACTTCATTGAATATATTCAGTGGGGGCAAAAAACCCCACAACCTTTTTCTTCAATATTAATTGCCTTGCACTATCATAGAGATAAGTGAAGAATGTTCTAGATTTGATTCAATGTAGCCAAGTTATTGCAGTTTTAATTTAATTGGGCTGTTATTTAGAGAGGACTAATTTAAATGGCAGTCTCTAAGGGAAGGCCTTACTGCATACAAGGGTTTCCCCCCATTTTTAAAAATTAATTTTAATTTTTTAAAAAATTAAAGTATAATTTATGTATGGCAGAGGTAAACTTTTTATTGTATTTTTATGCAAATTTTGGCAAAAGCAAAGGGTTGTGTAACATCGTTAAGATGACAGATCTAGAACACTTTCATTAGACCACAAATTTTCTTCAAGTCACTTTCTAGTTAACCACTACTCTTACTCTCAGCCCCAAGCAACACTAATTTGGGATCTGTCAGTTTCCTTTCCTAGCTGGCGTTATAAATGGAATTACTGGGGCACCTGGGTGGCTCACCTTGATAAAATGTCTGATTTCAGCTCAGGTCATGATCTCGGGGTTCGTGAGTTGGAGCCCTGCTTCAGGCTCTATGCTGACAGCTCAGAGCCTGGAGCCTGCTTCAGATTCTGTGTCTCCCTCCCTCCGTCCCTCTCTCTCTCTCTATCCCTCCCCTGCTCACACTCCGTCTCTCTCAAAAATGAAAATAAACATTTAAAAATAATTAGAAAAATAAATGGAATTATAATGCTATTATACAGCATTTGGAGTCTGATTTCTTTCATAATGCATCATGCATTTTAGTATCATCTCTGTTGTGTGTACCAGCAGTTCATTCCCCTTTATTGCTGAGTAGCATTCCATTTTATGGATGTTTGTTCAACCATTCCTCAAGAGAGGGACTGTTAGGTTGTTTCCCAGTGGGTGCAGTTAAGAATAAAGCTGCTATAAATATTCCAATGGAGGTCTTTGTGGGAGCATAGGTTTGATTTTTTTCTAGGATATATGCCTGGGAGGAAGGTTGTTGGGTTATATGGTAAGAATATGTTTAATTTTATAAGAGCTGTCAAGCTGTTTCCAAAGTGGCTGTGCAGTCTGCCATTTTACACGAGTGATATGTGTGAAAGTTCCAGTTGCTTTGCCTCTTTCCCAGTTCTTGGTATTGTTGGATAGGTCTGTTGTGGTATCTGGCTGTAGTTTTAATTCCCAATTCCCTAATGGCTGATGATGCTGGACATCTTTTCATGCGATGATTTGTCATGCCTTTGTGGAGTGTGTTTAAATCTTTTATCTTTTTTCCTTCTTCCTTTTTCTGTTTTGGTTGTTAGTTTTCTTATTGAGTTTTAGACTTTATAAATATACATACATATATATACACACACATACATGCATATGTATATATATATACATACACATATATGTGTATATATACATACTTTAGATATACATGCTTTATGTTATGTACTTGGAATATATTTTTTCCCAGTCTGTCACTTTTCTTTTAATTTTCTTAACAGTGTCTTTCAAAGAACAAATATGTCCTTAATATTGATGAAGCCCAAGTTATTACTTTTTTTTCCTTTTATGATTCATCCTTTTGTGTTGTACCCAATAAATTTCACCTAACCCAGGCTCACAATGATTTTTCTCTTGTGTTTTCTTCCAGATGTTTTTTATTTTAGGTATTGCATTTAAGTCTGTGATAGATTCTGAATTAATTTTTTGTGTGTGGTGAGATAAGAATAACAATTCACTGTTTTACCTGTGGACATACACTTGTTCTATCATCATTTATTGAAAAGACTGTTCCTTATCCATTGAATTGCCACTGTACCTTTGTAAAAACATCAACTGACCGTTTGCATGTGGGTTTATTTCTAGATTCTTAGTTCTGTTCCATGATTTTTGTGTCCATCATTGGTCCAATAACATATAGTCTTGGTTTCTACAGCTTATAATAAGGCCTGAATTTAGAAAGTGTGAGTCTTTCAACTTTGCTCTTCCTTTTTGGTTATTCTGATCCTTTGCATGTTCATATACATTTTAGAATCAGCTTATTAATTTCTACACACAAAAACCTGTTTGAATTCGGATTAGAATTTTATTGAGTCTATAGAACAGTTAACAAAGAATTGACAACAATAATGAGTCTTCCAATCCATAAGCATAGTAAATTTTTCCATTAGTTTAGGTCTTTTTTATTTCTTTAATCCATATTTTATAGTTTCCAGTAGATAGATCTGATGTATATTTTACTAGGTTTATGCACAAGTATTTCTTATATTTTGTTTCTATTATAAATAGCACTTTAAATTTTTGAATTCATAATTTTCTTTTCTATTGAAATATAATTTAGTTTTATATATTGACCTTGTATGCTGTAACCTTGCTAAATTTACTATTCTACATATTCCTATTGTTTGTTTTTGTAGATTCCTTAGAATTTTCTACATAGACAGTCTTGCTTTCCAATCTTTATACATCTTATTTCTTGTTGTTGCTTTCTTGAACTTAATGCGTCTTCTGATAAAATGTTGAATAAGAATGGTAAAATGACGCTACTTGCTTTATTTCTGATCTATCATTCAGCAGTAAGTATGAGGCCAGCTGTAGGTATTTTGTAAATCACTTTCATTGACTTGGAATGTTTCCTTCTCTTGCTAGTTTACTACTAAGACTTTTTATCATGAATGGATGCCGAGATTTGTGAAATGCTTCTTTTTTTGTTGCATATATTGAATTGAATATATAATTTACTTTGTTCTTTTGTCTGTTAATATGGTGAATTAAACTGATTGCTTTACTATATTTCATGAATCTTGCATTCCTAGAGTAAACGCTATTTTGTCATGATATATTATCCTTTTTATGTATTGTTGAATTCATTTTGCTAGTATTTTGTTGAGAATATACCTTCTTATGTTTATGAGAGATATAGGACTTTAGGGGTTTTTTTTGTTTTTAATGTATTTAATCCTTAATGTCCTTGGTTTTTGTATCAATAGTGCTGTCCCATGCAATGACTTAAGAAGTAGTAAGTTTTATTTAATAGTCCAGAAGAATTGGTATGAAATTGAATTATTTCATCCTGAAATGTTTAATGGAATTCACCTGCAAAGTTATCTGAACCTTGGTTTTTATTTTTTGTAATGTTTTTAATTGTACATACAATTTCTTTAATACATACAGAAATATCCAGGTTATATATTTCTTCTAAAGCGAGCTTTACCAGTTTCTGTCTTTTAAGGAATTTGTTTATTTCGTCTATTATCAACTTCGTGAGTACACAGTTACGGTGGAATTTCACTGCTATCTTTTTTATGTTTGTGGGATCTGTACTAGAGTGATATCTGCTCTTTCATTTCTAAAATTGGTAGCCTCTCTTTCTTTCTCTCTTTCATTTCTTTCTCTCATTTCCCCTCTCTCTCCCACACACACCCAAACCCACACGCGCACTTATCTTTTTCGTCAGTCTGGCTAGAAGCTTATCAACTATATTAATCTTCAATAGGCAGTTTTTCATTTTGTTAATTTTACTGATTATTTTTCTGTTTATCCTAATTTTACTAATTTTTGGTTGTTTTTTCTTTCTGCTTTTCTTTGGGTTTAACTTCCTCTCTTTTTTCTAGTTCTATAAGCTTAGATAATTCACTTCCAATCTACCTTCTTTTTTAATATAATCATATAATCCTATAATCCTATAAATTTCCTTCTTAATACTGCTTTAGCAGCAGCCCCCAATTTTCTATATATTTTAGTTATTCAGTGAAACATATTCTCTGATTTCACTTTTATTTTTCTCTCCAACCATGGGTTGTTTAGAAATGTATTGTTTAATTTCCAAGGATGTGGAGACTCTGCAGATACCTTTTTAATATCGATACCTAGTTTGTCATAGGCTAAGAACACATAGGACATAATTCTTTTAAATTTATTAAAGTTTGTTATATGTTCCAAATATGCCCTAAGTTGGTAAAAGTTACATCCATGATTGAAAAAAATGTTTTATAGTTTGGTGGAATGTTTCATAAATCACAATTATGTATTTATAATTATATTATTTTCAGGCCCATATAACTGGTAATGATTTCCACCCATAGTTTTATCATTTACTGAAATAGGTATGAAAAATTCTCCAACTGTAATTGTGGATTTGCCTGTTTCTCCTTTTAGCTCTACCAATGTTCCTTCATCTGATTGGAGATTCTGTTGTTAGGTACATAGTCCTTTAGGATTGTTATCAAGTCCTTGTGAACTGACTCCTTTGTCATTATTCAATTTCCCCATGTATCATTTGCAATATTCTTTACCTGAAAAGTCTACATTTTCTTCTGTTTTTTTTTTTTTTTTTAATGTTTATTGAGAGAGGGAGGGGGCGGGAGAGGGAGAGGGATGAGAATGAGTGTGGGGGCAGGGATCAGAGTGAAAGAGAATCCTGTGTAGGCTCCACATTCAGCAAGGAGCCCAAAGCAGGGCTCAGTCTCACAAACCTGAGATCATGACTTGAGTTGAAATCAAGGGTCAGATGGTTAACTGACTGAGCCACCCAAGTACCCCTGAAGTCTAAATTATAGCACTTCAGCTTAATTTTGGAAATAGTATCTTTATCCTCTCCTTTCCTTTAACCTATCAATGTTCTTTTTCTTTTGCATGTTTTTCATTGTTTTGGTTTTTGGGACAGCTTGTAGGTGGGCCTTGCTTTGTTACCCATTTGGACCATCTCTCTTATAAAATAAGTATGTTTAGACCACTTACGTTTATTAATGCTGATATGACTGAAGTCAATATCTTGTTTATTTCTAATTATTCCATATATTTTTGCTTCTTTTTAAATCCTTTCTTGCCGTTAAGTGAATATTTTTGGATTATGTATTTTTTTACAATTTTATTTCCATTCTTGATTCATTATGTATACCCGATATTAAAAAAAATTGATTATTGTCCCAGACTTCACCATATGTGTCTTTTTCTTAATTTTTTTTTCCCCCTTAGTAATCTCTACACCCAATGTGGGCTCAAACTCACAACCTTGAGATCAAGAGTAACATGTTATTCTGACAGAGCCAGCTAGGCACCCCCACCATACACCTCTTTAGTCACAATTTACCTCAGATAATATTGTATCACTTCCTATATAGTGAATGTATCATGCAACAGTTTCCCTCTGCCATCCATTGTGCTATTTTGTCTCACATTTTACTTTTATGTATGCTATAAACATGTAATACATTAGAACTATTTTTGTTTGAAGTAGTAAATTATCTGTTAGAGCAATTACATAAAAATTTTATATATTTATCTTTATTTTCAACACTCTTAAACTTGTGTAGATACATGTTTATGCCTGGTATTTTTTATAGATGAAAAACTTTCTTTAAAATTTATTGTATTTAGATTTTAAGTACTCTTTGCTTTTCTGTGTCTGAAAAAAAAGGCTTTATTTCTCCTTTATTTCTGTAAGTATCTTCACTGAGTATAGAATTATGGGTTAAGTTTTTTTTAAAGCATTATCTAGATGTCATTTTATTGTATTTTCAGTGACAAGAATTCTGATACAAATTTTACCTTTGTTTCCTCTGTATAATTTGTTATGTTTTCTGGTTGCCTTCAAGATTTTCTCTTTATCTTAGATTTTTAACTGTTTGAGTAATATATCTGATTTTTAAAATCATCCTGCTTGTTCTTCTCTGAGCTTGAGACAGTGTTTTTATTTTAAACTTCTTCTACATTATCATCTTTGAATATTTTTTCTGCCCCATTCTTTCACTCTCCTTTTTATATGGATTTATTTGCATGTATGTTAGATTTATATTTTCCCACATTCCTTAGGTGCTGCCTACTCTGTTCTTTTATTATTTATTATTATCATTATTATTATTTGTTGGCATTTCAGTTGAGGAAGTTTCACTTGATGTGTCTTCAGTTCACTGATTCTTCCCTCACCTGTATCATCTACAGTGAGACCAGTGGAAACTTCACCTCTGTTACTGTGATTTTTATCTCTAGGATTTTTATTCTTTTTTTTTTTTTTATGGAACACCGTCTGATCATGCATGTTGTACACTGTTTCCACTGTAACCATCAACTTATTAACTATGTTTAAAATTCTGTGTTTGATAGTTCTAACATCTTTGTCATGTCCAAATCTGGTTTTATTGATTGCCTTGTCTCTTGGCTATGTATTATTTGTCTTGCTTCCTTTTGTGTCTTATAATTTGGGGATGAAATTCAGTATCTTATATAGCATTGTATAGATTTAGGTAAATAATAGTAATGCTTGCAAAAGCACACATCCTCTTTTTTTCTAAATTGTTGGTGTCAGAGGCTGAATCAGTCTAGTCAGGAGTTGGGCTAGGTTTGATTTCTTGTTGCTATGGCTTCCCTCAGTGCACCGCAGGCTACAAATGCCTATTAGTTATCTTGTGTTTAGGCTGGAGACTGATTTTCTGGAGACTTTTCCCATTGTTTCTCCCACCCCCACCCATCCTTATCTTTTTTTTTTTAATGTTTTATTTATTATTGAGACAGAGAGAAACAGCACATGAGTGGGAGAGGGGCAGAGAGAAAGGGAGACACAGAATCCACAGCAGGCTCCAGGCTCTGAGCTGTCAGCAGAGAGCCAGATGAGGGGCTCGAACCCACGAACTGCGAGATCATGACTGAGCCGAAGTCTGACTCTCAACCAACTGAGCCACCCAGGAGCCCCCCTTATCTTTAGTTCTGAACATTGCATCTGTCTTCAGGTAAGGTTTCTCTTTGTGATGACTTCAAGCAGGATTAGGCTACCGTACTTCTTACATAACACTTACTAGGCTGGTGGAGGTGAGTAGTTGAGGGAATCTCTACCATTCTGGTCCAACCCCAGCCTTAAAGAAGTATGATGTACCTGTTTTTCAGAAAGGAAGACTTCTCAGTGATCCTACCCTCTCTTCCAGCAGTAGGGAGATTCATGGTCTGGGTTCATGGCGTATTTCTGTCCCTACTCCAGGAGAAGAGGTTGTTATTATTTTTTTTTTATTTTATTTTTTATTCCCCTTCCCTTAGCTGTACTGGGTTTTTGTATATATCCTGAGGGTGATGGTGTTTGCTGTGGCTCCCTTAGAAGCTTTAGGCTTTTGTTCTATGGGAGATATAAAGCAAAAAGGATCCCAGTGGGAATTTGCAGTAGCTATTTTTCCCTCCTCCAGGCTTGCACTGGAAATGAAGTTTTCTCTCTACTCTTGTCCACTAACCAGTCTTTTCTGGTGAGCATGTAGTGAAGTCTGTGGAGAAGCACCTTCATATGGGTGTGAATTCCTCTTGTATCTGTTGCATCCCAAGTTTCTACACTTTCTTGTGAACTGTCACACTCAGCCTTTAGCCATTTACTTAAAATTTCAGCTCATTTCTTATTCCTGGCACATATGGCATGATGGCATTTGATATCTGCTTTAGGTAAACAAGGGTTCCCATCCAGTTTCTCCTTGGGGCTTCTTGTCTTTCAAATTTTGGGTTGATTGTCATGTAGCCTCACGTACCTGGTGAATTCAGTACAAGACGTAATCTTTAAAATTAGCTAGAATTTTTTGGTTAATATTGTAGGAGAAATGATGCCTTTTTCACCTTTCTAAAATCAAGCCTAAGCCAGTAGTGAAAATTGAATGAATTTTGTAATTATGAGTATATCTAAGTTAGAAATGGAGTGAAGTCACATAAATATGTCAAGACAATTGAAAGAATTGAGTGAATTTATTTAGTTATTTTATTTTGGGTTATGGTGTGTGTGTGATGTGTTTCTGTGTCTACATGTGAATGACTACATGAGCATGTGTAAAATGTAGGAAGTATTTGGACTTATGAAATCAGAAAATAGTGATATTTTTTATTATAAAAGAGAGGCAACCAAATTACCTTCCATCTGACCTGCAAAGCTCCAGTTTACGTACCAGGACAATAATTTCCTTAAGATACAGAAACGGGATTTCAGCATATTAAACAGTAAACACTTGTAGTTGATGGGAACATGAGCTTCTGGGAAATTTTAAATGAAAGTCACTATGGAAATCCTAATCTCAATATCCATAATGCACCATATACTGAATATGTTTAGATGGTTTCTGTGTGTGGAGTATTGTGTGTTTTTCCCCATAATTTTTTCAAAAGAAGGTCCACTTGGTTGTTCTGAGAAACTCAGTATAAAATTTCCATTAGAAAATATGCATAACTTTTTCCAAGATGGGTCTTTTGCTTTAAATATTTAACAGTATTTTAAAGGCTGCAAAACTGGAAAAATTAATGTATTTCTATCATAATAATGAAAGATTATATGTTCTGATTATGTTGAAAAGACTGATGACAGGAATGATTTGAGGCACACGTGTTGGGCCTGCTTTCTTGACATGGGTGGTTCTAATAAAAAATATTTAAATCTGAACCTTCTGGTTTTTATTCCAGGAATGGAAATATCAGAATTAAATAGCTTGTACTCCCTCCCTCTGTTATATAATACAAGATGTATATAATGGGACGCAGCTTGGATTGGAATTTGGTCTATTAATAAAAACACAACCTCATTATTCAAAAAGAAAATACATATAATGGCATGAAAGAGAACTATGTTATACAATGAATATATGGACACTGATAAAAAAATAAAACCTTTTCCTCTCCACGCTTTTAAAAAACTTTTTACTGAAGTGCAGTCAACATTTAGAAAGCATCATCTATCATGAGTGTACAGCTTGATGAATTTTCACCGCTAAATAGCCTAGTCTAAACAGCTCTGAGATAAAATCCAAAACCAAAGTAAACAAACATATACCCCAGGTCATTACCAACAGTACAGATGCTTCTTTCTCTTCTTTCCAGCCTCTGTCTCTGTGAGAGTAACTTACCCTCTGTTCTACATAAATTAGCTTTGTATGCTTTTGTACTTGATATAAGTGGAACCTTGGTGTATATATTCCTTCTGACTTCTTTTGCTCAACGTTATGTTTAGATATATCCATAGTCTTCTATGTAGTTGAAAATCATTCTCCTTGTAGTTTGGCATTTCATTTTGGGAATACAGCATACTTTACTCAACATTAGGAGTTTGGGTAATCACCAGTTTGGGGAGATTATGATAATGCTGCAATGTATAGTATAATACATACATTTGGCAAACATGCACAATGTATTAGGTATAAACCTAGGAGTGTAATTACTGAGTCATCAGGCAGGCACGTTTTTAGCTTCAGTAGATTCTTCCAGGCAGACTTAGGAGTGGTTTTATCGGTTGGTACTCCCCCAGGCAGCTTATGAGAGTTCCAGGTACTGCGTATCCATACGAACACTTGACATTTTCTATCATTTTTCCTTTATTCTGCTGTATGTTTTATGGTATTGTGTTCTGATTTAAATGTACATTTTCCTGATACACGGTGAAGATAAATATCTTTATATATATTTATTGGTAATTTGGATATTCTTTCTTGTTAATTGTCCTCTTAAATCTTTTGTCCAGTGATTGGATAAGCTATAATTTTTGTTACTGATTTATGAGAGAACTTTATATATTCCAGAAACTAGTCCTTTGTCACTTGGGTATAGTAAATATCTTCTCTCATACTGTGAATTTCTTTCCATACCAGAAGGGGTAACTTCTGATAAACAGAAGTTCTTAAGTTTAAGATCATCTAATTAATATTTTTTTTCTATGATGATTAGCACTTTTGTGTCCCTTTTGAGAAAATTTGCCTACCTCAAAATTGTTTTTTTTCTATTTATTTCCCTAAAGGTTTCATTGATTTACATTTCACATTTAGATGTACTATTGATCTATAGCTGATTTTTGTTTAAGTATGGGGTAGAAATCCAGGTACTTTTTTTCATATAAGGGAAATAGCACCTTTTTTTGAAATGATCCTTCATATCTTCAAGCACTGGTGTTACTTCTGTCATTGCTAGTTGAGTATTTTCATGTAGACTTGTCTATTGCATCAAGATCACATTGTCCACATTACTACAACTTTGTCTTAGCTATTGATGAGTGGAGTAAGTTTGTTAGTTATGTCTGACTTCTTCAAGATTTCCTGGTCTTATGCTTAGCAATTTTTATTTCCATCTGGCTTTTGGAATCTCATTGACCATTTGCACACACGTGTACACACACATCCTTGCTGGCATTTTAATTGCAACTGCACGAAATCTGTAGATTAGTTTGGGCAGAGTAGACACTTTTATAAATTTTAATTCCCAGTCCATAGACCTGGATACCTATTCACTTATATCTTCTTTAATTTCTTTATGCTCTTTGGAGTTTTTAGTATAGAGCTGTTTTGTTTCTTTGTTAGGTTAATTTAACCACTGGATACATTTTTGTTGCTAAGGTTATTAACATTTTTATATTTCAGTTTTGCCTGTGTTGATAATATATAGAAATACGGTTTATTTGTGTGCTGTCTCCCTACACAGCCTTCTTGCTAAAATCATTTACTCTAAAAATTTTTAGATTCTTTTCTGAATTTTCAATATTGACAATTGTCTTCAGATGATGCCAGTTTAATTTCTTTTATCTAAAAATTAATGCCATTTCTTTGACCATTTTCCTCCTTGCCTTATTGTTCTGGTTGGTTACAGATGAATAAATTTTGAATAGAAGCAAAGATACTTGCATTTTTGTCTCATACCCAATTCTAGGGAGTTTACAGTAATTGAGTGTGATGATTGCAGTTATATTTTCTGTAATCTCCCTTTCTTTTGCTACATATTTTTATTCAATCAGGATACATTTAAATGTTGAGTGCTTCCATTAGTTCAATGGTGAAAAGAGGGAAGGAAGAGGAGCTCAGGAGAACATGGACAAAGGGATGATAAGGGTTTATATCACTAGTTCTTATCCTGCCTGTCTAGAGAATAGGAATGCTTAAAGAAAACCAGAAAGCAGAAAAAGGATTCAAAGAGGAGCAGAATTCTGAGTAGTCATTGACATCCTCTCAAACCGCAGCATTGAGTGTGAAAGTAGGTAATAAAGAAGACTTGATTCTGTGACTTCCCCATATCTAAAACACTTCACTTTTGAAACAGCATCTATAATTGTTGTTAAAAATTACAATCAAGAAGTTCAACATACTATAAAGAGATGCCATACTTTAAATGGCCTATGTCTGTTATGATGTGAGATCATTCTCTAAATCCCATAATTGTATTTACAATCTTACTTTGATACACATCACCATCAAAACTGTAAGGCATGTATTAATATTATGAGATTTTTATTTATCTTTTCAAGGTTTAATTCAAAATTGGGATCCCATCCATTCATTAGAAAAAGTACAGTATTTTTTGGTTATTGTGGTAAGAGCCATGGATTATATTATGGTGTAACCAAAAGATGGATATTTATTCTTTAATATAAAATATTTATTGATCTATATTAGGTCCAAGTAAACTGTGAAGATAGATACAAATACCAAGATAAAGCATATCAGGCGATGATTTATCTGGAGGTTACTTTGTGGCGTAGACATCATAACATAATTTCATCATGTTATTAAGGCATTGTCACAAAGGATTCAAGCAATGTTGAACTAGTAAATATTTAACAATTGGTTTCCTGGGGACAAAAACCCAAATGAGTAGCATTCACTAATTACTGTAGTGTAAATATTCTTTTCATAGTCAGCTAAAAGATGCCAATGGTTTGCTCACAAAATTCCTAAAACTTTAAAAATTGGTTCTTTCAAGTCATATGAGTTGGCCTCAGTACATCACTTGATTTAAGGAGAAACAAAAAGCCACAAGGGAAGAAGAAGCACTAACTTAGGGTAAGGTCCAAGAACAGTACACAGGCTTTTGTCCCTGGATCTTGTTATACATTGCATTTTAGAAATACATGTGATGTAGGAGAAGGCACTACGGTAGATCTTACAGAAAAAAGTGACACTAGATTTTAAGTAGTTAATATGTCCTTACCCAAACTAGATCTTTCTTCATGGATTAGATTATATTGAACATATTTGGGGTATAAAGTTTTAGACTAGAGTTCTTTCCATTATGTTGACTTTATTTATTTTTTTAATAAAAGTCCTTTGGGCAGAATTTAGGGACTAATTCTAGGCATCTGAACTGTAACAACTATAAAATATAACCTGGCCAAAGACTTTTCTGAAACAGGTGTATAGTAAGAAATATTTGCTGGCCTAAGGGAGAAGTGTTGAAACAAACAAAAACTTTCATTTAATAACTATCTGCTCTGGGTGCATTATGTACTGAATGACAGGCAAAATGACAAGATTTGCCACTCACATAGGAGATCAGATATGTTGATTTTCTCATGTCGTTGTTTATAGATATATATAAATATATGTATATATAGGCAATTGCCATAAAGTGCAATGCCAGCTAATAGGAAAATAGAGTAATAATGGAAATCATAACTGGGAAGCCTAACATAGGAGGTGGGGTTAAAGAATCAGTTACCTAGTTAATAAACTTTATTCATTCTTTTTTTTTTTTAAATCTACATTGTGGGCTTAGTATATGCTGGGCAAAATGAAAACATCAATGAAAGAAAGGAATATAGTTCTTGTGGTCATAACCTTTAGAGTTTAGTCATTCAAGGGACAGGAAAACTAAGGCAAAAAAATTACACAAAAAATTATACTTTCAAAATGTATAAAATACCGTAAAAGAAATATGAAAGATGCCTTAGTTGAATGTAAGTAACACAGCACCTTATCTAATGCATGGGTCAGAAAAACTTTTCTAAGAAAGGGTCTTTTGAGTTAATATCAGAGCAAAGTGTATGAATTAAGCAACTAAAGAATGGTGGTGGGAGCATCCTCAGAATAGATACCAGCACTTGAAGGTCATAAAGGCAAAAAACAAAAACAAAACAAAACAAGAAAAACATGATGTTATTTTAGAAGGTCAAGAAGGTCATCATGGCGGGAGCAAAAGAAGCAAGGGAGAAGGAAGGAGGAGATGAGACTAGAAAGGAGGGCAAGTGTTTGTGAGACATATTAATAAATTTGAACTTTAACCTAACAGCTATGAGTAGTTCTTGAAGGGTTTGGGAAGGGAAATGGTAAGGAAAGAATATTAATCTAAGTTCCAGATTCCTAACACAACCTACTGATAATTTTAGGAAAAGAAAGTTTTTTACATTAGTCAATAGTTGAATCTGTTCCACTGGAATTTGCTATTTAATGCAATTTGTGTAGATTGAGTTTTAAGAGACTTACTGTGCCTTACTCTATCATGTATAAATGGTTACACTGGGGCACATGGGTGGTCAGTAGGTTAAGCGTCCAACTTTGGCTCAGGTCATGATCTCACAGCTCCTGAGTGCGAGTCCCGTGTCAGGGGCTGACAGCTCAGAGCCTGGAGCCTGCTTCAGATTCTGTGTCTCTGTTTCTCTCTGACCCCCCTCCCTGCTCATGCTCTGTCTCTCTCTCTCTCCTTTAAAAATAAATAAATATTTAAAAAAATAAAAATGGTTCACACTAATATATGTGGTCAAAAAACAGATGATAAAAATGATCTGTTTACCCAAAGTGTGGATATACCTTCAAGGCCAGTTTGTAAAGACATCTACCACTCTCTGTTTTTGTCCCTTTTGTTGCTTTTCCCCTCTCTCTAAGAACTCATGGCTAAGTCAAACCAGAGTTATGGCTGCAGATTAAATCACAACAACTTTGAGTAAAATAAGAGGTTTAAGAAGATGTTGAATTGAGAGAACTTTCTTTGGCCCTATTAGGTGCTTCCTTTAAGCAGATGCAGTCTGCCAGACAGATGATACATACAGTGCCATGAGGTGGGAGAAAAGAATCTGTGTCTAGTGCTGACATTGGATAATCACTCTGATATGTCCTGAATTCTTGAGCTCTAAGTCTTATAAAGTAGTCATCCATTCCTTTAATACTTAGTGCTTACTATATGCCAGATGCTTTATCAGTGAACAAATCAGACAAACATCTCAGTCCTCACTGAGTTCAAAGATAAAGAGACGGAGATGTATGATAAAAAGAGGCATCATAAGGAAATATAAATATATTAAAGAATAACTTATACAGTGTGATGGAAGATGATAATGGAATAAAGAGAAAAAGATCAGAGTAAGGTGACTTGAAAGTGTTAGGAGGGAAGAGTGTAAGGAAAGATAAGAGTATTAAATAAGCGGTTAGATACACCTTTTTGAAAAGATGAGCTATGATCCAGGACTTGAGTGAAGTAAGGGAATGAGCAAAAACCGTGTCTGGAGAAAGAGTATTCCAGGAAGAGGGAGAAACTAAAGTAAATGTCCTAAGGCAGAAGCATACTTGGTGTATTCTAGGGCCTTTTAGGCTATTATAAGAAATCGTGGCTTTACTCTCAGTGTAAGGTGGATCCATTGAAGGGAGGTTTGTTTTGTTTTTGTTGTTGTTGGTGGTGGTGGTGGTTTTTTCTGTGTTTGTTTCTTAAATACAACATTCTGGGTATCCGTTTCGCAAGACTTCAGAAAAGTAAGGATAAAGTCAAGGAGAATACTGCAGAAGCCCAGTTAAGAAATGATAAGAGATGGTAGGCCAGAACAAATGGTTATGATAATTTCTGAAGAAAAAGAGTCTGGATACATTTTGAAAGGCGACCTCCAAGTATTTGTGTTATGGATGTGACACAAAGAGAGGTGTCAAGGATGACTTTGTTTTTTTTCCTCCTCCTCTGAACAACTGGAAAGTTGCCATTAACTGAGATGAGGATGGCTGTTAGTATAACACCTTTTGAGAAGATTGTCAAGACATTAAACATGTCAGTAGAGGTACCATGAAGGCAGTTGAATATGTAAATTTGGAATTCAGAAGGGGTCTGAATTGGTGGTATTATTTTGGAAGTAATTAACATAAATATTATTTAAAGCTATTAAGCTAAATACAATCACTAAGGAAGTGAGCATAGATGGAAGAGAAGAGGACAAAATACTGAACTTGGGTCAGCTCAATATTAAAAGATTGGGGAGAAAATGAGAAAGCAGTAAAGGATGTTGAGAAAGAGTGACTTAGAGGAAGTTAGAAAACAACAATGTGCACTATCCTGATATGAAAGTTAAAATAAATTATTTAAGAAGTGAGTAACTGGTGTACCTAGGTGGCTCAGTTGATGAAGCAACTGATTCTTGATTTCAGCTCAGGTCATAATGTCAGGGTCATGGGATCGATCCCCACAGTGGTCTCTGCCCTGACAGTGCCAAGCTGCTTGGGATACTCTCTCTCTCTCCCCCTCTCTCTGCCCCTCCCCTTCTCCCTAGCTCTTGCTTGCTCTCTCTCTCTCTCTCTCTCTCAAAATAACATAAAAAAAAAAAAAAAGTGAGTAACCAACTATGTCAACTATTGCTGATGGGTCAATTAAATGACTGAAATGTAACCATTGATTTTAATGATTTGGGTCATTACTGGCCACACCAAGAGGAGCTTCAGGGTAAAAGCCAGACTTCAGTGGCTTTCAAGGATAACAGTAGGAGAGTTTCTGGAAAGAGTATTAGAATCACATAGTGGTTTTATATAACAAGAGAAAAATGAGGTGCCTGGGTGGCTCAGTCAGTTAAATGTCCAGTTCTTGAATTTGGGTCCGGGTATGATCTCACAGTTGGTGAGTTCAAGGCCTGCACTGTCATGCAGAGCCTGTTTGGCATTCTCTCTCCCCCACTCTCCCTTCCCCTTCACTGCTGTCTGTCTGTCTGTCTGTCTCTCTCACTAAATGAACATTAAAAAAAAATAACTGTGGTAGTAGGTAGAGGGGAAGGGAGAGCAAAAAAAGAACATTTTATGATGGGGAAAGTAATAGTATATTAATGTGTTGAGAGCAGCAGTACAGTCAAACAGGAAACATTGACGATATGGAAGAAATGATAGAGAAGAGCTGGAGAGAAATGCTTGAGCAGGTGAATGGCATTAAATGTGGGAGTTGGGGAAAGACTGGTTCATCTGGAAAAATGGAAATTGATCTATGGATAACAAATGGGAGCATATGCTATGGGTACAAGTGCTGCAAAGGGAGTTGGCAATCTGTGAGCTTTCTCTTATGATTGCTTTCGTTTTCTTGGTAAGATCAAAGGTCATCAGCTGAAAAGAGGAAAAGGGAGAGAATGTGTGTGGAGTACGAGGAGAGAAGTTTATAAAAATAATCCTCAAGAACAGTGAGAAAAGATATAGATGGTGTTCTTATAATGTGCTTGGTCTCAGGCAATGAGAGTCATTGGTAGATCGATGGAAGGATAGAGAGATCAGAAATTTTAGTACCTCAGCTTCCTACTGCAGGGCTGAAGGTTGACAGAGATCATGTTCCCATTGGGAAGCCTTTCCTATAGATACAGGTCTCTCTGGAATTTAGTAATTGCTTCTTTATTTTACCACTGTCAGCCTAAAGATAGTGGTAACTTACTACTGCCTGCTAGCTCTGGAGTGCCTCATAATTCCCTGTTGATTTACTTAAAGCAAAAAAAAAAAAAAAAAAAAAAAAAAAAAAGTCCCTACATTAAGCTTTTTGTAATTACCCCAGTAGGGGGTGCCATCTGTTTTCTGACTAAAAACATAATTGGTCCCAGGAGTAGCCCCAAGAAGGAAGCGTTAAAATTAAGATTCTGAGATTTGGTTGTTTACATATTTTAGAAGCACATGCATATTCTTCTTATAGAGTGGGGATGATAATGGGCAAGTATTGCCATCTCAATTCCAAAAAATGATCATGAGCAAATTAACACTGAGGAAGGAAGTACCAATGGACAATGATGTTTGATGATCAAGTGTCTGTGCAACTTAGCTATAGTGAAAATAGATGTTACAGAGATTATAACATAGGGTAACTCCTCTAAACATCCCAGAGAACCAACTAAGAGAAAATGAAAAGCTGATGGCCTTGGATACTAATT
The DNA here is from genome assembly GCA_028646485.1 of Cryptoprocta ferox. Taxonomy (NCBI): domain Eukaryota; kingdom Metazoa; phylum Chordata; class Mammalia; order Carnivora; family Eupleridae; genus Cryptoprocta; species Cryptoprocta ferox. The sequence goes on from CM053570.1 coordinate 37,182,114, forward strand.
ACATTGTTCAGATGGAAATTTTTTAAAAAGCTGAGAAATTTGAATTCCTAAACATCCTTACAGCAGTCTTGTTAATGGAAGCAGGTCCTCTCTACATAAGCTGGAGCAATCGCCTCTCCATGGAATGCTGGTTATGTCAGGTCGAATTCCCAGTCCTCTCATGGCCTGCAGGTATAGGAGGAACCAGGTGCCAACCTAATTTAAATGGAGAAGTACAAGTATTAATCTGAAAGAAAGTAGCCTTTTCCCTGAGTTGTAGGATGTTGCCAATTTATATCATGAGGAGTGTAAAGAGCATGAGTGAGATACATCCTAGGTTGTGAGACCAAGTAGCATGAAATACAAGATTAGTATGGGTTGAATGTATTGAAATGAATGTACTTAGCATTCATGATTTGTGTTGGTTTAAGCAATAGAAGTAAGCATTACTAGTATGCTAGGATGATGAATTAAAGGCAGGCCTATAATCAGTGAACTTGAAATGCTGGAATTTGTAGGGCACACTCAACAGTTTTCTTTTGGTGCCCAAAGGCTCAAAAAGTGCACGTGTAATCCTTGTAACCAATTCCTAGCTTCAACCCTAGGGAAGCCTAGGGTTGAAAAGTGGGGACATACTTTTCTCCACATCTTAGAAACCCTGGTGACTGAAGATGGTGGTGAGAAGTGATGTAATGGACTTGGACTCTCCAGTGTCCAGGGGATTCGGATTCCTGACATCCTGGAGTAACAGAGGCTTACCTCGTAGCAGAAACATAGGGACAGAGTGCTGTCCATGCAGAAATATGTAGCTAATTGATCACAGGATCTCTAGGAATAAAATAGGTGGGGAGGCTATTAAGATGAAGTCATAAGTGGGAAAATTCTAGATTAGAAAAGTAGAAGCCAGTTTCAAATTGCTGTAGGAATCTATGGTCTCCTAAATTCTAGATCTAAGCCATCTTACAGAATTCAAGCTACTTGTTTATGGAGAAAGCCAGGTCTCTTGGAGGGAACATTCTTCAGTGCAGCCATGAGTAAATCTTTCTCCACAGTTTCTCTCAGAGAGACACGCAGCAATTTGTGAAAGTGTGTACAGGGAAAGAGTAAAACTCAATCCTTGGGTTTTGTGGATGCTGGCTCTAGAGCCAGGCTAACCCTCGGTGACTTGAAATACAATAGACAGCTTTAGAACCTATAGATATAAAACAGGTTGAGTCTTAGTCCAAGTCAAACTCGTGCTGATTGATTTCCTAGTCCCAAAATAAGTAGGGAAAATAGGTATATTTAATACATAACAAAATACCCATGTTAGTTCCTTCATTGGTAAAATGTGTACTATCATGGTCGAAACTGCTTATCAGAAGTTACCGGAACATCCCACCTCCCCGTAATATACTAAACACAATAGTGCATTCCTAGGATATTTTCAGATTAGTGTCACTATAAAAGTTGAGATAAACAGAAGTAACAATTCCTATTACATTCTTATTTACCTCTCTTATTTGGCTGGTGCAAAAATCAGATAGATGGGTCTTAAAGCATGACTATAACTTGCAAATTTAAGAAGGAGTCTTGCCAAAAAGAGCAGCAGTTCGGATGTTGTATCTAGTCGCTGGCACTAACATGCGACCTTAGATACAGCGTTTTTTTTCCCTTCTAATTTCTACCAGTAAATGTCATCATAAGTCATTTGCTTTTACTTGAAAAGATACTTTGTCTTATCTGAAGATTATTTCTGATCTCTTGCTCTCTATCAATAGAGACCAGAGATACCTTGATTTTCTGACTATCTTACACACCAACACCTTTGGCTATTACATTGATGATATAATATGTGATAACTGAACATACCAGGCAGGAAGTAGCAAGACCCTTAATTGCCTTACTAAGACACATGATTGCTAGAGGATGGCACACAAACCCCCCAAATCACCTGCCGAATCCATTGTCCTTTATATCTCAATAAAACTGGGGAAAAAAGTTAAAAATGAAAAAATATGGCACCAATCGATACTCAAAAAGAAAAAAGCCTCTGTAAAGAGGCAGGTAAGTTGCTGAGCCATTTAGAGTTCACAAAGAAAGTGATGCTTGATGAAACTCGATGTTGGAGACCACACACATCCCATCTAGATGTGCAGCCCCCACTCTTTGGCTACATAATTTGGAAGGTGATTTTAAATTAGGAGCAAAGAAATAAAGGTTCAGTACCACCTCAAGGCTGCAGTATATGCAGCCCTACACTTAGACCTCATACTCAGCAAATCAAACAGAATAAAAAGTGTCTGTAGCAGATAGAAATACTGGGTAGAGATCCTGGCAAACTTCAATGAAGATTGTATTGCAACTGTTCTCCCTCAGAAAACTATATTTTAGATTTCTACTAGGCCCTGGTAGTCTTTAAACACTTGAACATGGGGCACCATATCCTTATGTGACTTGAAATTTTCATTATGAAAATGTAATTAAAAGAATCCATACAGTGCATGTGCACCACACCATCCCATGCTATTTCAAGTATGTCTGAAATTATAATTGTATAACCAACTGGCTCAGACTCCCATGATCTGTGCTTCTATCAAGTGCGATAGCCTTTTAAGGGTGACCCTAAAAGTCAGTGGTAAAGGAAAATTCTTCCCCTTGAGCAGGGACAGATTATCTGATTATCCAAGCCAAAGTGGAGGAGGCAAGTCCAAGGTACACTGAGTTATGTGCAGGGGCCCATGGGTTGGCTAGAAAGGACAAGACTGGAAGAATAATGATGAGAAGGTCTGATGATGAATATGTCAATGAAACTTTCCCATATGGGCAGAGTGTGAATATATTCCCATGGAAATCTCCTCATTGAGTGTCAACTGTGGAGCAACTTCTCAATAATTTGATAGACAGGGTGACTCTTCCTCTGAATGCCAATCAGCTTTCTCTTCCCACTCCCCTTACTTGCTCACTAGGTCCATATACAAAGTGACAAACATTGATGTTATACATTATTTCAACAATATAAGCAGTATGGACTTCTTACAATGGCTGGTCTGACTACCACTGTAAGAAGTCCATGCTGCTACTGACTACCACTACCAATTCTATTGCCCAGTCTGCCAACAGCGCAGGCTGATGCTAAGACTCTGAGATAGCATCTTGTCTCTGGCATATCAGCCAATCACCTGGTGGGAGTATGGAGGCTTTCTATCATGGAGAAAACAGTAATTTGTCATCATAAAAATAGATATATTTTCATATGTGGTATGCTTTACCTTAACAGATTATTTGTCTATGCCACCTTATGTGACCTTAGAGAATGATTTTGTCTCTGTCATGGTTTTTACACATCATTGCTTCTAACAACAAACAAACAAACAAACAAAAAACACATCTCATTTTGTAACACAGTAAGTACAGCCTGCAAATTTACGGAATCTACCGCAGATCCTACTGCAAGTAACAGTATAGTGTATAAAACACTGGAATGGTTTGCTGAAAGCTCAGTTAAGGTACCAGTTGAAAGAGAGTGTTCTACAAAGCTATGGAGCTTTCCCATAGGATGTATCATATGTATGGAACGAGGGACCTGGTATGGGGCTGCCTTCTTCACAGTCAGCAGTCACTAGCCTAGGGATCAATGGGAAGCAGTAAAATAGGACTTATGTTGCTATTATACCTACTGCCTGGATCAAGGGGTGCTTTGTACTGAATTGTATTCTTTTCCCAAGTTGATACATGGAAACCCAAACCCTGAATGATTGTATTTGGAGATAGGACTTCTAGGAGATAACTAAAGTTAAATTAAATCATAATGGGGGGATTCTAATCTGATAGGCTTGGTGGCCTTCTAAGAGGATGAAGGGTCTCTTGGCCCTCCCTTTCATCTCCCTCAATTTTCCTCTCTCTCGCCCTGTGCATGTTTCAAGGTCATGTGTGTCCTCAGCTAGAAGGCAGCCGTCTGCACAGCAGGAAGAGAGTCCTCAGTGGAACCTGATTATGCTGGCGCCATGATCTCAGATTTCCAGTCTTCATAACTGAGAAAATCAATTTCTGTTTAAATCTCCGGTATTTTTCGGCAGTAGCATAAGCAAATTAAGACCTGGGTTTTTTGCTCTCATCCATAATCTTATGCCGTGTGCACTTAGAAGTATTAGTGCTTCTGTTAGAACACAGTCCTTGTTTAATTAAAGTCGAAGCTGAAACTTCCCCTTTACCACTTTGAATGCCACAGTGTACTGAACAACAGGCAGAGAAAAGGTTCATTCTAAGGATAGAGGAAAATGGGGTTGATTCTACACAATGAGAGCCAGGAGAGCACTGAACCCAAAGGATTCCCTGAGGTTCTTCTTAGTGCATTTTCTGTGATCAAGTCTGTGGGGAAAAGAAGAAAAATAAAGGTATGACCACATAAATACTTGGAGTCTTCATGAATCAAAAGTCGGGTCATCTCACCAGGTAAAGAGCCCTTGAAAGGGAGGTGTTGGCAGAGAGCAAAATGAATATAGAATTTGAAGGGGACAAAAGCAGGAATGATACCTACTTAGGTTTGCGTAATGGCCAGCTACCAAGACCAGGACTAGAGTAAATATGTTATTTAATTATTTCTTTTAATCTTTTTCCTTGCTATCTTAAAGAAGAAAAAATTAAAAAAACATAGCTAATGTGTTAGGTTTCAGGTGTTAGTGTGACTAAATTGATAACATGTCATGCCAACCAGATCAGACAGCTGAGAGGATCATTGTGCATTCTTTATTTGTAGGACATGAGGAAGAAAGAGTAGGGTCTGAGGGACAAAGAGGTAGATTCTGTCATTTGTCTCCAATTTTAACTTTCCTATCCATTATGCACCCCCTCCTCACTCACCGTTTAACCTGGAAGTCTCCCCCATATGGACTGGGTTTCCATGACCTTTGGCTACCATTAGGGATTGCTCAATAAGGGGCCTTGGCAGTACATCAGAGGAGAGAGAGAAGTAATCTCAGGGGTGCCTGGGTGGCTCAGTCCACCAGCATCCAACTAGGGCTCAGGTCATGATCTCATGGTTCCTGAGTTCGAGCTCCGTGTTGGGCTCTCTGCTGTCAGTGGGGAGCCCATTTCAGATCCTCTGTCCATGCCCCTCTCTACTGCTCCCCTGTTCCAGCATGTGCTCATTTGCCACCCCCTCCCCCTCAAGTGTGAGCGTGCATGCTCTCTCTCTCACAAATAAACATTTTTTAAAAAGTTATGAGGGAGCATGCGTGGCTCAGTTGGTTATGCGTGTGACTCTTGATTTTGGCTCAGCTCATGATCTTACGATTCGTGGGATGGAGCCCCCGTCAGACTCTGCCAATAGCACAGAGCCTGCTTTGGGATTCTTTCTCCCTCTCTCTCTGCCCCTCTCCTGTTCATGTCCTCTCTCCCCCTCTCCCATCTCCCCCTCTTTCTCTCCCTTTCTCTCTCTCTCTCAATAAATAAATCTTTAAAAAATTATGTCAGCAACTTCAAATTTTGGGTTCCACCACCTTTCCACTTTTATAAGTGCCTGGCACCCTGAATGCCCTGCCATATGACATCTGTGCCTATCCATGTAATATCCTCTGAGTTTCCCCTCCCTTTATTTCCCTTGGGAAATGGTTATTATTCAGCATAGAATCCAGTGTAGCCCGTTCTACAGAGCCTTCCCTGATTCCTCAGGTTTCTCCCGCTACTCCTCCTTGGCACTTCTGTTTTATTTTTGTGTATATCATGATCACTACCCTAAATATGTAACATTATAACTGCCAGTCTATAAAGCTTTCTCTTCCCTGAGACTGCTGACTGTATTTTATTCATATTTATATTCTAAGATATAAAAACAGTACCTACCATTTAGTAGGTTCTCAATAACCCTTGTGAAATCAAAGTGGCAATAAGTGAGCAGACGGAGAAGGGGTGAAGCATGGCATTGGGAGGTATCACTGCTGGAAGGCGGGGACAATTGAGAGTCCTGATATCAGGGGCTCTCAGGGTATTGGGGTGATGCTGGTAGGAGCAAGGACAGCAGTGCAATAAAAATGGTGAAAGCAGGCCTCACGAGGTCTGCTTTGTCTATAGAGGAGTTCTGATGCAGAGCTTTGATGCAATGGCGGATTCAGTACATTCAGCAATAGCGGGTTAGCAGAATGGAGAGAATGAGACTATGTTTACAAGAAACAACATCCTACAAATGCCAATATAGATTCAACACACGTTTCCCAGCTGTGCCTGTTCCTAGGTGTTTCTAAGCCTAGAGCAAAACCGTTTTTCAAGGCCTACTCCCAGTTTTAAGTGCCTCAGCTGAATGCTGAAGGCAGTTTAAAATTGATCAATTAAGGACTCAAGAGAAATCCTCATAAACACTTTAAAGACACTTAGGGGCTGAACTGTCCCTGTTTCTGTTAAAGTCCTAATCTGGTCTGTTCCTATGTGTAGCTATGAGTGTAACTCTAATAGTCTACTACATCTTTTTGGGGAAGCAGACACAGTTACCCTGACTTGTCATTATGTAACAGTTTAAATTCTGTTATATATAAATTTGTCTTTGAAAAATTAAGAAAGAGGCATTTGTAGGGAAGCCTTTTTCTACCCTCAAAATGTTTTGACTGTGATTCTAATTTGCAAAAAAAAATTCTGTTTTTTTTTTATAGAAAGAGACAGAGTGTGAGTGGGGGAGGGGTGGAGAGTGAGGGAGACACAGAATTTGAAGCAGGCTCCAGCCTCAGAGCTGTCTGCACAGAGCCCCACTTGGGGCTGGAACTCCTGAATGGAGAGTTTAGGACCTGATCTGAAGTCGAAAGTGTAACTGACAGAGCCACCCAGGAGCGCCTGTGATAATATAATTTAATAAAAACTCATAAAATAGTAGAGTTTAGAGGGGAAAAAATCTAAAATAGAACATCTGCGTTATTCCAGCTCAGGTCATGATCTCACGGTTTGTGGGTTCGAGCCCAGCATCGGGCTCTGTGCTGACAGCTCAGAGCCTGGAGCCTGCTTCAGATTCTGTTGTCTCCCTCTCTCTCTCTCTGACCCTCCCCTGCTCTCGCTCGCGCGCGAGCTCTCTCTCTCTCTCTCTCAAAAAAAAAAAATAAATAAATTTTAAAAAAGGAACATCTGCATTATTCTAGAACAAATTCATCAGAAAACAAACTGAGGGGTGCTGGAGGAGAGGTGGAAGGGGGATGGGCTAAATGGGTGATGGGCTTAGTTAAGGAGGGCACTTGTTGGGATGAGCACTGGGTATTATATGTAAATGATGAATCACTAAATTCCACTCTTGAAACCATTATTACACTATATGTTAACCAGCTTGGATTTAAATAAAATTAAAAAATAGGGGCACTGGGGTAGCTCAGTTAAGCATTCATTTCAGTTCAGGTCATGATCTCGTAGTTTGTGGGTTCGAGCCCTCCGACGGGCTCTGTGCTGATAGCCTCTGCTGAGGGAGCCTGCTTTGGTTTCTGTGTCTCCATCTCTCTCTGCCCCTCCCCCACTCATTCTCTGTCTCTCTCTCTCTCAAAAATAAATTAAATTTAAAAAATAAAAGTAAATAATCATAGTATAAAAAATGAAAATGAATGCATATTTTAAAACCTAGCATATAGGAGACATTTAGTAAATATTTGTTGAGTGTATAAATCTTGTATTAAATTCAGTGAAATTGGAAACTAATGGAACTATACCTACTAACAGCAATCAGAGGCTTTCCTCTTTCCTTGCTTTCTTCTGGTGTCCATAGCAGTGCATGGTGATATTAATGTGCTGCAGCTAGATGTGTGGTTGGAGTCATTGCCTACAATCAGCTGTGAATAGATCATTTGTGTGTCCCTCAAATGTGTATAGACACTTCCTCTCTAGGTCTATATACAGGCCTGGCACATTTTTCAGCTAATGTGCTGAATTGTCTGTATCCTTGGATTGGCACCTTCTCGACAATTTTTCTTCTGCTCTGCTTTAAACGTACCGTTGTGAGAAATATGGCGAGAAATGTTTCTTGAGAAACATTATACTTATTATAAAGGGCAATGAGTCATTCTTGGTCTTTAATTTTGACAACCATCTACAACTGGGTAAGCAAAATTGTACCTGCAGACTTCAGTATGCCCGTATAATATTAAAAAAAAAAAAAAAAAAACGGGGTGGCTCAGTTAAGTGTCCAACTCTTGGTTTCAGCTCAAGTCATGATCTCACAGTTCATGAGTTTGATCCCTGTGTCGGGCTCTGTGCTGACAGCATGGAGCCTGCTTGAGATTCTCTGTCTCCCTCTCTCTCTCTCTCTGCCCCTCACCCACTCACTCTCTATCTCTTTCTGTCAAAACTAATAAATAAACATTAAAAAAGATATGTAATTGATATGTGGGTCATCAAAAGATGTGCATTTTAGTCACATTTTCAGCAAATTCTTGAAAATCACCATGCCAGGTAACAATATGTTTTATTTCCATATGAAGAAGGTAGTTGTTACTCCTTTTAAACCTTTTCCCCATCAAAACCAGAATTTTAAAATTGTTAGGTCACAGCAAGTTTGAGGAGATGGAATAAATAAGATGAAAAGTGAAGTGGAAGTTTAAATGTATCCATTTGTTTCATTAACCTTTTCTTCTCTATAGACTTGTTCATTCCCATAGAGACTGTAAAAATTTCAAAGTAGCTGTTTGAAACACTTTTTGAAATTTCAATTTCAAAAAGTGTTTATAAATTGCCTTGTAATATTTACTGTTTACTAGAGAGTACAAGGAATGCAGAAAAAAATAGAAGGAACAAGGAAAACAATATATTCGCTAGTTTTATATAAAATGTTCAGTTTTTGAATAGGAAAGTAACACTTTTTAAAACTTTTATAAATTAGGAAATATGTGAAGAGTCCCCTTTAAATATTCTGATCAAGGGGCACCTGGGTGGGTCAGTTGTTTAAGCACCCAACTCTTGATTTCGGTTCAAGTCATGATCTCAGGGGCATGAGATCCAGTCCCCTGTCAGGCTCAGCAGGGAGCCTACTTGCTTAGAATTCTCTCTCTCTCTCCCTCTCTCTCCCTCTCTCTCTCTCTCTCCCTCTCTCTCCCTCTCTCTCTCTCTCTCTCTCTCTCTCTCTCTCTCTCTCTCTCTCTCCCTCTCTCTCTCTCTCCCTCTCTCTCCCTCTCTCTCTCTCTCTCTCTCTCTCTCCCTCTCTGTCTCTCTCTCTCTCTCTCTCTCTCTCTCTCTCCCTCTCTCTCTCTCTCTCTCCCTCTCTCCTCCCTCTCTCCTCCCTCTCTCCCCTAACCCCCAAAATAAATAAACTTAAAAACCTAAATGTTCTGATCAACATGAAGTAAAAATGTTCTGACCAAAGTGATTAATTACTTAATTACTATTAACACTAACCAATACCTTTGTTTATATACTTCTTCTGAGTTTACAAAGCACCGAGAGTTCACAAAACCCCCATCAAATCAACCTTCACTTTAACTCTTAGATACATGGCAAGTCATAGCCTTATTTTACAAATGACAAAACTGAAGCTGGCAGAGGACAAATGACCTTTTCACAGCCACCCCATTAAAAAGTGGCAAGTGAGATTATAACTCAGATTATGCTCAATCTTGCTCTGGTTTTAGGACAATCTCATGCACATCCTAATTAGCGTATGCTCTGGTTAAGGTGTTCAAGTGATAGTTTGTACAGTTACAAATCCATGTTTCTCTCCATCTCACATTAAAACATCATCTACGTGACATTTTATAGTATTTATCATATTATTTTGGAATCAGAAAGGGAGAATTCTTAGAACATCCAAACTGTGGTCTCATTTACAGCTTTTCCATGAAAAAAAACAAAAGGTATTAACCCCATATGACTAAGACGTAAACCCCTTATGTGATAAAGTTTCAAACAGCTTTCAAATAACCTTGATAGTTATAAAAATCATAGTATTTTGGAGCAAATTTCCTGAAATTTCTATTTCAGGAAAATTTCCTGAAGGGAATCTTCTTAGCACTGGACAATTACAAACTAATGGTTAGAGATAGAAATGGGAGAAGATGGAAGGAGTAATGAGATGACCTAGAAGAAGCTTCTTTTACTTATTAGTTCAAGAAGAAGGCAGGCTTCAAACTAGGTTCTTGGCAGGAAAAGAGATAAATACCCTGTAATTCCCATGATGCTGTTGTGACATTGGCTACCATATCTGTATTACAACAAATGCAATATGTCAAAGCTACACGGTGCGCTGTTTGAAGTCGATGGAATAATTGTCTAACATGGAAAAGAAATCTGTTTAAAAATTCTTAACACACAAAAAATTTTTTATCACTACTTTCTCCCTTCCCCCATCATATCTTCACACAATGACAGGTGCTGAGTTACACAGTAGTTACAATTTCATCTGAGGTCAGATTATCATTCTGGGGCGCTGGTTACAAAGAATTGAGCCATGGTGGAGATGGCATGAAGCAAACACAGTGTGGCACTTTATCACGATCAGCCCAAATGGAAGTTTCCCACTTTTCCCTTGATCTGTACCTGGTTGAGACACTGTCTGGCACATGGCTAACACTGAACAAATGGTAGCAGTTATGGTTATTACCAACTCTTCCTAAAGGAGAGTTTTGTCAGTTCAGCACATCACACAGTTTCTTTAACTCATCTACAGTCCCCTACTTTGTGACACCTTCAGTTTCGTATACCCTGGAAATGAATCCTTTCAGAACTAGACCAAGGCACATGGCAAATAGAAAAATGCTGTTCTGGCAGTTAAGTAGAAAGATTGGTGACACAGTTCACCTTATAAAGCTTACAGACAATTGACAGAAGATTTGCTAGCTTAGAAAGGATTACTAGCCAAATCTTAAATCTCTAACATTATTTCTCTAAATACCTTAGAGATTTTATTATTTAACTTTAGCTACTATTTAGCACAGGTCTTTATATCACAACATTATAAAGTACTTAAAACTACGCATTTTCTGCTAAAAACATAATATTCTTTAATTTCTCTAACAACAAGCTCTCTCTAGTTCACATGGCATATATGCAGGAAATGAGGGATCTAGGTTTTCAATGCCTTATGTCTGATGCCATGTTAGTTCAGCATTTCCCATATTAGCTTGCTGTAGGATTGAAACGGTGATCCATTTTCAAATTATTTTTGAGAATGGTTTCTTGAAGCAAAACACATTTTTTTTGTTTTATAAATTTTTTTTAATGTTTATTTCTGAGAGTGGGGGGAAGCACAAAGAGAGAGGCACAGAATCTGAAGCAGGCTCCAGGCTCTGAGCTGTAGCACAGAGTGTGGCACAGGGCTTGAACTCATCAACCGCGAGGTCATGACCTGAGCCAAAGTCAGACGCTTAACCAACTGAGCCACCCAGACAGCCAAAACATGTTTCTTCACTCCAGTATTTCTTAAATTCTTGGCTAGACAAATATACATATGTCACAAATTTCCTACATTTGCTACAGAGCATGTAGCATTTGCCAAACACATTTACCTGTGGAATATATTTTTTAGGCCCATTTAGTACTATCTACCTAAACAAACAAACAACAAAAAACAGTTGAGGAAGACTGCCATAGCTAATAGTATTTTTTTGTGAATTTTTGTGAGTGAATCCCAGTTCAAATATAGAAATACTTCAACCAGCCAATCAATATTAATAAGGATACAACTCAGAGGAAAATGCATTTTAATGTTTGTTAATTATTAGATTATATTATTAGATCAAATAAGATCTATAAAAGCTTGTGAATAGTTTTATTAGGTTTTAATTTCTTCTAGAAAGACCATAAAATTGCTACTGCATATTTCATATTATCCAATATATGTAATGATTTACAAAATATAAATATTTTGTTTTTAAAATTATTAAATAAATGGGGTTTGATATATTTAAAATATCTTTTAATTTGGAAAAAAACCTGAATTATGGATGAGATGCAGAATAAAGAAATGAAAATGATACATTAGGATACATAATGATACATTATAGCCCATTCAACATTCACTGTTTCTTGCTTACCTGTAAAAGTTTTTAAAATGAACAATGAGGAATTCAATTAGTATATAATTCTCCCCAAAACTGAAAAATAAAATATAATAAAAGTGATCTTTGTGTAAAAGTGAACATGTGTCAGTATGAACTGGGGGTTATTATATGTAAGGCAATATATAATCTTCATACATTTTCCACTGGAAAGATAAGAATTAAGGGAGTGGTTTTAATGAGACGATTTTACAGCTTATTTTATTTATTTTTGAGAGCAAGAGAATGAGCAGGGGAGGAGGAGAAGAGAGAGAGAATGAGAGAGAATGAGAATCAATCCAAAAGCAGGCTCCAGGCTCTGAGCTGTCAGCCACAGAGCCTGGCTGGGAGCTTGAACTCATTAACTGTGAGATCATGACCTGAGCCAAAGTCGGATGATTAACCAACTGAGCCACCCAGGCGCCCCAACAGCTTATGTTGTTAAAGTTTGTTTTTGAGAGAGAAAGAGTGAGCATGTGTGAGCAAGGGATGGGCAGTGAGAGAGGGAGAGAGAGAATCCCAAGGAGGAGAATCCCAAGTACTCTGTGCAGAGCCTTATGTGGGGCTCAAACTCACTACTCTGAGATCATGATCTGAGCTGAAATCAAGAGTCAGTTGCTTAACCACCTGAGTCGCCCAGCCATCTCGAGATGTTTTAGAGTTTAAAAAGACATAGAAAGATTGGTAGTGAAGAATTCATAGATTAAAAATTAGAAAATCTAACAACAAAAGTTTGTCAGAATTAATTAGCTTTGGGAACAGTAAATGAGGGTAGACATGACTATCGTCAGGATGATGCTAACATTTACTCATTCTGAATGGTAAGAAACTATTAATATACCCATCACCAACATAAGAAGAATATAGTTTGGGAATATTTTTGGTATTTTAGATAGAGAAGAGCACTATGAATTCTTGTTTAATAGAAATCTTATGATATAAATGGTAATTATTTTTTGCAGTGATATTCTATATAATCTCTTTCTGAAAGAATATATATAAATATACACATGATCTGGGGTGCCTGTGTGGCTCAGTCAGTTAAGCATCTGACTTTGGCTCAGGTCATGATCTCATGGTTCGTGGATTCGAGCCCTGCGTCGGGCTCTGTGCTGACAGCTAGCTCAGAGCCTGGAGACTGTCTTCCGATTCTGTGTCTCCCTCTCTCTCTGACCCTCCCCTGCTCACACTCTCTCTCTCTCTCTCTCTCTCTCTCTCTCTCTCTCTCTCTCTCTCTCTCTCAAAAATAAGTAAGACATAAAAAAGATTTAAAATAAATAAATATATACATAATCTATGTTATATATACATATATATAATACATTCAAAAGAAATGAAAATCTATGCAAGGTGCTACTCCAAAAAATTTTTAGGAGTCTGCACAAGTGAGGGTGTTCATTAATCTTACTAACAATGCGACCAACCCAAGTTTTAAATGATCAGTTTAACAGTGGAACATTTGGTGAAGCAGAGGAGAAGACGAAATATGGTAAAGAGGAACAAGAATGTCAGTGACCACCTTTAGTGTGTGTTTTGCAGTACAGGGCAATGAACGTGTATGGGTTCAGCATCATACAGATTTGATTTCTAATTCTGCTTTATTCACTTATTCATTGTCATTTTTATTTATTTTTCTTAAGTTTCTATTTAAATTCCAGTTAATTACCTTACAACATGATATTAGTTTCAGGAGAAGAATTCAGTGATTTATCACTTATATACGATACCCAGTATTCTTCACAACAAGTGCCTCCTTAATATCCATCACCCATCTTCCACCCACCTCCTCAGTCTGTTCTCTGTAGGTGTTTGTTTTATGGTTTGTCTCATTTTCTTTTCCCGTGTTCATTTGTTTAGTTTCTTAAATTCCACATATGAGTGAAATCATATGGTATTTGGTATATGTCTTTCTCTGACTGACTTGTTTTCTTTAGCATGATACACTCTGGCCCCATTCACGTCATTGTAAATGGCAAGATTTCATTCTTCTTGTTGGCTTGGTAATATTCCGTTTGTGTGTGTGTGTGTGTGTGTGTGTGATTTGTAAATATCTTCTCTTATTCTGAATGTTACGTTTTAGTTTTGTTGATTGTTTCCTGTGTTGTGCAGAAGCTTTTTTATCTTGATGAAATCTCAGCAATTCATTTTTGCTTTTGTTTCCCTTGCCTCTAGAAACATATCTAGTAAGAAGTTTGTTCCACCCTTGTTACAGATGTTGCTGCCTGTATTCTCCTCTAGGATTTTGATGGGTTCCTTTTTCACATTTAAGTCCTTCATCCATTTTGAATTTGTGTACAGGGTCATCCAGCTTTATTCTTTTGCATGTTGCTGTCCCAACATCAACACCGTTTGTTGCAGAGATTGTCTTTTTTTTCCCATTGGATATTCTTTCCTGTTTTGTAAAAGATTATTTGACCATATTCACTTATTCATAATTATTTTAGAAGGAAGCATGGTCATCATGAGCTACCACTTCTTCATACACAAAAAGTGGGTAGTGATACATTGGAAGAATTAAATTGGAATTACATTGGAAGAATTATTGGAAGAACTAAATATACAGTAGGTGAAGTTCTGGTTACTGATAGCACTGTTTATGGACAGTCTATGTTTTAAAATTAATTTTGGAGATAAGTTAATGGAGACTTCGCAAACCACAAGATGTGCAAATAGAAAAGGAGCATGAGATCTGAATCCAGCTCTCCTGACTTAAAATTTGGTCCCTAACTACTACACTAGAGCAACTTCTTCCCATCTTTCACAGTTCATCCCAGTTTTGTATTTCCTTTGTTGAGAATTTATCATGCTTTAACCTGTCTTTTTATATTTTTATATATTACCTTTACTTACAAATTATAAGCTTTTTAAAAGCTCATGCATATTTATATCTTTCATTTTATTGCAAAAATGATTTAAATATCATAGATGTTCCAAAATGCCTATTGAATGAATAAATTAATGAAGTAGAAAAGAATGGCTGCAATAATTATATTCCCTTTCAATGGATCCAAGAACTCACCTAATTCTAAATTCTTCTTTGGTGAATGCTACACTGATATGAGGTTGCAGTGTTTAGAAATTATTATAAATATTCCAACTTTGCCTCCCGGCAAACCTTACTGAGATATGCAATCATAATGCTAATTTGAACTTTACATTTAATGCTTCTTAATAATTTTATCATCATTGATACTGGCACTAATTTTCTACAGTACTTGATAGTTTAAAACTATTGTGATTATAGAATAAAAAAACAGAAAAAATTCAGTTCCATATTTTTAGGAATAGCTCATGCAGTGAGTTAATAAAATGCTGAAAAGTACACTAAATGCCACTTTGAAACAAAAATAAAAGGATTCCTCTGTGGACACATTTTGTACATTTTAAGGTCTAATTGAGATATGTAAAGTTTATCATTAAATTGCAGTAAGAAGAAAAAGTCTTCCCTGGTTAATAAATAGATTACTTTTCTAAGGGAGTTTGATATCATAATGTGGTCTTATGCTAGGAAAGAGAGATGTTATGTTTCAAATAACAGTGTTGAGAAACAAACATTAGAATCTTGGAGAACTATTTTAAATAAAGGAAAGAAAACAAAGTTTGCTCCTGATTTTTTCAGAGTTGCAAAATCCAAGGAAAGGACTCTGGGCTGATCATTTCTGTAACCTACAATCTAAGGCTGATGGGCAGCAGCTGAGTGATTACTGTGAAGCGATGACACCAAATGAAATGGAGACATCTGAAAATACTCTAGCTCACACCACAAAATGGTGGCATATGTAAATTCTACTGGAGTCTTTGAAAGCTTATGATTAAGTGCTCAAACAGCACAGTAGCAAATGTTTTTCTCTCCTATAGTCCATGTTGAAATCTTCACGTCAATTAGTGTAAGGGCAAATGTCACATATGGGTTTAAGTGGAAATTTCTAAGGGATATAAAATACAGATCCTGTATTTCATTGAAAATAGTTGAAGAGAAGTACAGGGGAAGAAATCACCCTGCATGGAGATTGTTAAGACAATATCAATAGCTCTTTGGGGGACCTTATTAATTTAATTTTATCCAGGCTCATGTATAACACCTGGCATTTTTGTGAAACTGCAGCCCTAACAATGTAGAACCAATCAGAATACGTAGGTGATATATCCTGTTGGGGAGATCAAGGAAGGTTAACAGATTTGGTCATAACCAAACTCTCACTAAGGGAACCAATCAGTGTACATATAATCAGTTTTTCCTCTAGTTGCCTTCATTATTCTTATATATCCCTATGTGTGTTTAAGTTCCTTCAAATACAGAAAGTATTCAACAATTGGTCTGTTTTTAACTAGTCCTTTTCATTTTTAGCAGAAATAACAACTCATAGGTCCTCATGAAAGATATTAACAACCCATGACCGTCAGAATCAAGGAGATTTATTTAATACATAGACAAGTATTGTATCTTCAACAAAATGCTCTATATTAGGAATTGTGTGGATCTGAATGACATATAATATGAGGTTTGTAAGTGTAAAGTGCTTGTAATTTAGTTGGGTATATAAGATAAAATGAGTCTTCCATCTACCAGCTCTAGTCAATTATCTTATATACTTATGCCTTTTATTCATTTTATCAGGAAGTGCTCTTGGCATGACCCCCAAAATCTATTTCAATCTTTTCATACCTTTGCAAACACTCTGCTCTGTTTCCATCATTGTCTCCAGGAATGATGCCAAAGCTTTCTAAAAGGTGTCTATGTTGGCTGTCCCCCTCTTCTTTGCACCCCTCTTCCACCTAATCCAGCCTCTGAAAACAGGATGGGTAAATTTTACAAGCTAAATTCTTCCTCTGCTGAAAATCTATCAGTGATTTTCTACCAAACTTGTAATAAACCCAAACTCCTAGCCATGATCTTTATAGCTTTAAATAAGTTGACCTCTTCCTATCTATTCGACCTCACTTCATACCACTTTTACTTTCTGTCAGTGTATGAATCATATAAGCCTTCTTTCTGGTTCTTAATCCAATGTATTTACAATGCCTCTAGGATCTTGATATTAGCTATATGCTTTAACTAGAATACTCTTGATGCGTACTTATGTCTCCTTCATATATACCTCACTTTAAACATTTTCTCCTTAGGTAAACTATATTATTTAAATGTTGTTGTGTAACAATTTATACAATAACTTCATCACTTAAAACAACAAACATTTATTAGATCACAGTTTCTATGGGTCATAAATGGCTCAGAGTGGCTCAGTTGAGTGCCTCTGGCTCAGGGTCTCTCAGAGTAGATCACCAGGGCTACCTTTCAGTCCAGAGCTTGACTAGGGGAGGATTCACTTCCAGTCTCACTCATGTGGCTATCTTATTTCTTCTGCTGTATTCTAGTCACCTAGTTGATAAGTCTAACCCATACTCAAAGAGAAGTTTTTATAGAAGAGTGGAACACCAGAAAATGATGTTTGTTTGGGGCCAACTTAGAAGCTGCCTACATCATTCTGTTTTAAGGCCCTCAAAGATTCATATCCCACCACATACAAAACACACCCCCTCCCAAGGTTTCCAAAAGTCTATCACAGCAAGAGTTCAAAAATCTAAAATCCCATCATTTAAATCTGGGTAATTGTGGATGAAACTCCTAAAGAACAGTTATTTGAGTTTGGTACCTCTTCATCTGTGGAACCATGAAACTAAACGGACAGTATATACTCTCTCTGCACATGCACGTACAATACAATACAATATGATACAATAAAATACAATACAATATTGGGACAAACACAGGATATCTGCTATGGATATCATGTTCAAAATGAGGCACAAAGAAGTCACTGGTCCATAATAATTCCGGAATCCAGTCAGGTAAATGTTGGAAGTTCTTTGATTAGTTTTCAAAGATGGAAAATAATTCTTTAGCTTCTCAGCACCACAGTCTGAGCTCCTGGTTCTACAATCTGAGTATTTGTTCTTTTTCATAAAAGGTAGAAATTTATTTGCAATTTAGTATGTTTCTCAACCTCCCTCCTGCCAGTATATTTGCTTCTTTATATTTTATCCTTTTATGTCTCCTTCACTCCACTAATAGTATTTCTGCTGATTTAATTCTTTTGTGTATGGGGAGGGAGGGTTTCATCTTTAAAAAAATTAATTCCAGTAATTAACATACTGGAACATACTGTTTTATTAGTTTCAGGTGTACAATATAGTGATTTAACAATCCTATACATTACTTAGTGCTCATCATGATAAGTGTGCTCTTAATCCCCGTCACCTATTTCATCCATTCTCCCCCTCCTGCACCCCACCCCCCGCCTCTGGAAACCATCCATTTGTTCTCTATAGTTAAGAGCCTGGTTTTTGGTTTGTCTCTTTTTTCTTTGTTCGTGTGTTTCTTAAATTTTGCATATAAGTGAAATCATATGGTATTTGTCTTTCTCTGACTGACTTATTTCACTTAGCGTTATCTAAAACCATCCATGTTGCTGCCGATGGCAAGAGTTCATTCTTTTTTTATGGCCCAGTAATATTCCAGTATATACATACCACATCTTTTTTATCCATTCATCTATTGATGGACCCTTGGGTAGCATCGATAGACTGGCTGTTGTAAATAATGCTGCAACAAACATATAGGTGTACACATCTTTTCAAATTAGAGATTTTGTATTCCTTGAGTAAATACCAAGTAGTGGAATTACTGGATCATATGGTAATTCTATTTTTAACTTTTTGAGGGACCTCCATACTGTTTTCCACAGTGGCTGCACCATTTACATTCCTGCCATTGATGCATGAGATCCCATTTCTCTGCATCCTTGCTGACATTTGTTGTTTCTTGTGGTTTTGATTTTAGCCTTTCTGACAACTGTGAGGTGATCATTGTGGTTTTGATTTGCATTTCCCTGATGATGAGTGATGTGGAACATCTTTTCATGTATCTGTTGGCCATCTCTATGTCTTCTTTGGAGAAATGTCTGTTCATGTTTTCTGCCTATTTTTAATTGGATTATTTGGGCTCTTTTGCATTGTAGAAGTTCTTTATTTTTGAAACTAACCCTTTATAATATATGTTATTTGCAAATATATTCTCATTCACTAGGTTACCTTTTGGTTTCATTGGTTTCCTTGTCTGTGCAGGTTTTATTTTGATGTAGTCCCAATAGTTTATGCTCGCTTGTTTCCCTTGCCTCAGGAGACCTATCTGGAAAAATGTTGTTACAGTTGATGTCAGAGAAATTGCTATCTGTGCTCTCTTCTAGGATTTTTATGGTTTCAGGTCTCATGTTTAAGTCTTTAATTCATTTTGAGTTTATTTTTGTGTATGGTATAAGAAAGTGGCCTATTTTTATTCTTTTGCATTCCCAATACCATTTGTCGAAGAGACTGTCTTTTTCCTCATTGCATACTCTTGCCCTTTTTTTGCCAAAGATTAATTGATCATGCAATTGTGGGTTCATTTCTGGGCTTTCTATTCTGCCGGTCTATGCATATATTTTTGTGCCAGTACCATACTGTTTTGATGATTACAGATTTGTAGTATATCTTGAAATCTGGGATTTTGATACCTCCGTTTGTTTTTCTGTTTCAAGATTGCTTTGGCTATTTGGGGTATTTTGTTTTTCCATACAAATTTTAGAATTGTTTGAGTACTGTAAAATAAGTTGCTATTTCAATAGGGATTGCATTAAATCTGTAGATTGCTTTTGCATAGTACAGACATTTTAACAATATTAATTCTCCAACACATGAGCATGGAATATCTTTCCATTTGTGTCGTCTTCCATTTCTTTTATCAGTGTTTTTTTATCATTTTCTAAATATAAGGCTTTTACCTCCTTGGTTAAGTTCATTCCTAGGTATTTTATTATTTTTGATATAATTGTAAATTAGACAGTTTTCTTGATTTCTCTTTCTGCTACTTGATGATTAGTGTATAGAGATGGAACATATTTCTGTATATTGATTTTGTGTTCTGTGACCTTACTGAATTCATTTATCAGTTCCAGTAGTTTTTGGTGGTCTTTAGGATTTTCTATATATACTATCATGTTATCTGCAAATCATGTAAGTTCAATCTGGATATCAATTTGGTTACCTTATCCTTGTCTGTCTGCTGTGGCTATGTTGAATACAAGTGATAAGAGTGGATATCCTTGTCTTATTTCCGATCTTAGGAGTACTCACCATTGAGTATGCTGTTAGCTGTAAGGTTTTCATATATGCCTTGATTATGTACTGATATTATCTCTAAAACTGCTATTTTGATTTTTTCTATCATAAATGGATGTCATACTCTGTCAAGCACTTTTTCTGCATCTGTTAAAATGATCATATGGTTTTTATTCTTTCTCTTGTTGATGTGATGTATCACATTGATTTGTGAATATTGAATCACCCTTGCTTCATAGGAATAGATCCCACTTGCTCACTGTGAATGATTTTTTTTAAATGCATTGTTAAATTCAGTGCTGATATTTTGTTGATTTTTTTTTAATTTAAAAACGTTTTAATGTATATTTTTGAGAGAGAGAGAGAGAGAGAGAGAGAGAGAGAGAGAGAGAGAGAGAGCGAGAGCGCAAGCAGTGGAGGAACAGAGAGAGAGAGGAAGACACAGCATCTGAAGCAGCCTCCAGGCTCTGAGCTGTCAGTACAGAGCCCAATGCGGGGCTCAAACTCACAAACTGTGAGATCATGACTTGAGCCAAAGTCAGACACTTACCTGAGTGAGCCACCCAGGCCCCCCTTTTGTTCAGGATTTTTGTGTCTGTGTCATCAGAGATAGTGGCTTATTTGTTTTTTGTTTTTGTTTTCGATTTTTGTATTGTCCTTATCTGGCTTTGTTTCAGGGTAATACTGGCCTCAGTATAAATTTGGAAGGTTTCCTTTGTCATTTGGAATAGTTTGAGAAGAACAGGTATTAACTTTTCTTTACATACTTGGTAGAATTCACCTATGAAGCCATCTGGTTCTGGACTTTGGTTGGTTGAAAGTTTTTTGATTACTGATTCAATTTCATTGCTGGTATCATTCTGTTCAAATTTCCTGTTTCTTGATTCACTTTTGGGAGGTTATAATTTTTCATAATATTTTCTTCTAATAGTTTATATTTCTTTGGTGTCAGTTATTTTATCTCTTCTTTCATTTCATTTTTTTAAATTTTTTAATCTCAAGTTAGTTAATATACAGTGTAGTCTTGGCTTTAGGAGTAGAATCCAGTGATTCATCATTTATGTATAACACCCAGTGCTCATCCCAATAAGTTCCCTCCTTAATGCCTGTCACCCATTTACCCCACCCCACCTCCATCAACCCTCAGTTCCTTCTCTGAATTTAAGTTTCTTATGGTTTGCCTCCCTCTCTGTTTTGCCTAACATGGATGGAACTGGAGGGTATTATGTTAAGAGAAATAAGTGAGAGAAAGATACCATATGATTTCACTCTTATGTGGAATTTGAGAAACTTAACAGATGAAGATAGGGGAAGGGAAGGAATAAGATAAAAAAATAGAGAGGGAGGAAATCCTATTTCATTTCTGATTTTATTTGAGTCTTTTTTGTCTCTCTTATTTTTATAACTGACTAAAGTTTTCTCAATTTTGTTGATTTTTTTTTTTCAAGGAACCAGCTCCTAATTTCATTGGTCTCTTTTATTTTTTAGTTTATATTTCATTTGTTTCTGCTCTGATCTGTATTGTTTCCTTCCTTGTACCGGTTTTGGGGTTTTTTTTTTTTTTTGTTCTTTTTCTAGCTCCTTTAGGTGTAAGGTTAGGTTATTTATTTGAAATATTTCTTCTTGCGGTAGGTCTGTATTCCTATAAACTTCCTTTTTAGTACAGCTTTTGCTGTATCCCAAAGTGTTTGCACTATTGCATTTTCATTTTCTTTTATCTCCATGTATTGTATTTCTGCTTTGATTCCTTGGTTGGCCCATTCATTATTGTATTTCTGCTTTGATTCCTTGGTTGGCCCATTCATTGTTTAGCAGTATGTTATTTCCAGATTTTTTTTCTTGCGATTGATTTCTCGTTTCATGTTGTTGTGGTTGGACAATATGTATGGTAGGACTTTAATCTGTTTGAATTTGAGATTTGTTTGGACTAATATGTGAGCTATTCTGGAGAATGTTCCATATGCAATTGAATGGAATATAGATTCTGCTATTTTAGGATGGAATGTTCTGAATATATCTGTAAATCCATCTAGTCCAATATGTCATTCAAAGCCATTCTTTTCTTATTGAATATCTATTTAGGTGATTTATCCATTGCAAGTGGAGAGTTAAAGTCCTTTACTATAATTATATTACAATTGATTAATTATGTTTGTTATAAGCTGCTTTATATATTTGAGTGCTCTAATGTTGAGTAGATAAATAACAATTGTAAATTGTTTATTTTTTATTTTGTGGTATGATTATGTAGTATCTTTCTTTGTCTCTTGTTACAGTCTTTGTTTAAAGTCTATTTTGTCTAATATAAGTATTGCTACCTCAGCTTTCTTTTCATTTTCATTTCCATGGTAAATGCTTTTTCAGCCCTTCACTTTCAATCTGCATGTGTCTTTTAGGTCTGAAATGAATCTCTTGTAGACAGCATGTAGATGGTCTTGCTTTTTATCCATTCTGTCACACTATATCTTCTGAGTGGAGCATAGTCCATTTATATTCAAAGCAATTACTGATATGTATGTATTTATTGCCATTTTGTTATTTGTATTATGGTTGTCTTTGTAGTTCTTCTCTGTACCTTTCTTCTCCTGCTCTCTTCTCTCACAGTTTCCTGACTTTCTTGAGTGATATACTTGGATTCCTTTCTCTTTATTTTTTGCGTATCTATTACTGGTTTTTGATTTGTGGTTACCATTAGGTTTATAAATAACATCTTCTGCATATAGCAGTCTATATTAAGTTGATGGTCACTTAAGTTTGAACCCATTCTAAAAGCACTAAATTTTTGCTCCTCCCCCACCATGTTTTAAGCATATGGTGTCATGCTTTACATTCTTTTTTATTTTGTGAATCTCTTGACTGATTTTTATAGATGTACTTAATTTTACTGCTTTTGTGCTTCCTGCGTTCCTTACTTCTGCTTATGATCTTTTCTTTCCACTCAAAGAGTCCCCTTTACCATTTCTTATAGGATTGGTTTGGTGGTGATGAATTCCTTTAACTTTTGTCTGTCTGGGAAACTCTTTATATCTTCTATTCTGAATGGTAGCCTTGCTAGATAGAGTATTCTAGGTTGCAGATTTTTTGTTTTTCTTTCAGTACTTTGCTGATTTGATTCTTTCAAAACCTGTGGGCTGCCTGTAAATCTCACTGGAGTTTAGTCTGAAGCCACATATGCGGAACTCTTCTGGACATCCCTTCCCTACCTCCAAGTCTTCCTGAGATGACTGCTGGACAACACTCTTCAATTTCGTAAAGACCCTATTGCTTAATTCATTCTGTGAGGCACATCTCGAATCTCATGTGACTGACTAGGAAGCTGTGACAAAATCTTTGATTTTGCACAGTTATTAACACCACCACCACCAAGTTTCATAGTCACACCACCATCTTCTTTTCTAGACAATGCTTTTCAGACACTATCCTGGGTTTATTTTTTTCAGAGGCATTTATTTATTTGTATTATTATTTGATGTGTGGAGAGGCCAAGAATTCTCAAACCATCAAGCGCTGATTCTTTTTGTTTACCAGTCTTACCTTCTTTTTATCTCTCTCATCTTGCATTTTATATAAGCAGCAAGAAGACACATCTTACATAGCACCTTAGAACAAGAAACAATGAAATAGATTCCATCTAGTCTAGATCCACCCCTGGATCAAGAATCCAGGGGCAGCTAACTGGGTGACTGTCTCTGTGTCTCTCATGACTACAGTTCTCATAGGTTGTTGGCCAGAAACATGACTTTCTTGCCATGTGCACTCCCCTGAGAGTAAACCCTAGACAGAACCATAGTCTTTTTGTAACCTAATGTTAGAAGTCCTATCTCATCACTTTTGTTGTATTCTTTATTAGACATGAATCAGTAAGTCCAGTCCTCATTTCAGGAGGGATATTCATATATGAAGGGTGTGAAGAGTAGGAGGTGGTGGTCACTGGAGGACATCTGAGTGGCTACTCACTACAGGGATAAGCTGTGACAACCTTATGTGAAGAAATCACTGTCATTCCCCGTATTATTTTATGTTAATTCTCTCTATGTTTTTTCTGATCTCCTTCATTTTTTAAAAATTTATGTCTGCACTCATTGTCACAAATTAGAGTTGTAGCACAGGCTAAGACTACAAAAATAGACAAAAGCAAGTTAATGCAAAACTTTATAAAGGACGCCAAGGGGAATAATAAATGAGATCTGCATTATAGGCTCAAAAGTAGGGCTAGTAACAAACCCAATGTAGCTTAGAGCCAACACCCATTAAAGATAAGGTTTGACATAAAAGATAGGAATTAATTCATCCTTCATGAATGTGGCTATCTAGATTTTGGAAGGCATAGAGGTAGGAGAAAATTTTATATGGAGCAAATAATATGACAAAAGTTCAGAGAAGAAAATGTCTATTCTAGGAATTGTAAAGAGTTTGACAGAAGCAGGGAGAATATTGAGAGACAAGATGCTTAAATAAAAAATTGAGGCAGCAAGTTTTAATAGAAAGTTAGGATGGGGTGCCTGAGTGGCTCAGTTGGTTAAGCATCTGACTTTGACTCAGGTCATGATCTCGTGGTTTGTAAGTTCGAGCCCCGCATCAGGCTCTGTTTGGATCCTGGAACCTGCTTTAGATTTTGTGTCTCCCTCTCTCTCTCTCTCTGCCCCTTCCTTGTGCTCTCTGTCTCTCTGTCTCTCTGTCTCTGTCTCTCTCTCTCTCTCAAAAAAAAAAAAAACAATAAAAAAATAGAGTGTTAGGATGAATTTTTGACAATTCATGATTAGTCCATCTGTTCTCTTTAAAGCTACTCTACCAAGTTGACTCCAAATATGAACTGGGACTTTATGAAGTAGCCTGTGGGGTTTATCCAGTGTGGTCTACCTTTATGAAGTGTAGCCTAGGGAGTTTACAGGTATTAGGAAAAGACTCTCAAACACAATAAAAGAAGAAAGCATATTATTTCAAGTAACTGTAGAGCACCTTATGAATTTTGGAAAGTATGGACAGATAATCATGCTTAAAACCATGGGAAGGGAGGGACGCCTGGGTGGCTCAGTTGGTTGAGCGTCTGACTTTGGCTCAGGTCATGATCTCACTCCTAGTGGGTTCGAGCTCCGCATCAGGCTCTGAGCTGTCAGCACAGAGCCTGGAGCCTGCTTCAGATTCTGTGTCTTCTCCTCTGTCCCTCCCCTGATCATGCTCTGTCTCCCTCTGTTTCTCAATAATAAATAAATGTTAAAAATTTAAAAAAAAAATGGGAAGGGAGCAAACCTTTAGGCAGAGCTCCGTTTCCCACCCAAGAGGAGCTGTATACAACATGTTCCCAACAATGCAACATTCCCTTCATTTGTTAGCACTAAGATATCAGCACACATTTGTCAAATGTAATTTTGTTATGCCTCTAGTTTTGTAATTAACTCCTCAGTGTGACTGAAACAATCCCGTCTGGTACTTATGATTTAGTCTGACATGTGCTGTGGCATGCAGGATTAATCGTAGCCTTTGTGTTTAATATGGGGGGAGGGGCGGGGAGAGCAGACCACTGTAAATTACCCTGTAGATTTCTGTGTACTCATACCACTGGACTTAATGGTAGCTCTTTCTCCTTTCTATGGCCCACCATACTTGTCATTATAACAATTTTTCATGAGAAACTGGGATTATAAAGTTTATGCTTTTATAATCTCTTAAATTGCTTTAAACTTAACATTTTTTATTCTGTGGAGTAAAAAAAAAAATCAAAATATTGCTTTTACAATACCTGTCACCCCATGTTTATTGCCACATATTATTTATCACTTGTTAAAATCCAAAATTTATTCAAAGCATGTATGTTGAGTGAAGAATATGTGCAATAAATAAATGAAGCATGTATCTATTTTTAGTGGTGTTATTTTGAGATAGAAAATAAAATTAATATTTCATTCAGGCCTTAAAGGGATTGGTATTTTAAATACTGATTAAAATTTATATGTATACATTTATAACAAGTATTCCATTGAGGAAGCATATTTTACCTTCCAAGTCTAGTACTTTTTAGAAAATTTTAAAAAATCATATATATTGTATTTTAAACATGTTCTTTAAGTAGGCTAAAATAAGCTTACAAATGATTTCAAATTAAGACTCCATGGGAAGTATAGTTAACTAAGATAGAAATCAAAGGAAATAATACCCTAAGACATATGTGTTAAAAATCTGAACAAGCAAAAGCTTATCATCAAAAAATAGATGTTTTTCAGACCCTAGGTATTTTGTAGAGATGAGAGGGTTTTTTTTTTCAGTAAAATTGTACAAAATCATTGGATATATTTTTTCTAACATTATAAAAATTAAGGTTTTTTTAATGTGACAATTATTTATTCATTACTTCAGAATAGTTTTTCCAAGCAGAAGACAGATATATACTTCAGTACATTTTAATTTAGCAGTTATGATTATAATTATATCCACATTGGTAGGTATTAGGTAACTGGGTTGCCAATATAGTCTTCATTACTGCATCTTTGCTAAAAGTAAAAATAATTATTTTTTAAAGCACAGTGTATTGGTCAAGGACATGTCATGTTGACTCATATACTTACTTTCCCTACACTATGATCTGAATTGTGTTAACATCATATTGCTTACAGAAAAATTTCTTATTATATATAGGCTTCAAAGTCAGTTATAATAAATCTAAAGAAATAACATAAACCAAAAGCATTTTGTGCTGCTTTTCTATGTAATTCATTTTTTTTTGAGTTTCAAATACAACTTGAACATTGTAAATATCACTCACAAGATTTGGACAAAGACCCCAATGGGTCCTATTCTCTCACAGCCAAAGGAATCATCAGTGATCTTTGCTGACACTTCACTGTTCTGGCTTTTTCCTCTCCAAACTACCTGTAAATCTCACTCCATTTGAAGCACCCCTCCCCCTTCTGAACCTTTAGCTGGCAGCCTCTGTCCATGTTTACGATGAATTTATAAATGATGTGTTGGCACGATCCTAACAAAAACTCTGTTGTAGCAAAGGACAAACTAAGAAAAAAGAGGAGTGTCTTTGTTCAAAACAGAACAAATCTGATGGCATTACAAACTACAGTAGGTAAATAATATGTCATTGATTTCAGTGTGAATAATAAACGTGTTTCAGGGACTGCTCTCATATATGAGGTTTCAGGTTCCATATCTAGCAATCTGGATACTTGCCATGGTAATAATTATTTCATGTAGGTCACAAACCGCTTCAAAGTGAAGAAACAGTATAATGGAAAATACTTTCAAGAGCTGTTCATGAAACTGAATAAATGGAGCATAAATTCATATTTTATTACATCAAAGATCATGTTTGTTCTTAACATTACAATTGTAGTGGACTGCGCACTTCTGTTTAAACGTGTCTTCTTAAATTTCTAGTGACTATTAGTCTCCACCATAATCATTTGTTGGGTTGTCATTCAGGTAAAGTGGAAGTTTTTGAAATTACCCATGAAACACATTTTAATAGTTTATATAAAAATGAATCATATGGTTTATTATTGATACCTTTTTAAAAATTTTAATTTTTTTGAAAGAGAGAAAGTGGGGGAGGCCAGAGAAAGAGGGAGAGAGAATCCTAAGTAGGCTCTGCACTGACAGCATGGAGCACGATGCAGGTCTAGAACTCACAAACCGTGAGATCATGACCTGAACCGAGACCAAGAGTCAGTTGCTTAATGGACTGAGCCACCCTGGTGCCCCTGTTACAGCTATCTTAAGCCAAAAGCACCAAAACATTATTATTTTCGTCCTTCTGGAAACTATTTTTTAGTTTAGAGTCCATCCTCAGTTGAAATATTCCAGAGAAAACAATGCTATCATTTTCTTTATAGAATTCTTTCAGCACTAGTACTATCAACAAAATTAAATCCTTGCCAATATCCAACTGGGTAGCATTTCATTAGTTTGATCACATATCCAGTCCTCAACAAAGTGTGATCCAATAGGTTACTTAAGTGAGCAGAGCAGGCTAAGTGTGTCGGAATATAGAAATTCGAACCACACATGTCTTAGATAAAAGAAATTCAATTTAATATCAAACAAACAAACAAAAATCCTGGATAGTGAAATGGAATAAATCCAGAAATTGAGTTGAGGGAGGAGAGTGATCATCAAATTTTAACCCCTTATTTACAGAGAAACCATTTATTATGGATTTGACAGCAGAGGACATCATGAATAACTATTCCTTATTTATCATACACTTGAAGAAATGATATATTTTCTTGATGATATATATATAGGTTTTTTTCTTATGTTTTAGCTGAAATATGGGCTGCTATTATTTCTTTAAAATATTCTCAGCTGTCTTGTTTCTCAATTCTCTGCCTGGAATTTATTGCAATACTCATGACCACAAACTGGAGAGTTGCGAAGATCACCTCTATTCTGTTTTTTATTATAGATGAGAACACCAATGTGTCGAGAGGTTAAATGCCCATTAGACAAGATTCAAAGTTTCTTAATTCAGACATAGTTTGTGAATATAGGTAAAGAATAAATACAAAACTGTTACACAACATATGTTCATGTATCACAATCAGAATATACCTCTCAGTTGGACTGTGCCTTACTTTTTGTTTTAACTCTGCATTCTACATTAAGCCTGGGTGGTATTGATCAGGCATTGGCATAAATAAATTCTATGAAATCAAGATTGTGCTAACCTGAGTTACATAGTGATTTCTACAATCTAGCTTTGACCATACAGTTACCTTGCTTTTTATTCTTACTTTTTTATGCCAAACGTTAAATATGCAGAACATAAAAGATGTCTTCAAAAAAACAAAACAAAACAATCCAAACAGGTGCTATGAAAAAGGAATTCTTCATTCTTTAAAGAATTAACCCTGCATAAAGTAGATGCAGCAGGAGAGAGGCATATTAATGAGGTATATCTCTTTTAAAAGCAGTTCAGAGACCCTGAAAGTGAAAAAGAAAGGGAGTTATGAATGTTTGTAGTCCCATTGGACAAACAAGATGGTCTGAGAGTTGATACTATTTCTTGGTGTTCAGAACAGCAGAGAGGTGTTAAGGTGGAAAATAACACATTTAGCCTAGATAATAGGCTGTTCACACCCACAGATGCTTCTGAAAATGACCTATGGAAGTTTGTATGTGGAAGGGAATATGTAAGTCAATATTTATAGAAGTAGGACTTAAACACGTAAATGTAATCATGATTTAATTGAAAAACCATGAAACATTAAGTATTCAAGTTCTGACTTTGCCTTGGGCCTTTGATTCCTTATCTGAAAAATGGCAACAATAGCAGAACTTATGTGTATTAAGGCAGAACTCTGAGAATGATTCCTGAAAATATTCATTCTTATAAAATTTCTTCTCCTTTGAGCATGGGTGGAACCTTTAACTATGATGAGTTTTGTGATTATGTTAAATTATATGGAAAAAGGGAGACTATTTGGGTAGGCCTAATCTAATCACATGAGACTCTTATAAACACTGATAGTTTTCTGCAGTTGGTGGTAGAAGAGGAAATGAGAGATTCTAGTCATAAGGGGGATTTGATGTACCATTGCTGGTTTTGGAGATGGAGAAAGCCATATGCCAGGGAATATTGACCTTGAGGTGAGAGTGGCCACAGCTGATAGTTGTGCTATTTTTTGTTGTCAGATATGTTATTCTGAGTAAACCATAGACTCCAGGAATCTCAGGCTTCCATCTATAAGAAAACAATAGACTAACCCATACAGTTCTTATGAATACAAAATGGTAATATGCAATTATTCATGTGGTAGCACAAATTCATGTGCTAGTCTAGTCCCCAAAGAATGTTATCTCCCTAATTTTAGAATAATTATCAGTTATAATAGTGTAGAAAGTGAAGAGTTAACTTAAGAACCAAGACCTAGACCTGACAGTTTGGGTTTAAAGAAAATCGCTTGGGGGAGAATACTTGGGGAACCAGATGAATCAAGGCCTGAAAACAATATGGGCATCTTTTTTTCTTCATGTCAGTGAAGGGAATGGGTGCATTGAACCAAAGTTTTCTTTATCATTGTTGTTGTTATTTATACTAACTAGTACTTCTCAGAGATTGAATGCAACATGCTCATCAGCATTGTTAATCTCCAACTGGAAGTGGAGACAGTTTGTGAAAATTATTTGATTATGGCACGTGTGCTCTCTCCCTCTCCCCCTCTCCCCCTCTCCCCCACACTCCCTTTTAAAAAACATCTCTCCTGATTTCTGTTTCTGCTAGAAAGAAGCATGGTAGTCACCACTCCATCCTAACAATAAGTAAAAAGCGGAACAAGCTAACAGCCTGAAAAATCAACAGCTTTTTACATTCATAAGAGAAGTGAGATCACAGAGCAAGTCACTGCTCCAAAATTGGAGATAGACAGATACAGAGGTTCACAATATACAGGAAGAGAAACCTCCATGACAATCAGTGCTGGGGTAGAAAAACCTGAACTCGAATTCATGGCTTGCTGGAGGATTGATGTGGACCAGTCTGAGTGAAAAACTCCAAGGGGACCCAGTCATTTGGGTGGGGGGCACCTTTGTGAGTTTTGCCTGCAGGAGCTTGACTAGTTTCTTGCCATAAATAGCAGAGAAAATCCCCTTACGCATCTGGCAAAGGTAGAAGAAAAGGAAACATTTTGAATGTGCAGAAACACTTGGTTTTTCTTAACAAGGTCTGCCTTTAGGAGAAGATAGTTAACAAGAGTCTAACATTAGGTTTTATTAGAGCCTAATTTGCCTACGGGAAAGGAAATACCCAATGGTAGCCCACTCTGCCTTTCCCTGTGAGGTAAGGTACATACCCAGCTATAGGCCACTCTGGTCATCCTGTCCCCACTAAGTGGTGGAATGGGCAGGTCCCAAGAAATGTTTGTGAAGTTCACAGTCCAGAGGCAGAGGCTCACTACTCACAGGAACTTTAGACTGTTTCCCCAGTACCCACACTTCACCACACATTACTAAAGCCCTTTTTAGAGCAGTTTTTTCCTACTCAATACATCATATCCAGGTATCAAAAAAAAAAAAAAATCACAAGGCACACCAAAATGCAAAAACAAAACAAAACTCCACAATTTGAAGAGACAGAGTAAGCATCAGTCCCAGACATGACAGACATGTTGCAATTATCAGGCTGGGAATTTACAAATACTATGAGTAATATGCTAAGAATGCTGATGGCTAAAGTGGACAGCATACAACGTCAAATGGGCACTGTAAGTAAATGACAGTCTGAAGAACCCAGAAGAAATGCCAGAGATCATGAATATTGTAACAAAAATGAAAAATGCCTTATTAGTCGACTGGACTCAGCTGAGAAAAGAATCCGAGTAGAGTGTATTTAATAGAAACCTCCAAAACTGCAAACCAAAGAGAACAGAGACTGAAAACAAATATCCAAAGAAAGTGGAGTACCTATAAAAAGTTTAGCATACATACATGCAATGGGAACCAGAAGAAAAAGAGAAAGAGAAAGGAAGAGGGAAATATTCTAAAGAATAACAGCTGAAAATTCTTCCAAGTTTATGTCAGACACGAAACCACAGATCCAGGAAGGTAAGAGAGTACTAAGCAGGATAAATGCCAAAACAAGCAAACAAACAAAAACTACACCTGGGTATATCATTTGCAAAATACAGAACATGAAAGATAAAGAATAAAAATAACAACGAAGCCAGAGGACAAAAATACCTCACTTATAGAGGAATAAGTATAAGAATTACATCTGACTTTTCAGAAAACATGCAAGCAAATAGCAGGAAGATTTAAAGTGTTGAAGAAAATAATAAGTAAGTTCCAACCTTGAACTGTTACCTTGTGAAATTCTCCTTGACAAACGAAAAAGAAATCCCTTCTCAGACAAACAGAAATGGAGATGATTTGTTACAGATAGACTTGCCTTGCAAAAAAATGTCAAAAGAGAGAAAGACAATAATTTATGTCATATATAAAAACTTTTTTTTCATATTTGAATCTATTGGATAATTGTATTCAAAATAATGGTAGTAACAGGGCATTAGATTATATGTGGTCATATATAAGTGAAATGAAAGTATTTATACAAGGGACAGGAGAGAGCAATTAGGATTATTTTGTTATTATAAGGTACTCATGCTGCCTATAAAATGGTACAGTGTTATTTGAAAGTGGACTTGGATTAGTGTAAATGTTCATTGCAAACTCTAGGGCAATCACTAAAAAAGGTAAAAAAAAAATCTATAGATATCTAATATCTATATCTATATATATATATGATATACTAAGAAGAAACATAGAATCATATAAAATGCTGAATTAAAACCATGAGAGAAAAAGGGTGTAAGACAAAAACTGGAACAAAGAAAAAGCAACAGACTAGTAACAAGTATGTTATATATATTATTTCCAACTATATCAATAGTCATCTTCAATATTAGTTGTCTGAGTGCCCTGATTAAAAGACAGAGATTTATAGAGTGACTCAAAGACCGGATCCAACTATATGTTGTCTGCAGGAAACTCTTTTTAAAGTATAAAAATGCATATAGATGAAAAGTAAATAGATGAGAAAGCTATACCATGATATACTAATGAAAGGAAAGCAGGAGTACCTATATTAATTTCAGACAGAGCAGACTCCAAACCAAGGAATGTTATCAGAGATAAAGAGGGGTATTATATAATGATAAAGGGGTCAGTTCTTCAAAAATGACATGATGATACTAAATGTCTCTGTGTCTAATAAGAGGGGATCAAACACATGAGGCAAAACTGATAGAACTGAAAGGGGAAATAGATAAATCCACTCTCATTTGGAGGCTTCAGCATTCCTCTATCAGAAATTGATGGATCCAACAGGCAAAAAATCAGGGATGACATAGTTTACCTCAATCACACCATCAATCAATTAAATATAATGAATATATATGGGATACATGTACTTTCTTGTGATGCTGACAGGGAACATTCACCAAAATACACTATACTGTAAGCTGTAAAACAGACCTTAACAAGTTTAATAAATCAGAAATTACACAATGACTGTTCCAATATTACAATGGATTTGAACTAGAAATCAACAAGAGAAAGATAACTGGAGGGGCACCAGGGTGGCTCAGTCAGTTAAGCATTGACTCTTGGTTTCAGCTCAGATCATGATATCATGGTTTGTGAGATTGAGCCCTACATCAGACTCCACACTAATAGTGCTCAGTCTGCTTGGGATTCTCTCTCTCCCTCTCTCTGCTCCTCACCCTCTCATGCAAGCATGTACACATTCTCTCTCTAAATAAACAGGCATTAAAAGAAGAGAAAGATAACTGGAAAATCCCCAAATACATACAAATTAAACGATGCACTTCTCAATGACATAGGAGTCAAAGTAGAAATGTTGAGAGAAAATTTCAAAATAACAAACTAAATGAAAGTGAGAACAAAGCTTACCAAAATTTGTGAGATTCAGCAGAATCAATGCATAAGGGGAATTGTATAACATTAAATGTATTTATTGAAAGAAGAAGTAAGAGCTAAACTCATTGAACTCTAAGCTTTAACCTTAGGACTAGAAAAAGAACAAAAATCAAAATCTGAAGTATTAAATACAATTTAAATCCAATAAGCAATAAAAAAAGAAATAAAGATTTGAACATAAATCAATGAAGTTGAAAACAGGAAATCAATAGACATGAATTACTAATATCAGAAATGAAAGTGACATCACTATATATCCCATGGACATTAAAGGATAATAAAGGAATAATATGAACAACTCTATAACCAAAGATTTGATAAGCTATTTGAAATGGACCAATTACTTTAAAGATTATCTGTGAAAGCACACACAAGGAGAAAAAGACAAGCTGAATAGAATTACATCATTAATTATTCAATAACTAATAATCTTCTAAAACAGAAAGCACCAGATCACTGATCGATGAATTCTACCAAACATTAAAGGAAGATTTTATACCAATTACCTAAAATCTCTTTCAGAATATAGTAGCTGAGGGAATACTTTCTAACTTATTTTATGAAGCCACTATCACCTTATTACCAAAACCAGACAAAGAGATATTACAAGAAAATAAAACCACAGACCAGTATCTCTTATAAATTCAAATATCCCCAACAACATATTAGTATATTGAACCCAACAATATATAAAAAAGAATTATACATCATAGTCAAGTAGGATTTATTCCAGATATGCAGGGCTAGTTCAGTCAAATGTAATCCATCACTTCCATAGGCTAAAAAAGAAAAACCAAAATCCTATCACTAGATGCAGAAAAAGCATTTGAGAAAATTCAATACACATTCATGATATAAAAATAAATATTCTCAATAAATGTGGAATAGATGGGAGCTTCCTCAACTTGATAAAAAATATCATTATTAAAAAATCCACTTTGAACATTCTACTTAATGGGAAACTGCTAGCTTTCCTACTAAGATGAGGAATAAGGAAAGATGTCCCCTCTCACCACTGCTTTTCAACATTGTACCTATTTAAAAGCAATAAGAAAAGAAAATGAAATAAAAAATTATACTAATTGGGAAAGAGGAAATAAAACTTGGTTCATATGTGACATGATTGTTTACATTGACACTCCAAAGAATCAACATATGCACTTAAGTACAAACTTACAAGCAACCCTCCTGGGAGTAAAGTGAATATAGAAAGGTTGCAGGATACAAGGTTAACATATAAAAATCAACTGCTTTCCTATATACAGTAATAAACAAGTGAAATTTGAATTAAAATCACAATATTTATATTAGTAATTTCCAAAAGTAAAATATTTAAGTATAAATCAAAGATATATATATATATATATATATATATATATATGAGATCTATATGAGAAAAACACAGGTCTACAATGAATGAAATCAAGAAGGACTAAATATTGGAGAGATATTTCATGTTCATAGATGGGAATATGGGTTGGCAAAAGAATAGACAAATAGATCAATGGACCAGGATAGACCACCCAGAAATAGAACCCCATATATATAGTCAACTCATATTTGACAGAAGAGCAAAATGGTATTATAATGGAGGAAAGATAAACTTTTCAAGAAATGCTGGAAAAACTAGACATCTACATGTAAAAAAAAAAAAGTAAAGTTTAGGGGTGCCTGGGTAGCTTAGTCAGTTAAGCACCAGACTCTTGATGTCAGTTCAGGTCATGATCTCACTGTTCATGGGATCAAGTCCCACCCCGGTCTGGCTTTGCTCTGGCAGCACGAAGGCTGCTTGGGATTCTCTCTCCCTCTCTTTCTCTGCCCCTCCTGCACTCATGCTCGCTGTCTCTCTCTCTCTCTCTCTCTCTCTCTCTTTTTCCCTTCCTCCCTCCCCCTGAAAATAAATAGAAAAAACTTTAAAAAAATCTAGACACATAATTTACACAAATTAACTCAAAATGTACCAGACCTAAATGCAAAACAAAAGTGTAAAGCTCTCTGAAGCTAACATAGAATATTGAAATGGCTTTTTATATACAATACAAGGACACTATTCTTGAAAGAAAAAATTGACAAGCTTCATTAAAATTAAAAATTTCTGGGAAAGACACTGTCAAGAGAATGGAAAGACAAACCACAGACTGGGAGAAAATACATCTGATGATACATCTGATAAAGGACTGTTATCCAAAGTATACAAAGAATTCTTACACAAACAACCCAATTAAAAAATGGTCCAAAGAAGAAGATATACAGATGACAAATAATCATGAAAAGATGCTCTACATCATATGTCATCAGAGAATGCAAATTAAAACAACAGCTAGCTACTATTGCACACCTATTAGAATGACCAAAATCCAGAACACTGACAGTATCAAACGCTGGTGAGAATGTTTCACAACAGAAACTCTCATTCATTTCTGGTATGAATAGAAAATAGTAAAGCCCCTTTAATCAGACAGTTTGGTGTTTCCTTAGAAAATTAAACATGGTTTTATCATATGATTCAGCAGTCGTGCTCTTTGGTATTTACCCAAATGAGTTGAAAACATATGTCCACACAAAAACCTGCACACAGATGTTTACAGCACCTTTATTCACAATTGCTAAAACTTGAAAGTAACCAAGTTGTCCTTCAGAAGGTAAATGGATAAATAGTGTTATATTCAGACAGTAGATGCTATTTCATGCCAAAAGGAAATGAACTATCAGGCCACAAAAGACATACAGTGAACTTAAATGCATATTACTAAATGAAAGAAACAAATCTGAAAATATTCCTATTGTAGGATTCCTTTATATGACATCCTATAGAAGGTTATTTATGAAGACAATAAAAAGGTCAGTAGTTATCCTGGATTAGTGGGGAGAGAGGGATGAATAGGCAGAACATGGGATTTACAAGATAGTGAAAATATTCTCTTTGATACTATAATGGTGGATGCATTCCATGATAAACTTATCCAAACTCATAGAATATCCAAACTCCTTGAATTAGGGTTCAAGGGTGAACCTTAATGTAAACTATGTATTTGGAGTGATAAACAGTGTCAGGACCTAAGTTTATTAATTATACACATGTATCATTTTGGTGTGGGATATTGATAATGGGAAAATCACATGTGTAAAGGCAAAAGTATATGCGACATCACTGTATCATCCTCCCAATTTTACTGTAAACCTAAAAGTGTTCTAAAAATAGTCTGAAAAATCTCATTGGCTTTATTCATTCAATTTAGCATATTTATGTATTCATATTTATATCCATGAAGTTTTAGGCTCTCTGCCAGGGCTGGAGATAGCATAGCATTCAGGATAGATAGAATTCCTGCCTTAATGGGAATAAAGACATTATTTCTGCTAAGTAGAAATGGATCAGGGGGTCTCTATTGTTTTTCTTTTTTCTTTTTTTTTTTCTAGCTCTTCAAGTTTATTTTCTTTTTTAAACTCTGTTAGGCTTACTCTTTGTCTTAAGCTTTTAGCTACATTAGAATACTTAACGAGGTTTCTAGTCTTCTAAGTCATCATGACACTACTAGCATTAATGAGAGATAGGGACTATTTTTTCTGGCTTTCGAGAAGTTTTCTCAGTAATCATATCCATGTAGAATACTTTAATATTCTGAATGTAAGTAATGAGTTTTACAGTCAGCAATGTGTGTTTTCTAGAACGCAACTATAAGTGAATATCCTTCAGTGGTTGTATGAGGCACATATATCCACTATAAGTTTTCAGTGACTAGAAGCAACAGCAATCAAAAAGAAAAGTGGCTATTTTTCTCCTGTCCAGTTGAAAATGTATCAGTTTATGAGCTTTATAAATAAAAGAATTCATTGGAGAAAAATTATTTTTCTTATAAGCATGCATATACTCTGAACTGAGAATAGTTCCTAAGTGTTCCTAGAAGAAATTAGCTTTTTATTTTGACTTTCTGATTAAATTAATTCTACAAATTTCTTTTAGCAGTATTTGTGCTGCATAATACTATTAAACTTAAAATATTAGTTACAGAAAAGTGTTGAAAGTTATGAAATAATTTCTGGACAAAATTAAAAAACCCTCTGGCTGAATTCTCTTTCTATGTGACTATTCAGAATTCCTGAAGGAAATAAATGATTGTGAATAATGGTGCCCCTAAGGTGTGCTTATGGCCTTTTAATTTCAGTGATATTTCACCATAATAACAAGATTTGTGATAATTTTAGTTGTAGTTGGATAATAGCTTTTCTCTAAAAAATTGAGGAGGTATCATTAAACATGTTAGTAGTAGGATACTTCTAGGATTAGATAAAAATTTTAAAAACCCTCTAACAAATTTTTATAGGCTTTCATTTATATAAGGACAAATTAATAATTTTGATTGAAAAAATCTTTATTAAAGAATTTCAAGAACTTATTAGCAAATTTATTATTTTTCAAGCTATAAATTTTTCCGAGAGTAAAACTAAAGATTTTTAGTATATCCTGTGGTTCTTATCAGTCATTGAGCACTGGTTATAAGGCAGACATTGAGTAAGAATCAATAGGAAATACAGGAGCATGATTCTCAATGTATAATTAGCAAAAGAAATCTTCTAAATATCACAGTACTAACTAAATGAAACCAAAGGTGCTTGGTGCTTAGTTATACCAAGGAAATGGTAAAGTGAAAATAAATATTTAGGAAAATATGTCACAAGGTGAATCCCAAAAGAGGATACCTATTATAAAATGTGATGTTTCATAATTTTTAGAAAGGTAATATATTACCTGATGTATTTGATAAGAATCAATGAAATACGAATTTGTTGCATCTCATGAAGCTGAGATTTTTCATTAAGATTATTGTAGACTTTGTTATACTCCATGACTTGAAATGGATCCTCAGATCTAGTTGATTTTTACCTGTGATATGTCTTCGCATTCTGTTCATTAATGTTTACTGCCTCTGCCTACTAGCCATATGATGTCTGTTGCATCTGGAATATTGCCATAGCCTTTTGAGTTTTCACTTCTCCTCCATGCCAAGTCAAGGAAAGCTATATAATATAGTGTTAAATTGTGACCTTTGGTTAGGAAAGCCTGGTGTTATACCCTGTTTCTATTTTTTTTTTAATTTTTATAGAGTTTATTTTTGAGACAGAGACAGAGCACGGGTAGGGGAGGGGCAGACAGAGAGAGGGAGACACAGAATCTGACACAGGCTCCAGGCTCTGAGCTGTCAGCACAGAGCCCGATGCGGGGCTCGAACCCGTGAACCGTGAGATCATGACCTGAGCTGAAGTCGGACGCTTAACCGACTGAGCCACCCAGGCGCCCCTATACCCTGTTTCTATTATTAGTTTTGTGATATTGGGCAAATCACTGGTGTCTCTGAAAATTGAGAATTAAAAAAAATCACACACTTTATATAGTTATGAATATCAAATGCATTAATGCAGGTAGAATGCTTAGTACCTGGCATGTAATAATGATTTATTCACTATGAGTATACCATATAAACGTAAGAAGATATTAGATGCATTTGAGCAGAGTGACAAGGTCAGTGCTGTTCCTGGAATATCTGCTTCCAGAATCCTAAATAGGTTCATATAAAGAAAGGCATAGTTATAATTCCAGTAAAAAAAGGTGATATAATATTCCAGGCAGGAGATGACCGTCTTAGCTCTGGCTGCCCTAGCAAAATACCAGAGACAGTTACAGAGCTAATGTCTAAACAGTAGACACTTGTCTTTCCATAATTCTGGAGGCTGGAAGTCTGAGATCAGAGTGATAATATGGTCAGTTTCTGTTGACAATGCTCTTCCTGGCCTGCAGGTGACTGACATGTTGCTGTATGCTCACATGACCTCTTCTTTTTTCTCTGAGAGAAGGTTGGAGGGAAAGGAAGGGAGGGAAAGGGGGAGGGGCTGCCTGCTCTGGTGTCTCTTCTTTGATCAGGGCCCATACTCATGACCCCATTTAATCTTATTTATCTCCTTACAAACCCTATCTCCAAATACAGTCCTATTGGGGTGAGGGCTTCAACATCTACCTTTGGGGCGGGGGAACACAGTTCAGTCCACAGCATTAATGAAGGCCTAAAATAGATAGGCAGTGGGAATGAGATCAGATAAATGAGAGAGATGACTCGGTTTTGTTAAAGATAGACACAATCTGACATCTGTCTGGCAAAGGAAGGTAGTCATCAAATTGAAGATGACTTCGAGATTGCTAACACAGGTGACTAGAAGAAAGTGGTACACTAACAAAAATTAAAATGGAAGAGAAGCAATTTGATGCAGGAAGGTGATGGTTTCAGTTGTCACTTTCCAGAAGGCAGTTAAAAATTCAGTCACTAATATTATGTGTCCTGAGCGTTCTACTGGGACCTTCAAAATGAACAGTGAATAGAGACGGTTCTCTTTTCAAGAGATTCATAGTTTAGTGAAATGTTGGACTAGAACTTAGTGGAAAACTCAAGGACGGAGTTTAGGGACTCACACACATTGAGGTGTTAGTGGAAGTCATATGTTTGGCAAAGAACCAGGATGATATATGGAGTATGCTTTAATTGTTCCAAATATTACCACAGTAATTATTGCATAAAAACTGCACGAGTATAAATACAAATATTCAAAAAAATATTTTTGTTTAAGAAAAGCATTTAAAACCAACTATATTTGGAAGTCAGTGCAGACATTTCATGCTTAGTGAAATGAAACAATAATTGAAGTCCTGATTAACATTTGTTTATAAAGGGCAATGATGACTGTCACATGCTTCAGGTGTGTTGTGCAACTGTGAAACACAAATCCAATAAATACTCTGTTAGCTCTTTTCTACACATAGTTCTTCACCTGTAGCCCACAAAGGAGAAATTTACGAAACAACTCTTGCAATAGACGTGAAACGACAGTGTTCTCCAGAGTGGTCCCAGGAAACCTTGGTTAATTCTTTACACAAAGCGGCAGACATTCACAGTAGTTCATGGAGACTTTAGGTTTTACTTAGGTTTCCAATAAAAATTCTTTGTGACCCAGGGTGAAAGTGGAAAGTAAGTTGGGATTTTATAGCAAAGGACTTAGGGCGAACAGATCACTTGTGTTTAAAATGAACTTGTCAATGGCGAGGGGCAGTTTGTACAGCTGCAGGAGAGACTGTGGGAAAGTGTCTAGCAACTTAATAAACGTATTGTCTTCATTCACAATTTAAGTTTGGAGTATGGTTAGAAAGCACTCCCTTCTCATTCTCTTCATCCCAAGATGAATGGGTTAATAGAAGAAAGGAAGAACATGTCACCATTCGTGGGTCTGTGAGAATTTTCTCTTTTAGTCGAGAAAGAAAACTATAGACAATCCTTGTCCGTCCTCTTTGAGCAATGAAAGGAGAAGATATTAGGCACGTGTTGTTTGGCTCAAATGCTTTATAACTTAGGAGTTTTGGCAGTGTAATGATTTTTATTAAAGACTTTATTTTGTACTAAAAATATGACTTCCATTTCAGTAGGTTCTTGTGGATACCAAGGAGTATTTTTGTTAACAGAAAACTCAAGCAAAACTTGAGGAAAACTCAAAAAATCTTTCCCAGGTGTCTTGCCCGTTAATAGGCAGAGCCAATTCTAAATGGCCTCAATCTTGTTTTATGTGTGTGTGTGTGTGTGTGTGTTTCAAATAATAAAAGGGTTTACTGGCAACTTAAAATACATCTATTGCCCATTGTATGATAAAAAGTTCCTATTACTCTGAGTGCTGTAGATCTGTGCTGTCCAATACTTTAATCACTAGTCATATGTGATTCTTTGTATATAACATAATATCCTTAAAAAATTAAAAATTTAGGGGTGCCTGGGTGGCTCGATCCATTGAGAGTTCAACTCTCGATTTCAGCTCAAGTCATGATCTCACAGTTCCAGAGATGGAGCCCCGTGTAGGATTCTAAGCTGACAGCACAGAGCCTGCTTGGGATTCTCTCTCATCTTCTTTCTCTGCACCTCCCCTGCTGTTTTTTCTCTCTCTCTTAAAATAAATAAATAAAAAAGTTAAAAACTTAGTGCTTCATTTGCATTAGCTGCATTTCATGTTCTCACTAGTCACACAGTCTTGTGGTTACCATGTGGGACAGCATGGTAGAATTCATGGAACATTTTCATCACAGAACGTTCTATTAAATAGTGTAGTGATTGTCTAAAATTTTTTTAGACCAAGTCCCTACCCTGAGTAGACCATTTAATGTGGAAAACTGAGATTAAGTAATTAATTTAAATGTTTATTAAAAACTTCAAGATAAAGCTAGGCTCTAGAAATAGAGTTGAACATGAGAAAAGTAAGTCGTTTGCTGTGATAGAATTTACAGTTCTCAAAATAAGTATTTTTCTAAATATCAGACTCTTCTAGGAATCATTTCTTCTTAGGAATTAGGCTGGCATATTAATTTTAACCTTGTTAAACTATGAGCTTGGTACATAGGACTCCACATAATCACATTAGCCCTTTAGGGTTGTTGCTCTAGATATAACCAAGAAATCATGTCCAAGTAATTGTCAAGCAACAAGTCTTGTGATAGGCATTGTCTTCTGTTTCCAAACTGTTACATTGAATGGATTCATAAGCCATATACGAAACTAAGGGGGAAGATGAAATTGTGACCAACTGGGAACTCTGCACTCCGTATCTTGTTTATTATGCCACTAATAAAGTATTGTTAGAAATGGATCCTATAGATTTTCAGGTCCTTGAGGGCAGAGGAGTTCCTATAAAGTAAACTGCAACTGGGTGGACAGAAGAAATGCTAACATGCTACAGTGCAGCTATCCGCAGTTCTGAATTTGCCAGCAGTAGATGGATTCACCTGGCATGGAACAGTACAACATCAGGTGGCTCTGTTTGAGGTAAGGCTCCATGCAGCAAGAGAGATGAAGAGACTAAGCCACAGAATATGACGAGTGTTAAATGTGAGTGTCCCTGGCCAAGCTTGTATTTGTTGGCACAAGGATTACCTGTCACACCCAGGGATTTTAGTTCTACCTTTACATATGCATTGTGATGCTGTCAATGACATTTAGGGACAAATTATGAACACGCAAGAAAGAGTGTACTTCATTAATTGTCTGATGGAATCATTTTCATTGTCCTTTAGTATTTATTTTACAGATTGCAGGAATAATGTGGACAATTATAAAGGGTTACAACCAAGATGTAAGTCTGTTCATTTGCTTCTCTTTATTTGGTTCAGAGTCTATGTGTGAATGGAATTTACACAATTATCTGAATCTTTATTATGATTTCAGGAATGCTTTACCCACAGAGAACTGTTAACCATTTGTGAATGTCCCATGCTGTTTAGACCTCCAAGATTTTACTCACTATAGATTTCTGGAATGTCCTCTACTTGGGCAACATTTTTATTCATCCTTCATAATCAAACTCAAGTTCTTTCATTCATGCCCTCCAAAAATGTCTATTGGATACTCGTTATGTTCCAAGCACATAACTCAGGGAGAAAGGAATGAAAATAAGAAGTCCTTGCCCTCATAAGAAGCAAAGAAGTCTTTGGAAGAAGCAATAAAAATAAACAGGTATAATTTTAAAGACATGACTGTGTTACATGAAGAAAGCTAATACAGGGTAGAGAATATGAGTGAGTTACCTTCGGTAAGTGTCAGAGATGCACTTTGAGGAAGGGATAGTTGAGAAAACTTCCAAATGGGATAATAGAGTGAGCCACAGCAAATGTAAAGCTTCTAAGTTAGCACAAAAAGGACAGGAGTAGTAAAAGCAGAAGTGGTGAGGAGGGGAGGAGTGAG
Organism: Cryptoprocta ferox; assembly: GCA_028646485.1. Classification (NCBI taxonomy): domain Eukaryota; kingdom Metazoa; phylum Chordata; class Mammalia; order Carnivora; family Eupleridae; genus Cryptoprocta; species Cryptoprocta ferox. The sequence goes on from CM053570.1 coordinate 37,225,423, forward strand.
AGAGGAACTCAGAGAGTGAGGCAGAAGTCAGGATGAAGTAGGGCATGTTGAAATCATGGCATTGAGTTTACACTTTACGTGCCTGGAAGCCATTGGAAATGTTGAGACAGGAAGTGATATGATCTGTTTTAAGATTTAGAAAGGTCACTTGGCTGCCAAGTGGGGGCTAGATTAAAGGGTCAGAAATGGAAGCCAGGAGACCAATGGGGAGATTATTGAAGTATGAAAGATGATGAAGACTTAGTTATGGAAACTAATCAAATTCAGGATAAATGGAAAAGTTAGAAGTTATGTTACTTGCTGATATATTGGGTATGACATGTAAGGAAAAGATAGGAGCAAAAGATAATTTTTTGTCCTGAGCAATTAGATAAATGCATTCAACTAGGGTAGAAGCAGATTGTGTGTAGAGGTGTCCTCTATAGAGAGTTCTGCTTTAGCCATCATAAAGGCTTGAGATGCCTACAGGTGAAACTGTCACATAGTTGGATACATGTATTTGAAGTTTGGGAATCATAATTTTACCGATGACCCTTAGAAGCCAAAAGATTGACTGAGATGGCCTAGGGAGATGGTAAATAGAGAAGAGGGGAAGGTTCAAGGACTAAATTCATGGACCCTATATCATATATAAGAAAGAAAAGTAGCTGGCAAAGAAGTAATCACTTCCTCCAATGAACTACCAAAACCCCAATAATTCTATTCTAAATATCCTATATGTAGAATATATATTCTATATAATTTATTATATATATCCTATGAATAATATATATTCTATAATATATATATAGGTCCTTTGACATAGGAGCCAGTCACATTATACCGTGGTTATTTTATTTTACTCTTTATGTCTTCCTAATAGGTCTCGTATTGTCTATCAAGAGTGTCCCTTCCTGAGCTTACCACATAGTAAACACTCAATAAATGTTTGCAGAATAAAGGTATGGCTAAACAAATTTTCGTGTGACTTGGCCAAGAAAATTTTCATAACACATTTATGGGGAAAATGATACAAAATAACATAAATTTTATTGCTCTTCTATGAATTGCCTGTATTTATTATTGACATGTCACCAACTTTCATTTTGTTTTTATCTCATTTCTTCCATATAGATAACTCCTTCTCATTCTGTTACTTATTACTTTTCTCTAGAGACCAAGCACCTTTTCCATCATGCAATTTATTTCTATGACTGACCATGCCTTTGCCACCCATTCCAAATACAGGTCAATTTCCACAAGCATGCACAGTCACCATCTATTGCCTCCACAGGTCAGACTTTCGGTGATACACAGCATATGAGGCTGAACACTACAGACTTAAGAGTATACAGGCGCTCAGATAACACACCTTTGCTTGCGGGCAGGTATCTGCAGATGATTGGCTTCAGGTGTTTGCCTGCAGGAGCTCATTGAAAGTCAATGCAAATGAGGCCATTTTGCTTAGCAGAAGACATTAACCTGCAGGAACCTTGTAGGCACAGGTGTATTTTAGGCCCACAACAGTGTACTCCTTAAACATATGTATGACATTATACATTAATCATAAATACTAGGCCAACAAAGTGAGAGATACTCAATAAAGTAAGTGAAGGAGGAGATGTGTCAAAATGCAGAATTGTCCAATTACAGAGAATGTTTTTTGTCTCCTTCCTTATTTTGTCTCCTTCATCTCTGCCCCCATTCTAGCTCTCATTCCACCATGATTGTAAGAACAGATCATTTGAAAAATAATCTTAAGGAATGTTGATAAATGGAAAACATAAGTGAACCCAAAGCAACTTATTTGAAATTCTATTGTGCTTTAAATATAAGAAATTCATTACATTTTCAAAAAGTCACATAGGGTTCAAAAACATTTTTCTATTTCTGAATTATACCAAATATTATACCAAGTGCTAAAGTTTAACCATTCAAGGCCACACTGAGCTGCAAATCTGGGTAGTAATTGAAAGGCTGTTCTAGATTTTCTGCTTCTTAAAATTGTTAGCACTTTTAGATATATTTTGTCAGTGAAAGTATTAAAACGCGCGCGTGCGCGCGCGCGCACACACACACACACACACACACACACACACACACACCCCTCACCTCTTTCCCTAACTAACCATCTCATGGTGATCTTTTCCTAACCAAGAAGCCCTTCGGAGCTTTCTTAGTCTGCAATTCATGGGCATACTCATGCCTAAATGTTGCCTTAGGAACTAACCATTTCACATATGTATGTTCTTTCCCCCCTTCCTCACTTACAACGTTCCTCAAACTAGCAAACGTATTCTCTGTTTTCTATATAACTTTTCACCCCTGCCTCTACAGCATGTTTGGAATTGAATTGTAAAGAAAATTCTTAAAAATAAAATGTTGCTTTAATGTACGATGGAGTTTAACGTATGTGATATTCTTGAGATTCAAGACCGTATTGGAGAGGGTCGAAAGGAAGTTATATTGCTTTATGCATATTATGCAGCACACAAATTAAAACATATATTTGACATTTGCAAGGGATTTAGACTCTCTATAATTTCATATGCAGGTGGGTGCTTAATAAATAATTTTTGGTGATAAGCCAAGAATATGCTGTATATAGGATTTGAGCATATGCTCCCTGATATTAATGATAAAACATATGTTTAAAAACATTTCCATCCAAGCCTGGGACATATTGCCTCCATCTTGTACTGAACATCTCCAAAAAGGCCTTCTCATCTTGAAATTAAAACATTTTAAAATCTAAGAATGTTCCCCTGCTCTAGCTTTTCTTCTGCTTGCCAATAGCATAACGTTCAAAAATATACATCTGATAGTGCCTGTCGTGCTTAAAAACTTTCCAAGTCTATAACATGGCACCTGGGACCCTGCACACATTTACAATCTGATCTTAATCTACTATGCTTTCCCTATCTTGTTTTTAGCTCCGTTTCTCCACCCACTCTATTATACAACTATATTGTTCACTGTTCTCTGAACACATGATGAAGTTTCACACTCCATGCTCTTTTTAGTACTATTTAATCAGGCTCGAATGTGTTTTCCAACCTTATCTGTTTGGTGAGCTCTAGTCAAACTAATCCCCTTTTTGAAAAGTTTTCTCCTCTTAAATCTCTTCCCACTTTCTTGAGCCTTCTCTGTCCTGTCCTTGTTCATCTACCAGCTCATCTGTGTCAAGTTGGCTACTCCCTTATTTGTGTCTCACACTCGTCTTGGCCTATCTTTATGGAGTGTGGGTTATAGCGTAGGTGACGAGGATAACCATGATCGAGCAACATTCTCAGGAGATTCTTCACATTGACTCTGCCTCATTTTTGGATACGGCATTTATTTTGTTTTGAAAATAGATTTTAAATGTCAGAAATAACATGTTTTTGTGCAAAGATCGTAAGCATTAAAGTTGTGCATGGTTAAGATATGGGGGAATAAATGTAGACAAAGTAGAACACTATTCAATTGCATCCATTCCCAAATGCTGAAGTAAACATTTTAAACCATTTGATGTATATCCTTTCAGTGTTTTCTTTTTACATACTTTCTCATATGTAGAAAGCCAGATATATTTTTTAAAGAAAAATTTTATCTTTATAACATGCAGCTTGATTTTCTTCAGTTGTTCTCTTTGTACATCTAAACAGCCAGATTGACCTTAAACCTTGATGTCTTATTTTATACTCTATACCTTAAACTTTTAATGTCTGCATGGGTGGCTGTAAATTACTTATTTATTGTTTTTATTGGTATTGAGTCTGTTTCCAGTGGTTTAGTATAGTCAACAATGCAAGGGTATATTTCCTAGAATACATGTTTTTTTTTTTTTTTTTTTCCCATTTAGGATACCAAAAACTAGGGTCCACCTTGCTCAGACTTCTATCCATAGGCATAACAAGAGATTCATTAATCCGGGGAGGGGAGCATAAAAAAGGGAATAGTAGAGGGACACCTGGGTGACATAGTTAAGCATTTGATTTTTGACTTCACCTTAGGTCACAGTCTCACAGTTTGTGAAATCCAGCCTTGCCTAGGACTCTTGGCTGGCAGCGTGGAGCCTGCTTGGGATTTTCTCTCTCCCTCTCTCCTTGCCCTTCCCCTGTTTGTGCACACATGCTCTCTTTCTCTCAAAATAAATAAACAAACATTGAGAAAAGGGAATAGGAGAGACTGATGAAATACAAACTGTGAAACACAAATTGCATATGTGGCTTCCTTATTTAAACATGAGTATAGGTAGCAAACCATAAATACTAATTAGCACAGTGCTCATATTTTCTGATCCCCCTCCTCATATTTAATATTTGAATCCCTTAGTGTTTGGCTAAAGAAACTGCCTCTGACCTGATCTGATTTGGAATATTGCTTTTCTTCAACAGTCAACATTCTTCTTCTTCATCGTCATCACCGTCTTCATCATCTTCTTCTTTTAAATTCCATGTAGTACTTTGTTCACATTCAACCAGTATTTTTTTTTTATTTTAGCTATATTTATGTCTCTGACCAGTGTCTTTGGATAGGAAGCTACTTTTAGTTTTGTTTCATGCTGCTATTTGCTAGTCTTCAGGCAGAGAAAAGAGTGCTACTTTTGAGAAAGAACTCCCAGAGTCGGGGTACTCTATTAGGCAGATCTTGTCGAGAAGCATTATCCTGTATCTCTCAGGCCACAGAAGCCTCTGCTTTTACCATTTAACCATCTCCCATCACCATATTGTAGGCTGTGATGACATCTGTGTTCACATATTATTGTGCCTTTTTGTATACGTGTCTTTCCATCAGGAACTTGAACTACTTGTAGAAAGGACCCATCTTCATATTATCCCTCTGTGCTGGGCAGAATACCTGACTGAAATTAATTGCTCAATTTTTGATGAAAGAGTTACTGTAGGTGTAAATAAATTTTGTCTTTATTAAATATGGAGTTATAAAGTCAGTGCATTTTAAATGTATTTAATGATATTGATCAGATTGATTGAGTTGAAATTGTATGTGTCGTTTGAAAAGAAAAAAGATAGCTATAGCTCAGAATTCTTATTTCCAAGTAAAGTTTAAAATTTTTCATAAGGACTTGAACAGCCTCTTCTTTTGGGTATAGCTATTTTAAAAATAAGGAAGAGAAGAAAGATCTGGAAAACCTTTTTGTTATGAAGCATGGAAATCCAATGGCCATTTTTAATGTCTTGCACAAAAGCAGGGTTTCCCCACCCCCCTCCCCTGGGAGGAAAAAGTGGCTGAATGAAAAGTTACAGGGCAACTAATATTTAGAGAAAATAATGCTTATTTGGAAAAAGGAGACCGCTTATGCTTCAACTTGAGGAATAATTTTCCCTCATCGTAATTAGAGCCTATTCTTTACAGTTATTTTCTTCATCTTTCTCTAGAAGACAAATTAGAAGGCAGCTAGAAAGGGCACTCTACAATTTTGTCACAACCAACTCTGTTCATTCATGTTCTCTGTGAAAATGTTGACCATCTGATGATAGAATGAACACATAATGGAGGCAGCAAACTACCCATGCTGTTTAAACCCTTCATTTTCATTTATGCTAGTTCCTTCCACCATACTTCTGCAAATCATTATATTTCTTTGTAGGAACAATTTTGACTGTCATTGCTCCTAGCAGATTTCTTTAAATGTGCTCTTTGAAAAATCTGGCTAGAAATGTTTTCGAAAACCATATATGCAGTGTCTTTACCCCAGAGCCTGAATGTACTCTACCTCTCTTGAGTGGAGGTAGGAACAAGGGAATACAATCTGCCCTGAATTCAGTCTTCTGCATAACATGGGGTGATCCATGTTTTGCTTTCTAGAACATATTGCCTGGTCACTGATAGTAGCTTCTACTGTAAGAATTTATTCACGTGCCCACTGAGCTTTGCAGCTCTATCCTCTGTGATCATTTTGTATATTCTAGCAATTTCTATTAAGTATATACGTGCCTACTCTGGTTCTGTACAACCAGAGATTAGTTTTCTCTCACAATCCTCTCTTATGTACTTTCTCAATCTCTTTCTTCAGGTAAGTGAACTGTAGAAATAGAAACAGCAGCCTCCAAATCATTTTAAAATATTACATGTGAAGTTTTACTTAGGATTTATGTGTCCAGAGAACTACCAATATTTTCTTTTTTATTTTGTGTTTTGAATTCTTTCCTCACCATGCTAATTGTGAGTACAGCCAGAATTGTTCAGGCCTGCTTTAAGACCTGTAGCACTGAAGTTCATAATTCAATGTATCGGGCATTTTATATTGATCTGTGTCTTCACAAAGTGTTTGACTTTTGCAGTCTCCTTCCATAGTGGAAAACGAGTAAATATAGTAGTATAATATATTCACTACATAGTAGTAACCTTAGAAATAGCTAAATCACACACAATATTTTGTCTTTCACATAAGCATTGTATCAATATGCAGGAATTTTTGAGATACAAGGCAATTATACACCTTTACTGAAACATTTTTTTTTCTTGACTAAAAATATTCACCCAGAAGTCTCAAAACCCCATGGAATTACACCAAACTGGTACTAGACATACAATTGTCAATTTTAGTTGACATATTAATCCATCTCTCCCTTGGCTATGCTTTGGTAAGTCAACTGCATTGTATTAATCAGAAGGCTAGTGGATGGAATTGGATAACAATATTGTACAAGGGGAAGAATGTGGGGAAAATACATAAATTCATATCTGGCCTAGCACCAAAGTAGAAAATTCTAAATCTACGAGTTAGCTGTCAATTTATATGCACTAAAATCAGAAAGCAGCGACCGCCAAAGATACTAGTTGATTTAAATGAATATAATTTTCAAAGATTTTGGAGGTATAGTAGAACTTATTTCTTACAAACAGATGTTTCAAACTATGGGCAGTCTTATGCATCCCATAAAAAGGTAAGACTGCAATGCACCTTAATCCATTAGGGTGGCCATTTCTGACCCTGTTCAGTAATTCTAAGTTAACTCCAAACTCCACTTGATATTTACTATTAAATGATATTTGGAAATGTAATTCCTAGCCAGTTTTTTTTATTTTTTGGTTTATGGTGTATATCTAGAGGATGCAGAACACTTTTCAAGTCATTATTAATTCAAAATATATTCATTATTCTAATCAAGAATTTAGTAGTGCTTTCATTAGCTCTGCCTCTGTAACTCCCCAAAGAGTTGCATTGTAGAGATTATCAAGTCAGTGTATTTTTTATGACATATTTGATTAGAAGTGATAGAACATTCAAATTATATGACCAAAGTGAGAAATAATTTTTCTACTTTTCTAGTTCTGATATTTTGGGGAATAAAAGGAAGTTTCCTTCTTATTCCTCCTCTAAATAGCCTTAAAATATTTGGCCAAGTCAAAATAATAAATGAAAATTCACACAATATTTTATCTCTAGTAATAACCTAGAATCAGGAATGAATTGGGGATAAATATGAAAAGACATAAGAATAGGAGAATTTGGCACACTAATGGGAATTATAACTATTCCTCACAAAGGTACTTTTAAATTATTTTGTATGTTTGAAATCTAAATTTTACCACCTAAGTATTTTTCATTCAGATGACAGAAAACAGTTTAACTTATAATTATAACTAAGTAGGAGACATTTGGTCATTTTCATTTTCTAGGAGAGTTTTCTAGGATGGTTGTATAGAATCTCCTGACATGCCTGTAAATATTTAAAGAAGAAGAAAGAAAAAAGTATAATGTTTCTTAGTGATTTATAAGCTATATTTGTCACCATGTGATAAAATACTTCTCATCCATGTTTCAGTCTCAAATGTCACTTCCAATCTTTTTTTTTTTTTTTTGGTAATTGTTAATAACAAAACATCTGGATTTTAAGCATGGAAATAAAAGGAAACTATTGTGTAAATAGAATGGAATGTCCCTCCAAACCATGTCCACTAAAATGTACATATACTGCTCAGATTCTAAGATTGCTCCTTTGTAGGTTTTGGTCCAATAAAATTATGGATAAATTCTAGAATAAAGTTTTTAAAATAGCAAGCTTATACTTCTATCATCTGAAAGCTGTATTTACAGACACAGAGTTTGCGGATTTCAACCTGACAGTGGGAAAAGCTTTTCAGCAACAAAATAATGGTGGATGGAAACAGTCTAGTTCATTAACAGCCAGTTCTTCAAGACCCCAGGGAGGGGATAGTTAGAGCCAATTCTTCATGGGTAGCAGAGTATCTCTTAAAGACATAGCTGTAAAGCTAATGCGAACTTAGAAATGGATGCCAAAGGCTGTATTATCATCTTACAAATCCCACATATCTTCAGGACACTGATATTTGACAGTGAATAAACAATACACAATTTAGGTAGATAAAAAGAGATATACCTAAGCTGCTTTCATATTTGAAGGAGAATTTAAAAAAAAAAAATCTTGTTGCTAAATTCTTTGTATCTATGTGCAGGACTATAATATATTACCTTGCTTGAGATAAAACATTAACATCAATCCAAATCACTAAAGTCCAATTTTCAACAGGAATTTTGGATAATTTGAGATCATAAAGAGAAGTCCATATTCAACAGTGCACCTGAAGTGTTTGGAGTGGTTGCCTAGGATGCTTGCATAGTAGCTGTGCCCTAACTTCTGAATATGAAATGTTTTGAAATATTTCGACACTAAAAGTATGCCCAATCCAAAATAAAATTGTACTCCGTTCTTTTGTTCTTTCTACCGGATAACTTTAAATCGTTTCTTAGAAATGATTGGCAGCTTGATTTCCAATTTCACAGATTTTAGAGGGAAATCAAATTCCTTCATGTTGAACCATACATTTTGCATGAACTTATGCATTTAATTTGTTTTACCATTTTCTTGTTGCTGAGACACATATTCAGCAGGATTTTGTCTGGTTGTCTATTTTTAGTGTTGCTTTGATTTTTGTTTGTTTGTCTCAACTACTGACATGTAATGATAGGACAACTAACACCATTGGCAAGAGCTAGGGAATTTGTTATGACCTCAGACGGTGGCTTTTTTTTTTTTTTTTTTAAGACGAAGTCAGTAAAGAGAATGATGGAGGTACATCCAGAAATTACACAAAAATCAAAGTGAGTGACATTAGACATTTATAGCACATAATATACAAGCCTTAAAATGTTGCCTTTCAAATATCCATACTTCATTTCTCAGGAAGGAAAAGAAAATAGATGCCATGCAGTTAGAAAGGCAAGTCTTGTGATTATAGAAGTGAATGTGATTTTATATTTTCAGGCTGCTTAGATCTTGTCATACTGATGATTGCCAGTCTTCTTAAAAAAAAAAAAAAAAAAAAGACCAAGAACCAAGTCTTTGCTTCCTATACTGTGCGTATCTCAGAGGACTTCAGGGTTTTCTTTGAACATTTTACCCTTGATACTCTCAGAATGTTTGGTGCCTAAGCTCTGCTCAGTTACAAACTTAATTTATAAGTCAACACCATAAAGACAAAATCAGTGCTAAGTAAGAACTTTTATGAATTACTTGTGAGCTGGAGTCCCTGGGTGACTCAGTCGGTTAAGCCTCTGACTTGGGCTCAGGTCATGATCTTGTGCTGACAGCTCAGAGCCCGGAGCCTGCTTCAGATTCTGTGTCTGCCTCTCCCCTGCTCACACTCTGTCTCTCTCTCAAAAATAAATGAACATTAAAAATTTTTTTAAAAAAAGAATTACTTGAGCTTATCTGAACCAGGTAATTCATAGTTTATAAAATCTTACCTTTAAATGTTTACCTTTTAGCTATTTCAACATAGCAATTAAATCAGATAACATGAAAAAATAGTAATTAAATTAGATAACAAAAAATAGAAGTATTTTCATAAAGCCATCAAACTAAAAAACTAGCTCTCATTATGTTTTGAAAATCAAATTGTATTCCTGCTAATTTTCTTTGTTCTTATTTATTCACTGGCTATATAGTCCTATCCAGGCCTCTTTATTATGTCATTAATTATTTATAAATGAATACTGTTACAGTAACCTTTTTGCAACATCCAACTAAAATGTCTAAGAAAAGATGTATTCTGGGACTAAATTGACAAAGTTGGTAAAGGTATTGCTGAATCAGCTAAACATAGCATACTGCTTAGAGTAAGCACTTAGGGTTCATGCACAAAAATCTAGTTTTCTTTTCCCAAGTTACTGTCAGTTTTGTAAAGTGGCAGGTTAAACTGATGTTTCTGCTCTTTCATAAATGTTTATTTGAAAATGATTGGGTACTGTCAATTGAAGTCATGCAGAAAAAAAGGGTATACCAATGAAAGAATCTATCTTGTTATGTTAATTACTACCTAACATTTGAAGGTCTTATATTATCATATATGTTTAAAGATTTGCCCCTGACAGATGATCATTATAATGAATGTGCCTGGGACTGTATAGACTTTAGCAGAGTAAATTTACTGTGGTTGTGAAAATGGGCTTTGATTTCTGCCCGCTTTGACCTCTTTCTCGGAGATAACCGCTAGATAAGGATAACCCAGAATTTATTTATTATAATGGATTTCAATGTAGCTCCAAAGTGCATGCCATTCTCTACTGTGTCCCATGGACTTCCTCTCCAGCTTTCCTTCTTCCAATCTCGTTCTTTCTCAGTTTTAATTTTTAGGCTAATCCTGTGGATTCCCCCCTTTCTCCTGCCTATTCTATCTCTGCTTTATTCTCCCAAATTTCCAAAGTTGTATTCTGCACATTAAGTCATTCAGCAGATCAGGTACTCCTGAAAAGAAAATCATCCCACTTGTTTCCGTCCCATTAACTCTGTCATATTTAATAAGAAACATGAAACTTGCTAAATTTTCTGTCAGAACTTCTACTATTGTGGTGCTTAATATTTTAATACCACACCTAAAGTTTCTCACATTTTAATTCCATTTGTTTCACAAAGTTTATGTTAATTCTGCTTTAAGAGATTTGATAGATCACATCTATAGATAAAATAGGATTAGAACAATCTAAAATTTGAGAAATGACTGACTTTGAGGTGTGTCAACTCCATAGCACATAGCAATATTGGGTGTCCAATTAAGATAATTTGTTATATCAGGTTCATATTTATACTTCTTTATATTATAAAATTAATATGCATATATTAGCATGATATAGAATAGAAGGCTACTTATACTCTTAAAATATTAAAAATATTCACTAGAGTTCCTTAAGAACTGGAGAAAATAGAAAAGATACAAAGAAACGAAAAGCGATTATTATTAATAAGCTACTACCCACTTACACAATTATGTTCAATCTTTCCTTTATGTATGTTTTGTATCACAAGGAGATCCTGAACATGCAAGTTAGTATCCCGCTTTTAAAAACACTTAGTCATGTAGTTTCTGATCAAAAGCACTTTCTAATGACATTTACACAGTGATAAGAACAAAGACTCTGAAGTCCATCTTCCTAGGTTTTACTCCTGCTTTTGCCACTTATTCACTTTATGTGAAGTATTCAGTGCCTGTCATATAATTTGTGCTGTATAAAGGTAAGCTATTCTTTTTGTTTTTAATTTTTTAAATGTTTATTTATTTTGAGAGAGAGAGGAAAAAAAAAAGTGGTCAGGGGAGGAGCAGAGAGAGAGGGAGAGACAGAATCCCAAGCAGGCTCTGTGCTGCCAGTGCAGAGTCTAATGTGGGGCTCGAACCCACAAACCATGAGATCGTGACCTGAAATCAAGAGCTGGATGCTTAACCAGCTGATCCACCCAGCTTATTCTGGGTAAGCCATTCTTTATAAATACTTTAGACCATTTAGTATTCCATTATAAATTGTAGTATATTTTAGGGGCGCCTGGGTGGCTCAGTCAGTTGAGCATCCGACCTTGGCTCAGGTCATGATCTCACCGTTGGTGGCTTTGAGCCCCGCGTCGGGCTCTGTGCTGACAGCTAGCTCAGAGCCTGGAGCCTGCTTCAGATTCTGTCTCTTTGTCTCTCTGCCTCTCCCCTGTTCACGCTCTGTCTCTCTCTGTCTCTCAAAAATAAATAAATGTAAAAAAAAATTTTTTAAATTGTAGTATATTTTATTCATGCTTTTCCTACTGTTTGACAGGTCATATTTAATTTTTGCGATTATAAATAATTCTGTCAGGAACATGTTGTTATCTTTCTTTTTCCCCCCAAATTTCTGCCTGTGACCCTGAGGAGAGATTCATAGATGGGGAATTACAGGGTCAATAGGAATTGTAATTTAAATGTTCCTGCTACATATTGACAGATTAATTTCCATAAATGTCACTGCATTATTTTCAAGCCATCTATGAAGAAGCCATACTCACTACATCCATGTCACATGATATCCCTTTGAAGTGATGCTCCTTTTAGTCTCTTTATTTACATAAATTTTTCTTTCCAGATTTAGAGAATGTTTATAGTTCTGGAAATGACTGTTTTAGTGTACAGTGTATCATATACTATGCTTGTATCTGAAACTTCTTTGGTAAACCAGAATTGTTTTTCAGAATATAAGGAAGATTTTGACATTTCCTATTGATTCGTTCATTTTTTTGTTTACTTACATGAATAAAGAATATATACTTCTGCATCAGAGCCTTGTCAAGGTATGCTGACCAATGGTTCTGCCCAAATACCCATTTTACGGTTATACATGTAATGGTTAATGGGTTTTCTTACTTGTCAAACTTGGTTCATCTCCCTTGTACATTATAAACAAACTTTACTAAAGACCGTATGTTCAGATTCTGTGTGTGTGTGTGTGTGTGTGTGTGTGTGGTTGTGAACCCCTGTCATTTAGCTTCTAACCTCTCTACTAGAAAGGGAACTCCTCAAAAGAAGATATAGGATGGCCTTTGTTTAAAATTAAAAAACCCTGGAATAGCCCAGGGTCCCCAGGTAAACAGACACTCTTATCAAGCAGGATATTCGAAGATCTTTGAAGTTACCTCACAGGAGTCAAGGGCAAAAGCCAGACTTGACTTTGGGCAAGGTTCATCCTTCACTACATAAGCATATACTAAGGTTATAGAAGCCTACTATAAAAACAGAATGGAGGAAACCCTATAGATAGGCAGACATCGGATAGGGATTTTCCTTTTTTCTTTTTGTCTTTGTAGCTCAGTGAAAGTTTTAAGTGTATATAAGAATTACTGTGTA